>JBAJHX010000076.1:7149316-7202402 GCA_037176925.1 Amniataba percoides
ATGCTACGCTGTTACATCTCTTTTCTCTGTTTCCCGTCTATCTACACTCATATGTTGAAATCAAAGCAAATACTAAAAGTTTCAAATTAGCAGCACATCCTCAGCAGGGAAATTCTCTATTTGCTGCAGCGCACACATACACTGTTTTGGTGGTATTTATGCCGTCAAAAAGCCAAGAGGGTCCGTGACTGAGAGACAAAGACCCTGACCATGAGCACAGGAGGAAGACAGGAATGAAGAACTCTTCGGAGAAAATGAGGATAAATGGATGTCAATCTCCATGTGGAATTGGTAACCAATGATCCATTAAGGCAGCCTTTCCACAACAGACAGACAAAATAGCCTGAATTAGAAGTGCCTGACATTTCAGTTAATTGCACTAACCATGTCAGCTCCACAGTAGCTGCAAACCAGGTTAAGTCTTTACCTTCTGACCCCCCCCCCCCCCATATGAAATGCTGTGCACAGAGCTCGTATGTGCAGCAATCACACTGTAAATGATGGAAAAAATCATTTAGAATAGTCGTGTGAATTTATATTTGATCAACACAGACCAAATTTTGTAAAGCAAAGACAATTAGTAGGAAATAACTAATGTACAGGGTTAAGTTAATTAGCAGTTTGTGATGAAGAAAAAAAAAGCGTCTCCCACTGACTCATCAAACATACAGAACAACATGCTGTCATGAAAGCAAAAGGTTTATTCATGTTTGAAATTACACAACTACCACAAGGAAGACTTTTCAGTCCAGGGTGTAGTCTGGTTAGAAAGTAACACTAAACATCTTTAATACATTAGAATCACTGCCACAAATCATTTGTCATGACTTTTCAGTTTCAGAATCACATACAATAGAAAAAAGAGAAAAGAAGTTTTGAACCCTGTTGAACAGAGCTGAAAATGTACAGTTCTGAATACTGAAACCTCTATGCATTACAGTTTTTATAGTGATTTTTTTTCCATTTTTTTGCATGATTTAGTAACAAGATGAGCAACATTCAAAATGTTTTTTTTTCTCAGTATTTACAACAGTTTTACTGTTTGGTGTTAATTTATCAACAATGTTCATCGCACTCCCTCGTAAAAGCCACAGATCAACAACGTCTTCACCCCCCTCCCCGTCTATTTTTCATGGCATTAATATTGTTATCATTTTCTTTTTTTTCATTTTTGTCATTTTAAGTTGCAGTACAGCAACGGCATTTTATTAAAAGATTAAAATATACATTAGATTACATAGAGAATGAAGAGTTTACAGTGTTACAAGATGTCCTCAAAAGAACTACATAAAAACATTAAATAAGGGCAAAAGAAACGATGGTGGTGATATTGTTTAGAGGTAGTAAGTGAGCACTCTAAGCTACAGAAATGTTGGAAATTATTGGTTTGTATGAATGTGAATGAGGTAATAAAGCTGTGTATTGATTGGTGGGATGTATAATTACTCTTAAGCTATATTATGTACATCTTTTCCTGTGTAACGGGGGCCTGCTCCTGTGCGCCATGAAAGAATGATCTACTGTGGGGGATTTGTTGATAAGCAGTACAAAAAAAAATGTTTACATATGTACATACTAAACATGAAATTATAAAATATGGAATGGTGTCATGTTATAGTCAAGCAATCAATTACACTTCTTTATGTACCAGAGTTTGAATAGTCATTTCCTTCTACTAATGTATACGGCTGTAAGGCAAAAATAAATCTTGAAAGTAACTACAAAGCTGCCATTGAGCTGTCAACAGTAGCATTGTTGAGTTGCTGGACAAGATTGCAAGCACATTACAGTCAAAGAAACAGCTGCTTTAATCTATGTATTGTATGAACTCAAAGAGAACCCAATTATCAAAATGGAAGTAGTAATTAAATCAAGAATCAAACAAATGGCCGTTTAAAATGTCATAAAAAAAATGTTAAATAGAGTGTCATGCAGTAATTTTTTTTTTAAGTTTACCGAGTATCATCTGAGGGCTGTTTTCTATTTGTTCATGTGTGTGCTTACCCCTACGACAAACAAACAAGTGCATGGTAATTAAAGTTGATTTATGAAGACACTGAACGATCAGGAAACACTGGGTGTTAATGTCGGAGGATGTCATTTTGCGTGTGGCATGATCGTTGGAAATTTAAAGGTACAGGAAAAACGAATCTGTTGTGAAAAGTTTTTTTTTTTTTCTCATATGTCCTCTGCTGTTGGTCAGCCAGTTAAAAGAGTCCATGCCCAGCTTGAGGCGAAGATGCATTAATAGCGGATCAATTCGAGGTATCGGAGTGCACACTTCCAGGTCCTTCTGTCGGAGATATTACAGAAGACGGAGTTGTTGCATCTTGCCATCCCCCATTAGCCTGGGACACAAATGGGAAAGGTTGAGATTACATTCTCTGCAATTTGAGCTTGGTACATTTTTATTCCCAAAATGTAACATAACGCTCCAAAAATGGAAATGAGACTAAGGGAGTCTGGTTGCACTAATGTGTCAGCTGATATTAAAATGTTTGACATGCACTGATGCTGTGTTAGATTAGTCCAGCGCTCTTTGCATTACAGTAGCATCAGCAAAGAGACTCTTGGAAACAAATTTGTCTCGTGTCCCGACCAATGGGAGCAGTCCCTGAAATCAGTGTCTAAGCAGATTTCAGCAGTGGCCGACAGCTTGTCGCTACATATTCTCCTGTCAGTCAAGAAGAGGGAGGGCTCGGGCCGGGTGAGGTGGAGAGAGCTGAGTGAAAGTGACAGTGCAGGGCCTCTCCAAGAGAGCCAGTCTTAGCCAGCTTGACTTTGCCTCGCTCCAGGCGTGACCTAGCCTTTACTGGATCCTTCTACGTCACCGCCAACAAAGCTAAAGGTTAGTCTATGCTAATATATCTATAAGGCACTTTTTAGGGGTTGTTGCTGTAAAACAGAGGCAATGCTAAATTTGGACTTGGATTTAAAAAATATATTATTAACGCAGTGCTCTTTTTGTTCTGAGTCTCTCTTTTCGCGAGCTGCTCAGTGCCGTCAGTTGCTGTTTTAGCAGGGATCATACTGAGCTCTGGTGAGCCAGTAGGCACAGGTCTACACTGCGCATGGAAGTGAGAAACCTTGTGAGAAAGTGAAAAACACTTGATCCTGGTTGGAGCTGACATGTCTAAAGAGCTTATAGCAATAAGGCTTCAGCAAAGCCAAAATGACACCAAAAGCACTGGATGCTGGCAACAGCCCCCACCGTTTGTTTACATGAAATGTGTTAATTTTTCTTCTCAGAAATCTTTTAATTTCCAACACTGCTGTAAATCTAATACCTTATTTTTGATGCTTAAGCTTTAAATAATATTAGACTGTGAATATGCGTGCATTTTACCCACCAGGCATAACAATATAAAGAGAGCAAATTCTGAGCTTCTGATATAGTGCAGAGAGAGAGAGAGAGAGAGAGAGAGAGAGCTGTCTGACAATGTTTCTCTCTCTCTCCCTCTCTCTTCATCTTCTCTCATCAACAAAATTAATCTTTAGTCTGATAGCTTCAGATTATGCGCTGCTTTACAAAAAGGCGCCATATCAAACCTCATCAAGGGAGATGGAATTCACGTCTGGAAAAGGGCTGCGGGCGATCACATGTTCGTATTTTATCATGAAGATAAGGCTATGGAAAATTCTGTGAAGCATTTCAAAATAGCTAAATGCAACAGATAATATGCAGCGAAAAGCCTTTTTTTATCACCTTTTTTGGGGGGTTGAGGAGGGGTTGAGTCAAACAAAGTATTAAAAAATGTTTATTAAAGTAAAAAGAGATTTTATTCCCCCTGCTGTGTAATGTGTTTTAGTGAGTGCAACTTGTATTCATAACAGGTGACAAGGTGACAAGATGTCTTATGTTGTACAGCACATGCTTTAGGAGGCTAGGACACAAAGTTTTATATCCACCACGCCTCTAATGCAATGTTCTAGTTACTTTACCTTCATTTTGTTTCATTTACATGTAGCATATTTTGATGCTGCAAAACACTTGTGACTAATTCCACACTGCCTTTGTCTCAGCAGTCGACACATGTGACCAATGACATCTACTTACATTTAAGCCATGTGGACTATACATGGTGTTTCCTCCAAGAGCATCATTGTATCCTGCCGTCTGACTGATAACATGGCGCAGGGTATCCACCTGAGGGGACAGATAAGGTGGACAAGCTGGTCAACTCAGTGTCTCGAAGCAGGCCAACACTAACTGTAAACATGCCCAGTGAAGCAACAGATACTGACTAGTGTGAAATCACAAGGGGTCTCCTGAGACAGCAAATGTACTGACCAGAACAAAGCTAATAGATTTTTTAATGAAAAAAAAGAAAAAGGGGGCATACTGGCATTACTAGCATGCTCAAGTGTATTAAATTTTCTATAGTGGCTATGAAATAATAAACAAAAGTATAAATGATAATTAACAAAAACCAATGTGGCTGTTTTAAATGAGCCTTTATCTTGACCATAATCATGAATATGCATCTATTTATTAAATAAGTGCATGGTGGCGATTGTGTGTTGGTTGTGCAGCTGTGCTAAACTTACAAAATGGAAGACATCAACAAGACACAATAACAGGATGAGACAGGAAGATAGCAATATAGGATACAGAAAAAAGGGGAAAACACAGTACCAAAAACCCAATACCAACCCAAGAGTTCAAGTCAAAGCCAAATGCATTCACAAAATGTTTACTTAAGATGTTTGGAATAGTTACCGCTAAATTGCTTTGTGGCATGGTAGCAGTGGGGTGGGATTATATTTTGGCTGCCAAAATATTCCATCCAAAGCGAAATAGTCAGTAAACACTTTAGTCAATCGGAGCTCATAGGAGGCCTCGCTGAGGTAATCTGGACTGCCCTCGCATGAGCAGTGTGTTTTTCTTATTTTCTATTTTTGGTTGTACGTGCTTCAGACTGCACTGTGGATGGCTCAGTACACAGGCAAGACAAGGACAGCTCTCTGCACTGGTAGTCAGGAACTGTCCCTGATTGTGGATCCTACCTGTGACTGTACATTGGCTCCGACTTGTGCCCCTTGGTAAGAATCCCCATTCAGACTCTGCATGCTCAAGAACATGTCCCCAGAGTTTGGGAGGTTAAAAGAACCTGAAGAACCTGGAAAGGGAGGATGTAAGTAGCTGAATACATGAGAAGGCTATAGAGGGAGAGCACAGACACACACGCACGCGCACACAAACAACGCAGACACACAACGTCACGCACGTGTCTGCGTACACAGACCCAACTCAAGTAGAAAAATACACTGAAGAGAGACTCCCATAAAGCAAGCAACTATAAGGGTGAAGGAAGGGAAGCAAAGAAACAAACAGAAGAGGGTGGTATGCAGAGGGACTCTAGAGGATGTTTTCACGGATGCGGTGGACACAAATGAAATGAGAATCACATGACACGAGGGGACCAGTTTCTATATGCGGTTGGTCGCTTAAGCTCCCAATTGTTCCACATCACCTACTTCCAATCTAATGTTGGCAGGGAGGTATCACATGGTAAATGACAAGGACAATAAGAAGCTTATGAAAAGACCAGTACCAGTAAACATGTTGGTTAAAAGAGTGTTTTTGCTCTCTGCAGAATCCAGCTGAAACTCTTCATCTTTCATCTGGAATCCTGGGTGCAAGAAAAAGGGACCACTTCATAAGCTTACCACATCCCGACGCAGGTCAACCTAGTCCAAACTCAGCATTACATTACTAAATATGTCTTTTTAGGCTGTGTGTTTGACTCTTATTCAATATGAGATGCATATAATGCCATTTAAACAGAATACTATTACTGTCGGTAACATGCTCCCAGCAATTATCTATTACTTTATTTAGCAAAAAAAGCACTACAATTCTGTGAGACTACATACCATTACATTACAAATGACAGGAAGTTGACAGAAAGTCAAGGGAAAACAAATCCCATGGCATCCTTCTGAATTTTTTATTTTGCCAAAAATACATGTGTTCTCGGTTCACAAGTCAGGAACGTTCTCTTTATGCATGAGTTTGCTTGGCATCAACTGTCTTATAGACAGGAGACACTGTGATCCCCAAGCTGGGAGCAGAGCCTGTCACTCTCGCCTGTGTGAATCGTGCATGAGAGAGTGAGGCAGGTAGGCAGCAGGTTAAGGGCTGAGGTAGAGGGCAGATCTTTTTTTGTCTATATGCAGGAGTGCCTACCGGAGTTAGGTGTGGTAGGGGAGTTGGCCTGGCTGTTCTGCACTGCAGCGGCTGCAGCGTGTGCTGCATTTACAGCAGTCTTGGCGGCATACAGGTTGGCTTCTTCCTGAAACTTGCCGATATTTTTCTTGTACCGGATCCTTTTGTTGCCAAACCAGTTGGATACCTGTGTGTGAGAGCAGAAGGAGGAGGAGCAGAGGAGTCAGACGTCAAGCAGCCACAGCACCGTGCACTGAGCAGTGTGATTGTTTCAAGATGTCATGTTTGGGTCCATCAAGTACCCAATTCCCAGCCCCTGCAGTAATGTCCGCCGGGTACACAAGCTAATTAAGCCATAATCAGGAGCCACTTGTGTCTTCTCATGGATGGGAGCATGACATGCTCTCAGATCTGTCTCCTGACAAAACTAAAACACAGGGGGCTCCTTTCGCACAGATACTAAAGTCAATGTATTATATATATTTCTCATATCAGGGCTGATTGTTAAGGATACAAATCCCTTGTTGAAATATGTGAATGTTATATATGTATGCATACTCTACCCCCTGAAGAATGCTCTCTGATTCCAGATCAGTGACTGTGGGTGATTGACACTTTATGTAAATACATAAATATTAAATAATTAAATAATACACAGCAAAATAACAAGTACAACCATCATGTTTTTATAGGCAAAGCTGCATGTCAAATTTATTCCAAAGAGAAAAATGGAAAGCACTGTATATCTCTGTGAAATCATATTGTACATTGTATATATTAACATATATAGCCCATACTGATATTAAAGCATGCATACCACCCTATAATCTACTTAACAGCTGCTCTTAATAAATGGCCTGGGTGACTGAACTTAAGAGAGCTGATTTTTAAAAGAACTATAAACATAAAAATAACAATTACAAACATTAATATAGCAAATATTAACATTCATATAGCAATTGTGTGTGCATTCGTGTGTGCATGTCTGGATGTGTGTGTGAGTGTACATGCATGTTCAGTCATTCGGTAAGCAACTTTTGTTTGTAATTATCAAAAACAAGAGTTAGAGGGTAAAGACCTGCAGACATGTGAGGCAGTAAACAGAGATAATCGGGGCAGTCGGTGTTAATTGATGTGTTAAAAAATTTATATGAAATAAATATTTTAAAGTAAGATGGAACTCTAAAGGCAGGAGGAAGTACTGAGTTCACATAAATGTCTGAATCTGGCTATATTCAGATTTAGAGCAGTTGGAAATGCCCATTTTATTGAATGGAAATGATGACATCCAACATCGGTCAGACACTGAAAAGTTGTATGAGGGGTGAACCTTATGTGTGAATGCTGGCTCTGCAATAACAGTGGAATAATAATGAGATGATGCTTGTTTTTAATGGTTCTATAAATTAGAGTGTCTTGTCGCTGCGCTGCTGCCCCCCTCTCAGGCCCTGCAGCCCACGGCTGGACCAGCCAAAGAGCAGCTGCCCCTAATGACGCTTTATTTAATTTCCACCCATGTGCTTAAATTTTAATATCCCCAGCAGCCCGCCAATGCTGTGGCGTAAAAACTGACTGGATTTGCAGGACATCAGATCATTTCTATCCTGCACGTCTCTGTGCTCTAAATCTTTAATATCTAGGCAATTAAAATTAATGACCATTCAGGCGAGGCCCACTGTTGGCAGGGTTTCCTTGACATCAATTGTTTGATGGGTTTACCTAGAGGTTAAACTAACAAGCAAGGTTTAATTGGAAGCAATGAAAGCCCTGGCCATCATCCTTTTTACTTAACCTGCTTATGGTGGATTGTAGGGCCAAAGACGATGCAATATTCTCGCTCAGCTCACAAAATGCCCACAAACCCCCGGAAATCATGGAAAATGTTTTCCAAAGCTCATCAGTCTGTTTAATTTAACACAATGTTCGTGCAAACAGTTTATTACACAGAACTGCATTTATTAAGTTGTCAGTTGTGCTGTGTGCACATGGAGACATATTTGTATCATTAAGTCTTAAAGTTGACAGTGGTGGATATCCACCAGTTTACTCTTTACCATACGCTAAGATGGCAGTGATCCATGCCAACTGTACAGTTTTGCATGCAGATGTGTTTTTTTTCCCATTAGTTATTCACATTAAAGCTTGAACACAAAGTACACTGATCTGCTCCTGTCCTTGGAAATGAAATGTGTGTGTGTGTATTCTCCCACTGTAAGCTGTTACAAGTCTGGACAGGCTCAGCAGTGTTGGCATCAAACGCTCTGGACGTTACCCCAACCTTGTCCCGTTCTACACGCACACTTCTCTCCTGCCCACTGAACTCTGGCTTTAGCGGTTCTCGGGTTCAGCTAAATATTGAACAAATGCGCAGCACTGTAAGGTGTGGAGCACAACCCAATCTACAGAACTAATTCCCTTTTATCTTGTGGCAGGCCATGCATTCAATTGACTCCTATGTGTGGTGAGAACCAGGTTGTGAGATTGAATTACCTGACATCAGCAGCCTCAAAGGCAGCGATTGTATAATGACCATGCAGACTCCTTGCAAGAACACGATACCGCTGCCTTCATTGCTGCCCACGAGAGAGTCTGTGGAGCTGTAGTTAATAATTCAAACTATTTCACCCTATTTCAGGTCAATAGTGCTCGCTAGTCAATGTAAGGCAATGCACGATCTGTCTATGATCTCTGAGTATGAATATATCTGAGGTTACAATGCCCTAAGCCTTAAATACATATACAAAGGTGGTCTCACTAGCAGTGATAGCATCAATTATACAGGCCACATTAATAATGAATAAGAACTCAAGTCTCAGCTTCTCTAAATTCACAGTGATCTGAAATATTGAAAAGTGTCACTCAGAAGAAAAATGTAAGCAATACAAATGAATCCTCGTGCTGGAATCCGCCTTAAATGTTGAGCCATTCACACAGACTATAATCAAATACGGCTTCACTGAAACCCTGACACGGACCACAGCCATCCAATCCCATGCCTTCATTCAGGAGTCCAGCACGGTGCATGCAGAGTGACAGAGGGAACAAGACGGCATCCTGCATTTAGAGAGCCACTTACATAATCGCAACAATGTCAATAGCTCATTGTGCTTAAGCCGTTTTCTATAAACAAGTGGCGTTATTAATCAAATCAGTCACATCGACATAGTCAGATAACGTATACGTTCAATATTTTTTGTTTTGTTTGTTCGAGGATATCACCGCAGCATTTAGACAGAAATAAAACGCTGGATTTGAACTGCAGGGCACTCCTGAGGTAAAGAGGCTTTTCTCTGTGCATCACATGCATTTTAAATGACCCTTTCAAAAACGACGCAGTGTGTTTCGTCAGCGATGATGTATTGAGCAAAGCTGCAGACTGATATTGGCATACCATTCACTACGGATGGTTTTTACTTAATGAACTGCTTGTGCAATCAACAAAGCCCACAAAAAAGAAAAAAAAAACTATTTGTGGGTGTTTGAAAAATGACTTGGCCGAGCCCTCAGAGTAGCCACAGTGAGCGTCTGGTGGCTCTGAGAGGCCGGGGCACGGTGAGGGATAACACACTTACGGTGCACTCGGCATCATGTCGAGCCTCCGACTTTGTTACTCACTTAAAATGAGCCAAAGCACTAAGAATAAGTCAATAAGAATGTCTGCCGTGGCCTCCGCTTGTCGAAGAGTACGCCACTAATGGGGCCTGAGATGAGTTCAAGTGAATTTTTAAAAGCCCTCTAATTTCTGCACAGACTGATTTGTTCTCATGGGAACTGGTACAGTGGCCTGTTTTGCGGGGCACTCAGAAAACAGAGTGGAGCTCCATTTGTGAGGGTCAGTGGCCATTTCTTTAACCGCTATAAAGCACACAGTGATCACGGTGTGGGTGGGTGGATGGGGGAGGGCGGGGGTAAATAAACTCAGAGCGCAGTTTGAAGATTCAAAAGACCACACAATTAGTCGACGCTCTACAACATACAAAAAAAATAACAATAATGTAAACAATAGCCAAAAAGTAAAATTCCATGTGACACATTTGTACACACATAATATGGTGATAACATGGGTGTAGATTAAAAATATGAATCAATCAAAAATACTCTGTGTTCTTGAGAGACTTAAAGGTGGGATGTAAAATGCTGAAAATTCTTATCCACTTTTTTTTTTTTTTTGGAAAATGTCAATTCACACTTTAAATGCTGTTATTCAAGGTAACATTAGCATTGGTCCAGTAGTGTGAGGGAGGGAGGTTCTGTGCAGTGAGCAAAACTGTGAGGCTATTACATACATAAACAAAGGAGGTACAAAAAAAAAATGAAAACAGTGGATCAGGAGAAGTTATGACATACCTGTGATACTGTGATGGTGCTTCCCACCCCCTGAAGGCAAAAAAGAATGGGCTTTTACAGTATCTGACTCTTCATGACTACACTCAATATACCCCTCAACACCCCCTCCCCACACAGATAAAAAAACACTGCAGATTATTGTATAGATTCATGTTTCTCTGATATTGTGTCTCATGAGGACAACCATAGAACAATAGAGTATCAAAAAAAATCTAGATAGTAGTCACAATCATAGCAGGAAAAAGAGAGCACAGGATAATAATGCTTTGGATGTGGGGGTTAGGTGTGAGAGATATTGCCTTCAGGTTTACCCAACAAGGAGGCTATGCTATATATGTGAAGTGGGAAAGTCGCATCTTTAGCTCTACAATATATATGTGAATTAGCAAGAGTCCCGCAAGGTCACTTCAGCAGCAAACATACAAATAAATACCCCGTATCATCCGGCGTTTTGAAGCGCCAGCCTTTAACTGCTTTTTCTTAAAAGTAATGGATGGTGCCATTTTTCTTCCCAGCTTATGACCTGAGCGACTGACCAGGCAACAGAGAGAGCACACATGGCGGATGGGAATGAGGGGGGAAAATGGCAGGGGACCCAGCGTTGGGGCGGCTAAGGAAGGACAGCATAGTGCTTTGATTGAGGCCAAGATGATATAGGCCTCCCCTCCCTGTGGCCCTGCTCTGACTGACTGGGACCAGCCTTGACTGAAGCATCATTAGGCAGCCACAATGTCAAGGTTAGCTAAGGACATTGTGTCTTGGTGGTGTGACCTACGGTAACTATCCCTCTAGGCTTTGGCCTTTCCCACCCTGATTACCCACCAGCTACTGTTAGATGAGCACTACCCACCTGGGAAACTGTGATGCTGCACTTCTTGGCCAGCTCCTCTTTAGCCTCCTCGCTCGGGTACGGGTTGCTGAGGTGCGAGTAGAAGTATTCGTTCAAAATTTCCGTCGCCTGCTTGCTGAAGTTTCTCCTTTTCCGCCTGAGTGGGGAGCAAAAAGAGAGAAAGGCAGAGCGAGCCTATTAGTGGGACCAGCATTAACTCATCCATTTGGATCGCACAAATTGCACAATCAATCTCACACATAAATGGTGAAAATAATGAGGAATGGGCTCTAAGGGCCCTCAGGAGCAGGATATCGTGTCCTGCTCCAAGAGTCTCGTCAACACACAGAAGACCGGACTCCGACCAACAAAGTGACAAGCACGCACACACACACAAACAAAACACACGCAGTCACAAAACACATACAATGTTTAATTTGGTCTGTTGGTCTCCAATCTCCAGTCCAAGCGTGTAATGTGTAGAGTTTAGTGCAGCGGATGGGTGGGCTTTGTGATGGAGCGCAGAGCCCAGTCGGAGTGCATCTCGGTACATTATAGAAATCACGGCATGCACAGTTGAGCATTGTTCCTGAAGTGCCACAGCCCCAGGGATCTCCAGTAGAAACAAGCAAACTCTAACTAGATCTGGGTCCCCTTCCCTCCCAAGGGCACTACTTATCATGTTGTTGAGCATTTGCTTATTTTGCCTTGTTTACCGCGCTTCACACAGGCAGTGGGCAGCAAATGTGCTTCCACTTGGCTTGTTTGGCCCAAACTTGCACCGCCCTCCGCAGAGCTCCACACAGCACCACACTGTTAGTGATTAGAGTAATCCACAACACCTGCTGATGACCTCCCCTCCATCCATTACACATGACTCGGCCCCCGTTTCATTTGGACTTAACTACTCTCAGGTGTGGGGGCATGATTGTCTCGAAAATGGATAATGCATGGAACATGGACACAATTAAAATCATGCATCTCTGCAGTGCTCATACTGTGTGTTGTGCCAGAAATGTGAGAGAAAAAAAACACTAACTTCAGACTTGTGCACGGTCTAAAAATGACCTTGCCTGCTGAATTAGCTTATGTGGGTCATGCGAGAGCAATGTAAGTTTCTAGATACCAAACACACACACCACACATACGTACACGACACACGATTCACTGACCTGGCATCAAGGAATCTGGAGCGCAGGATCATGACAGCCTCACAGGTGCTCTGTTTCAGTTGCATCTGGATGGAGCTGAACTTACGGTGGATGATTCCCACCATGCGCTCAATCTCTTTGGGCGAGATGGGCCGCGTGCGAGACTGTTCCCTCAGCAGGTTCATCACATGGGTAGTGAATTCGTTACATGCCTGCCAAGTGTCAGAGAGACAAACGCAGCCCGAGTGAGTTCGTAGCACAGCTCTGAAGTCGCAGCGGTGAGCTTTTTGAGATCTACAAAAGCTCTGTGATTGATAATCTGAAGTTGTACAGATTTTTCATAGAGGAAATGAGCTCATTACACGTGCGCTCTTTTTGTTAAAAGCTTCGACAGAGTGCGCTGTTTATGCATTACTCTGATGACATAATAGGTGAAGTCATCTTTGAATATAAATGCATATTCGCTATTTGACTCGGCCCTAATGCAGAGTGAATTTAAACAGCTTTTCGTAAAACCAGTAGTTCATACATGATTAATTAGAATAACTCATTTACGTAGTGCACACTTTAGCTCATTACTCTGAGTAAAATTCGTTAAGTATTTACATTTAGATAATTAAAACCTGGAAACACCCTTAAGAAAGATGCATTTACTCCAGGCGAAGTGTTGTGTGCCCCCGCATACCCACCTCCTCTCTCAGAGAGCACGGAGTAAATTAGTCTAATTTACCTCACTGGCTTGCTGAGGCATCACTGTTACACCTTCTATTTTCGCCCATAATGCCTCTGTGTTTAATGGCAGGCTCAAAGTGCTAGGTGAAGGAGCTGATCATGCTTTCATTTAACACAGATGACTAAGGCGCTCCTTTGGATCTCTATAATCGACTACAACGCGGTGAATAATACTGCAATTTTTTCCAAGCTGATAACACATTCTCCCCCATCATGCATATGCTCTGCAATTTTCTCGCTAATGCGGGGAATAAGCTGTTCTGGGTGTTCTGAAGCGATGTGACATATGAAGTACAAGTCAGTGGGATGACTGACATTAGAACGGAAACGGGAATAGCTGGTACCCACGTAGTTATTTCAACCTTTTGAATGTGAAAAATGAACAAAATGCACATTATTATTATTACATGAGGTGTTCTATTACAGCCAAAGACTGCTAATGGCTCCTCCTTACCTGTTCGTACTTCTCCAGCTCTGTGTGGTAGATCTGTCTGATCTGAGTGAGTTTGGCTCTGTAGTCGGAATGTTCGATGGAGTTGTCGGCCGCCCCGCCAGAGGCCGCGGCTGCTGCTGCGGCGGCAGCGGATCCGCCGCCTTTCTCCGGCCCCGCCACGCCTTCTGCCAGCAACATGTTGTCTAAACGCATGAGCTGGGGATCTGGGGGGTCCTCCTCCTGGGCACCGCGGATGCTGAGACCTGCAGTGACACAAAAACAGGGAAAGAGGGTCAGCTGATGCCATCCAGGGACACACGTGAAGAAGGGAGCAAAAGTAGCACTAATAATGACAAAGAAAACTATTCAAACAGGCTCAGACTGAATTGTTAAGTGCAATTAAAAGGATTATGTCTGCATAGTCTGCTATAGTGCCATGTTTTCCCTGCAGGTATGAACTGGGTGCCTCCCGTGGATGTGCTGTGTTCCTGTCACCCATGTCTATGCCTGTTCTCTTTTATTTACACAGTGCGCTGCACACTGTGTGTACAGAAGGCTGACATGACAGCAACATCCATAAACTGACAAATGCTCAATGGTGAAGTGGCACTTCCACTCTGTGAAAGGATGCTAAACAGAAAACTATACCTCGAGTAAGTGTCTCTGTCTTTGACACACTGAATGCTGCGAACTCCAAAAGTAACTTCTGTTTTCCTCATTTCTATTTGCTTATAAGGTTTGAATCTTGTATTATTTCACAATCCTGATTTTGCAGTATTCTAAGAAGTAATAAAAATGTGCTCCTGAAATAAAACTCTCAATATGGCAAAATGAGCACGGAGTCAATTTTATGTAAAGTGCTCATTCGTGAGCTCAGCTTTTGCTCTCAGACCCTGCTGTTTATTTCCTCCGGTTTTCTGTCTCGCCAGTCTGTCAGCAGGTCGTAATCACCCGGCAGATAGCATACATGCGCACCTTGGTGCATTGGCAATGCAAGCACAATGCCAGGCTTTACAAAGACTAAACAAACAAAAAAACACTGCGGGTCAGAATTACAACAAAAACAAGCTCGAGCAATCCACTCTAATAAGTGAATAAAAATGTGGCTCAATGGGCAGTAAATACTGAGTGGCTACTCGAACGTTATGATTACCAGAGTTGTTTCAATTCAATAATCCCTCCCGCAATTCAGGGATTTTCAACAGCTCATTACAGCTTCATTAAGATATGGCCAGGCTCTGGATTCTAAATAAGAAGATTAGTGGCTCTATTGTGTCAGCCAGTAGGCATGCAATCAGAGGAGCCCTTTTACCACGCTTTGACCGACTGACCCTGCGCGCCATCCGCAGGAGTAAACACTGGAGAGAAAACACCCCTTTTCTTCTCTCTATCTTTCTTATAAACACATTCCTGAATAAAAAAAAAATTAGGAAACACATCATACTGTAGCCACTCCTCTGATGTTTTCTTCTCTGTTGGCGTTTTGTTCGACTGCAGCGCCACTGAAAAACAAATTTGCCTCTATTTATGGATCGGCTGGCTTTGAGTCTTTTAGGTGTAATGGTGTGAGAGGAGTGGATGAATGTGGCTATTTGTGTTGGAGACATTGAGATGCTGGACAAGGCTCCATCAGGCTTGCAGAGCCAAGCCATCCATGTGGACAATATGCCGCTGCTCCACTAACCCTCATCCACATCACACTGCATCTGCACAACTCCACCCAAAGCTCTCGTTCTGGACATGCTCGACTGTTTCCATTCCAGTTTGTGCAGCATGAAACAAAATGGCACATGATTCAAATGTTGACTGACCAGATGCCTGGCTATATATCTCAACATGCTCTAATAGCTGGTGGTTTGTCTGCCACTACAGTTCATATTTTCCTAATTCGGTATTTACTCCCACTCTCGCACAATTCAACACAAGCTCAGCAGGCTGCACTTTCCTTTGTGCTGCGGGTGGTGGTAAGTAGGTAGGCATGTTTTTCATGTCAGGTATATTAAATATAACTCTGGGACGCAGCGTACATTTCCACACCAAACCCAGTTGTCACTTTCACTCCACTCACTCTATATCCAGGGGAAATGCAGCTGAGGGAATTTACAGGGCTTTTCAGCTAAATGGGCATAAATCACTGGTTTCATTCAAACTAAATAATCACAGGCCATAAACAGCTACTAGTCTCTTACCATATATTACCACAAGGTTCCTGTGTGCAATAATGTGGCCGTTCACGGCAAAGGAAAGCAGAGCGAGACATTAGAAAGTGACACGTAATCCTGTTAGTCCGCTGACATGTGGAGTGGCCGTGACATTTTTATCATACGTGTCCATTTCTATTTGGGAAATCAGCAGGATAAAAATGATTACTGTGCTGCCCGGAGAAGCAGACGGCCCTGCAGGAGTCCACCAGGGTGTATTTGTGCCACCGCAGCTACGGTCGGCCATTCATAACACACATGTTGAGAGGGGTGACGCGTCTGTCTCAAACACATAAATTCTAAAAATTAAAAAAAAAAAAGAAAACATAGCCTACAGACAACATTTTTAAAACCTGGTGCAGGTATCTCTGTCTCTCTGTCTCTTTTCCATGCACCTTTGTTGGAGATTCACTGTCTAAGCTCAGCATCATCACACAACTTCCACAAAATAGGCTGGAGCGAGATAATATCTTTAATTTGCTGTGCAGTTGACAAATCTGTATAGTAACTTGCAAAGCCACAGTCACATTCTAGCAGTGCAATGCTGCTCGCCTGCTCAAATCCTTATCCTGTTTTTGTCTGATGATATGGGTATTAAAACAAGTTTGGGCACCCGAGTTTAGCTCTAATCCACCTCCACAGTCAAAGTGGGATTAATCTCAGTGCAAAGGGAGAGTGCGCGAGTCGTGTCACCTTGGTGAAGCCTGCGAGCAATAGGAACTTAAGAATGAAAAATCTATACATGGTCTGGTTATTTCACACGACTCTGATGATGCTGGCTCGCTTAATTACCAGAACGAATTTAATGATGTAAAAGGAGGAAAAAAAAAGTAATCTGAAATTGTGAGAATAACGTAACATGTCCTTAATCTGCCTCATTTGTCATTCAACAATACAGGTGGAGTAGCTGGGGAAAAAGCACTTGCCTATATGATTGTTCCTCATTTCTCCTCTGTGACTGAGACAAAAGGAGACACTGTGATTAATCCATCCCTATCAGTCAAGGGTGGTTCTTCTTTTCATTTTTTACAGGTTTCACCGTCGGTATCTGATCCGAGGAAGTAACAAATTTGACAGATAAAGACAATGCAGCCCTTTTCTCTCATATACTCTCCCCTGTTCTCTGTTTATAATCATTTCCGGTTCTGGGCTGTTGTCTCGTACATCATTCCCTGCTTGAAGCCCTGACAGTGATCTGAGCACTGCCTCGGGCCGCTCTCCTTTCCTCCCACCTCTTTTCCCCCTGTGCCCTCTTTTATTCTGTGGGCTTAGCTGACCTTTGGCCCGCTGCTTGTTTACTCTCATCACTGAAGTGTGAGCAGGAGAGCCATAAAGGCAGAGCCCTGCTGGGTTAATGTGGCCTGCTGAAGAGGGAAGGGGTGGCTCTGGGCTTCTCCACCTCATTCTGCTGCACTGACTGCACTGTCAGACGCCAGACAATACACTGGAAGAGCAGAGCGTCTCACGGATGAAGCCGGAGATTTTGTCTTTCTTTTATGTGAGAATTCTTTTTGCAATAAGTCGGTGCTTTTCTGCTTTTCTGAGGCATTCAAGTCTTCCATGCTGCTCGCAGTGAGCGTGCATCGCAGTGAAGTGGTCTCGCCCGCATGTTTAACTGCGTATGACGATACGCATTGTGACGCCATTACTTCCAACACTGTTTCCAAAACATTCTGTTCATTACAAGTAACCCTGACCTCCTGCGGCTCCTCTTGCACCCGGTGCCTCCAGTGAGCAGCTCCGGCCACGTATCGACACCCTGTTCATCTAATTGCATTGATCCGCAAAGGTCTCCCAAAGCTAACTAATCGAAACAGAATTTATTTTCTGTCAATATTTGCAAAGGTCATCTCTCTTAAAACTGTGGAGTAGACGGTGAGAGCAGAGAGGAGGCTCAGAGGAGGAGGAGGAGGAGGAGGAGGACCGTGGCATCTAGCCTGTTACTGAGGCTCGTCCAAGGTGAGCTTTAACTCTGGCTTGGCACTCAGGATCCAAGGCTTCTAATCCACCGTGTTATTAAAACCCGCTGCCAAAGCAACACACTAGAGACTACAGAGGGTTTAGAGTATCCATTTCACAAAGAGGCCAGTGTCACTACAGCCGCGTTCCACGTCTCCTTTGACTTCATATCATCTCCTTTGTCGTGGCGCCTGGATCAGTGACTTTCAGCTCCAGAAGCGGGGAGCTGGATCAAATTACCATTGAAAATCTTTTGTTCTGACAAATGAAACATAAGGATCCTCTTTCATCGACATTCTTAAAGGCTTTTTTAAGCTTGGCCTACATCCACATGGCACAAAGAATCTGAGAGAATGCCTGCGGGCCCTCTCTAGCATGTACAGTAATTAACATGCCATTAACACATTAATACACATTAACTATTCCCAATGTTAATGGCAGAGTAATTACCATACCTGATACCACACTGTGGGGAAGCCAAAGCACATTTGCCACTTTGTGTTTCACTTTCTTTGTTGAGAGAGCTGAAAGGAATAATTTGGGGAAGATGGCTCATTCAGCTTTCCTCAGAAACACAAAATATCAGCGTCTGCAGAGTTTTGCACACAAAACGTAGCAGAAAGGAAGAAAGTTCTCATTGCAACACCATAACAAACTGGCTTTAGAGGTGAGGCTGAAGTACTGGAGGGGACAGAGAGCCTGGTGATTAAATGCAGAGTAAAAGGAGGCAGGGAACGGACCCTAAACTGGGGAATCCCTGTCTAGAATGATGATGTATTTCCTCCCAGTGCGGTGAGTGATAAGCTAATCAGCCGCGCTGACAGTGAAGTGTTACAGCCCCTCAGTGCTGGGTCAAGACTTCTCCCATCATACACCACCAGCACACACTAAACAGACAGCGCATGGAGGTGGTGGTGGGGGTTGAGAAAAAAAGTGGCTCTGGTTAGAAAAGAAGATCTCTGTCAGTTCAGGTAGCCTTTGTCCCTCAATGATGATGAGCCCCCCTCCCTCCCCCACCTCCTTAGAAAAGAGGAGGGGGCTGTGACAGCGGGGTGAGGGGGGCATGAGGGGAGGAGGACAGGAGTGGGGGCTTGCCACTCTCGACCCACGACTCCAAGACATGTGGGGAGCGGGGGTGGGCAAGGGGGTGGGAAAAGACAACCCAAACAAACATCTTGAAGACATTTTGCCAAGCACACCAAAATTAATCACTGTCCCATGGTGGCACTGACATTTGTGGGAAGTGACACACAACATGACAGACTAGAGGGAGAGGATGAAAGGAGAGCGAGGGAGGGTGGGAGGGCTGGGTAAACAAGAGCCACTGTCACTCGCTGCGATCATGTGTGCATGTGTGTGCGTGGGCGTATGTGTGTTTATATGTGGACGTGTGAGTGCCCGCTTTGTTTCCTGCCCTCTAAGACTCAATGTGGGCAAACGGCCAAGTGGTGTAGTGATGGCTGACTAGGCCTGGCGGTGGCGGCTGCACGCAGCGGTTGGGGAGACTGGCCAAATGAGTGGACAGGACCTCCGCTACAGATCAGCACACTGACTGACCCTACAGGACACATACAGCATGGGGCTCCAACGTAGGGCTCACATGGTTCACATGGTCTGCTAGTCACAGAATGAGCCGCAACCAGCGAGACACCCGTGTGTTATTAAGGCAGACATCCCAAATCTAAGATGAACATGAAGGGAAATATACTCAATAGAACAGTCAAAGAATATTTTAATCTCTGCGCTGTAAGTAGACTTGGAGTTTAGACAGTTATTGTGTCTCATGTTTCAATATTTCATTTCATCCCACTCTATATTGTGTTAGCATGTTTTGCTTATTTCTTTTCTTCAGCTTCATTTTATATTTCATATATTGATGGTCTAGCTGCTAGCCTCAATTTGCTGCAAAGGTAGGCTGATTTGTTATTCACACCCCAAGCAAATAATGCAAATGTGGCACTGAAAGCCACTTATGAAATACCCAAAGGCAACTAATCACTCCTCCTCTCGTTCCAGCCTTTCTGCAGCCTCCTAATTAGAAGATGGAGATTGCATGAAACCAGGTCACACAGCAGGTCTTGTACACACAGATAACCAGGCAAATACGCAGGCAAAATTTCATCCAGACGCCAAGCAAAGCATGCATTATTTTAAAGGCTAGAGGTGAAAAAATAATGCTATTCAGGTTATTAATCCCATATATTTCACTGTATGCTCCCAAAGAAAGGATTTAGCCTTGAAGCATTTTGTGTATGTGTTCTCTACTTGTGTGTTGCATGCATGCGTGTGTGTGTGTGTGTCTGTGCATGTGCATATGCTCATGTCTGCATGTGTGCGTGTGAAGGCTACATGCTCGCATAAACAAAGAAAAGGCATTGGTAGCATACAGCCAACCATGATCCACTGCCAGAGAGATTATTCTTTGCAGTGGCATTTCTGCAAGAGAGTTGACAGTCCATCATTTAGATTTTGCAGTGTATCCACGAAAAGGCTGCATTGCCTGAAGCAGAAGGAGCTGCTCTTTCCTTCAGTGTCTTTTATAGAAGAGAATTCAGCTCCAAATTGTAAAGCCAGGGTCCTTTGCTAGCTGTGCTAGCGTGTAAGGACTCTGCTACGAGGCAACTGAGGTTATGACACCGGAATAAGACTGCGCTTGACGTGCTGATTCTCAGAGCATCTCTTGGTGAGAACTGATAAAGCTCACAAAAACGCATCCACCTCCGGTGTCTTGTGCTGCACGCACCTGGGCTAGAGCGCTGTTTCTGCAAGCATCCTGAGCCTTATGTTGCAGGTTACTGCTGGGTCTGCAGAGTGCAGTGCAAAGAGTGGCTGGGCAGATCAGGTCCGGGCCAAACAACAGCTTGTGACAGAAGCAGGCCAAAGAGGATGTTGAGACACGCAGAGACTTAACAGGCAGCCGGCCTGCCATCCACTCTTTTTCAGCTCTCCTTATACTCAACACATCACTTCGGATCCATCGCAAAGTGTCTCTCAAAGAACATGGCAAGAATATAGTACTACATTACCATAAGAAAGGAGCGAAGTAACTGTCAACCTTTCAAAGCAAATGAGTGAATGACTGCCATGAGAATATCATCTCCCTCATTTCATTTGACCGGCCGAATCATTTTATTGTACACCTACAGATGATACTCCACCTTCTTTTTGTTGCACGATATCCCGCGAACAAGGTAGCAAAAAAGGTTATTTGGCGCTAATTATTCCCAGCATGTACTTTACACACCATTTAATGAGTTAGACTGGAGGCATGGCCATTGGCTGTGACTTGCTCGCCCAGTTATCCAAGATGAACCGCGCAATCTCCCTCACGTCACCCCTGTCATGTGTACCAAGTCCCCCTCCGCATCCAATTCCCTGCTAGGGCTTCAGTGGAGCAGAGACGAGGCGCCACTGAAGCAACACAACAGCTCCCGTAGCGTCTCTGCACACCGGTGAGGGAGAGGTTGGAGGAGGAGGAGGGGGGGTGGTGGTGGGTGGTTGAGGGGGGTTGAGCTGGGAGCTCACTCTCATAATTACAATAATTAACAGTTGCAGATTTAATTGGAAGGGAAGGCATTAACAGGAGGAACATTGTGGCGGCGCGTGCAGAGGGAACCTTTGCTGCAAGAAGCTTTTGTCTTCTCCGTACCTAATGGTGCCTTGGCTGCGGTTGGCGAGTGCTGACACAACACAACACAACACAACCAAGCTGAGGGTTCAGACGGTGGGGCTTGTCAGGACTCAGACTGGAGGCAGATAATTAGGTGCCAGGTTAATGAGAGCACAGGCTCTTGATGGCATTTGGTTACTGTATGTGGGCAATTAATGACTTTGTTTTTGTGTTTTTATTGCCCACTTGAGTGGAAAACATAATACATTATTCACCTCAGGCCCGTGCGTGGCGTTTGATGGAGTGGCAGTGACTCTGGCTAAAGCTTCAGTTTCATTCACGGCAGCGCATGGTTAATTCCAAACAACGCGGCGTGCTACGCGGAGTTGGCAAAAAACTAAATCTCAGTTCACTCGTGGGTACGGCGCTCTGTGACCTTTTCAGAGTGCATTGCCTCATGGTCGACGTCGGAGCGAAACATAGGAGCTGCAGGTCACACGCAGGACGATGTAGCCACAAAAACGCGGCAGAACAAAGGAACCAAACCCTGTGGCTGCGAGCGTTCAGTTAATTCAGCGTATCAGGTTTCATAATGTATTTGCGAAATTCCATACCCCCTAGAAAAGCCCTGCTTTCATTCCAGGGGATTTATTGGCAATGAATCCACTGAGAGGTCTTTAGACATCCTCTTCTTTAGCCCAACCACTCGACGCCTCCTATTTTGGAGTTAGTTGTTCTCTTGCCTGTGGTGGCCAATTAGAGTGCTATAAGATAAATGGGCAGCCACAACTTTGATGTCCATCTTTTTAATAAGCTTTGGTTAAGATGACATCTGTGTGAAAGAGTTCAATATCTTCACAGTGGGAGAGAAAAGAGGTTTATTCTAAAATGAAATATCATCTAAATACTGCTGGAGGTTTAGGCTGGGTGGGGGGCGTGGGGGGGGATCATGGTGTCGTCTGTGACTCTGGCGTTGCATTCATTATCTTCCGCTGCAGTTGTGGAGATTAGTCAGCGAAAGATGATTTTTAGAGCTTCGTGAAATCTGTGCTTTTATACTACTGAATCAGCTTGAGCATAAACTGAAAAAAGAGCTTTTTTTTTAAGCAGTATTCAAAAATACCAAATTTATCAAGCCTGAAAAACAGTCTGCTAGTCTTTTTGTACACATTTAAAACAGAGAAAAGTCAGTGATTTAGCCCGAATGCAAACACACCGCAAATTATTCTATGTCGGGAATATGAAGCTCTAATAGACGGAAAGTACAGTGTAACAATATCTAAAATGGTGGGGTAATAAAATGGTGCACGAGTGTGTATGAATGTGAGAGAGAAGGAGAGGTGGAAAGAGAGCATATATCTAACCTAGCCTGCGGACGTGCTCCTTTATACCTGTGTGTAACTCAGTCAGGAATAATGTAAATGTCTGGAGAGTCTTAAGACTGAGCAGGCCCGTATAAAAGCACCCTGTTTCAGGCTAGTAAAACAAGTCAATAAATACAGCGGAGAAGCCGGTGCTGTCTGCTGCACTCTCCTGAATGAAAACAGAGGTGAACTGCTTATTTTCAGCCTGGCACCAGAGGTTGACAGCGGCATAATGGGCGCTCATACATTCTGACTATCACTCGTCACAAGCTATATCTGTCAATATTACACTCAAGTGCATTTTAGATGTAAAACGAGCGGTCCCCGGGAAGACTATTTACGACCCGATGTGGTCAGCTGCTAAATGAACGAAAGCGGCGACTGACCACGGATATGATGTTTTTTTAAAAGGACTTCTCTCTCTCTCTCTCTCCCTCTCTTTCTCAGCGGTTTGTCTTTTTTGTTGATTCTCACAGACAGAACAAACACCGTACGCAGAGCCTCGGTGGGCCGACGCTCACTCCAAGAGAAGGCAGATCCTTCCTGCCTGCGCTCCAAATGGGAAGCCGATGACACAGGCTCACACAAAATGGAAACACCATTATGTAGGCAAACACTTCACTGCGATAACTGCTGCCTGATTACAGCGGGAAAGCGCAGCCATGGCTCCCCTTTTTTTCATACTGTGTCAACACTTTGGGAAAGCAAATATTTCAGTGACTACCCTCCTTGTGCTTTAATCCATATGGTGCATTCTGTTTGTCACCACAGATGTTGCACTCCCAGGATGGGCTTCCACGATAGGGAGGAACTCCTCCTCTACAAGCAGTGGCTCACCTGCTCCACGCTACACAATGAATACACAGAGGTCACACGCCGTATCACACCGGGGCCAGCGTCAATCCTTTATTAAATTACCCAGCTATCGTATTTTCTGTCACCACACTGATACGAGGGTTATCTTTTTCATTTACGTAGCGGATTTTCAGAGGATTATGCATTAAAGATTAAGGGTGTGTATACCGAACAGCACAACAAAAAATGCAATACCTTAGACAGCACATGGCTGATGTGTGTAAGGCAAAAGGGGGTGCTATAAAACAAATCTTCGGCAGCCAGAAGCGGACAGGGTTTATTCTCCTCAGACAATACAAGCTGTGACTATACAGAATGTTTCAACCCCAAAATACTGTGGTAAGCAATACAAATCCCTTGGACAAAATGAAATGTATTAAACATGTGGATTTCATAAATCTCCCTTTCCTCGGCCTGGGTCAGAGGTATATTCACTGTAGAGCTCAGCAGGCACTTTTCCCTCAGCATTGTTACTCTGAGTCGCGAGTGCTGCGAGTGGTTTCAAAATGAATGTCAGCAAAAGCTGCACATGTACGGCGGGCAGCGGATCCTCACAGTAAAACGGTTCAAATCACTTACCCCTGCTACTTTATAAGAGTATTACAGTGGTGTGGGGATTTAAAGGTCTGCTATAGAAATATTACAGCTGAAATAGTGAACTGGGATCTACATTGTAGATGCAGAGAGGTTCCAAAGATGAGCAGTCCCGTATAGGTTCACTCTCCACAGTGCAGATAGTGTCAGAAAAGGGAAGAATAAAAGAAAAAAAAAGAATTCAAATACGAGCACAACACTGTTAAACACCCAACTGGGATCCCTTTAACCTTGAGTAGCATACCAAAGGTAGAGGCAGCCTGGGGCTATGGGGGGACTGGCTACCACAACTCCCAGTGCCATGCTGCTCCACAGTGGGGGCCCAACATGGCCAGATTGCCAGAGAGGCCGACAGAGGTGGTGCTGCAGAGTTAGCGGGGGCTGATCATTCATCTGCTGCAACATTCATTTAAGTCGCTCCCATTATCTATTTGTTTTGTTTTCCGAAACCACTTCTTTTTTTTTGTCTTTTTTTTTTCCCGGTCAGGGGAGAAAGCGCACCCACGTTCACCTTGTGGGTGCTGTAGCATCTGTCGGCGGCTCGTTCGTGAGACATTCCCGCTAATTATTTGGCTAACGTGACGGATAATTTGGGCTCATTTAAGACCAGGAGAGCTAAGAAAAGACTGGGAGTGATTATCGTTAGAAGTGAAGGGCTGTGGAAAAGCACAGAGTATAGCATTGGACACGCGATTAAATGCTGTGCCTTTTAAATACTCTACCAACAGGCTCTGGTGTTTTGATCCTGTTCAAAGTAAAAGCCCGTAAACAAAGTATGAGTAATGTACGAATGTTATACATAGTTCTGCCTTGTGTGGGGGGCCTGGGAGAAAAGATGAATAAAGATAGAAGATAAATTAGTGTGTGAAAGGATAGTCTTTCCCTCAAGCTCACGTTACGGCTGAAGCAAAACAAATAATGAAGCCTACAACCTATGAGTCACTTCAGTCCCATTGTATAATTCAATCATTTCTGTGACAGCTGACGATTACTTCATCACCGCATAAAGACAGATTAAAAAGTTGTCAAATTAAATATTAAAGAGGGACTGCAGGCAGTGGTGAATTTTTAAAGGAATAACACAGATTGGAGATGAAATGAGGCACCTATATGCATATTTTATGCCATAGGGAACGAATGCATATATTTTCCTCTAGGCCACCTACTTTGTAATAAAGAATAGTGAGTGTATAGATGTGGTAATGCACCACAGTGGAAATGATATGAAAGAGAAATTGGTTTTACATAATGATGTCAAAAGGAATATGGCTCTGCATGGTCATGCGGAATAAAGATAAGATTCTCTTTCTCCGTGAGTGAATATTTCGCTAATGGTTTCTTCATTTCCTTAAAGAATAAAGAAGTCAGCTTTGAATGAACCTTGAATGAGCTTTCTATTGAATGAAGTTAACATTTATCTTTCAATAGCAGAGGAGATCTGTTGGAAATACCCATGTGTGGAGAAGAATACTGAATGTAAAAGCTTTGTCATGTGTTGAAATAAAGAGAAAGTGACAAGTGACAGTAATGCTATCACATTTTGAGCTGAAGGAAGGTTTGAAGACGAGAACAAAGCGGTAGCATGCGATGCGAAGAGGGTTAAATCCCTCCAAAGAACAGAGAGGAGGGCGCATCTCACAAAGTCGGCATCGATTGGAGTAAACAATGACTGATCAATACACACATAAAAGGATCCTCCCGACAAAGACTCGCATGTAGATTTCATATATCATATCTCACAAACAGAGACTGTTTGCTCAAGCCTGTTGAATTAGCAGCAGTGCCCCCTTTTTATTAACACCGTGCTGTTTTCTTTTTATTTTTTCTATTCAGCGCAGATACACTCCTGTGTCCATACACACTTACTCATGCAATAAGCATCATTGTCACAGAGGCTTCCTTTCCAAACGGTTCAGCCTCCACCATCTGCAGGCGTTCCCAGACACACCGCTTTGAGTCTGCCATAATGATGCATGACTAAGTACAGTTAAAGTGTTGCAGTCTGTTGGCAAAAAGCAGTCAAGCACTTTGCTATAGTGTCACTACGGATAAACCATACAGCTGAAGGTTGACGATGGATAAAAGGCAGTGACAGCCCTAGTGATGTGACTGTGTGTGTGTGTGTGTGTGTGTCTGTGCGAGTGTGTGTGTGCCAGTGTGGATTCACATGTGTATGAGAGGTTAGAAACCATGGCACAGCAGATTTGTAAGTGTACTTAACTAGGATGTGAAATAGGGTTGGACACAGTGACATAAAATGCTGTGCTGGAGTCTGTTGAAACTGGGACACGGTTTAAAAGTTATTCCCTCTGCCAATAAGCAGGCATCTCCCTCTACTGCTGTGGTTTTAAGGGAATCGCAGCCTCGTGGCTTTGCTAATATTGTTTGTCACACACCATTCCTGAGAATTATTGTTAGCCAGCACAATATGAAATCTTCAAAAGCAACCCAAGTACGTTGTTTGGACGCATTTTTTTTCTTTCTTCTTCCTGCATTTGGATTCTGTCCTCCAAAAAAACACATCTTATTTTATCGAATCCTTGATTCACAGATTGTTGCACTGTGTGCGTTTTTTCTCAGTCGGACCGAGTCCAGGCTTTGCACGGCACTCTTTATTTGGCTTATTTGCCCCTTGTTCACCTAACTCCTTTGGTTGAATTTAGCAATAAGGGACTCAAGCCTCCCTCTCAGCTCGAACTCCTCTCCCCTCATTTCACTGTCTCCTCCGCTACTCTTCAGGCTAGATATTCAGCGTACAGTGAATACAGAGGAGACAAAGAACTCTCCATTATACTGTACTCTGTTTGCCAAAGTCTTTAGTGTCAAAATGCTCCACAGACTTTGTTGCTGCTTTGTCGAGTTCACCGCGGCAGCTGCTTTCATGTAAATGATCTTGAATGTTATTTTCTAAAGACTGCATTTTAAAGAGAAATTCTCATTTCTGCCTCTACATCTTGTCACAAACCCTTTTCTCTCCTATCTCCTCCCCTCTCTCCCCGCTCCCTCCTGCCGCAGCCGTAGACTGCATAATTGATGCAAATACTGTCACATGTGTCAGGAGTGGAGGCTCTTCTAGTTTACTTCTGTGCAACACTTTATCGGAGAACATTAAGTGGAGAAAGCAGCCTCATGGCAGGGGTGGAAAATCAGCTTGTCAGTGGTCTCATTCACGCAGCCATTGCTTCGGGATTGTTTCATCAAGGTGATTGAGAACAAAAAGTGAGGCGGCAAATTCCAGCTTATGTTTAGGAGCCCTGCACATACATTATTTATATTTGCTGCCCACCCTGGTCTCCCCAGTCATCTGAATACATCATTGCCTAATTCCCAAATATTTCTTCAGATATCCTCCTATTTGCGCTGTATCCTTTCCACATCAACCACGCCGAGCCATTAGAGAGCACGCTTTCTGTGTGTGACACGGACCTGAAATTATAGATAGCCACTTTCAAGGAGTGCCAGGGTCTGATGGGAGAGCTGTAATGGCTGTTGAGTGACTAGAGCGCAGTCAGAGACAGACACAGGATTTCATTTACAACAACGATACAGGAGGAATTATGTAAAATGGTAACATTCCATGCCATTTAATGAGCCATATTCACTAATGTCTAAGTCTATGGTCTAGCGATAATAAAACGCACCGCCTGCCAGAACTCGCCTGCTACACTGTTTCTGTCTATTTCGAGCTCTGCATGAAACAATGGTGCATAACAGAACAGGCAGACATTTGCAGTTCTTTACCCTGCGCGCTGAATGCTCTGCCCTCAGACAGAGTGAGTCGCTTGTCTGCTACCCCCACCTCCTCCTCCCTCTCCCATGCTCTCCCTGTCCTCTTTTTTTTTCTGCCCCTGGTCTGTGCTACAGATTAAGTGACTTGATCCTGCAAACATCTGAAGAATTCAGCTCCACAAAGGGGTCAGACGAAGGCCAGGGGATAGCCTTACAGGTCCTCCTCCATTAGCAGATCCACAGAGGTGTCATCAGGAGCGCTCTGCGGGCAACAAAGACGCCTCAAAAAGAGCAGATTGCCAACTGATGTTTATCTCTGGACTCATTATTAAAACCCTCACAGCCGACGTCTGCTTGGACATATGATCTCCGAAATTAATGGGAAAAATTGATTAGCCTTGCACTGCACGCATTTCATGTGTGATGACTTGTATTTGGAAAAAAAATATTCTTGGACTGGTAAATGGAATCCTACATATTTGCTCTGTGTCAAATCTTCACAGTTTTTCGCAAAACAATTTTTTTTCTTTTTTTTGCACAAACAAGTTCTCGCTTGTGAACTGCGATACTCACGCCAAGTAAGCTGCAAATGCTGACTGTCTCTTTGTTCACATGTCTCTTGATATAGACAAACAAAAATACCCCATATTTTCCAGCATTCACAAAGAATATCTGGGGCTCCTAGAAAAACATTTCAACTGTAATAAGCTTTCTCCATGAGAGTCTGAAACATTTCAGAGGGCTCCTTTGAAGCTCTCACTATGTTGACTGTTCATATATAGACAGTGCTTGGAAAGCCTGAGCGCCATATCGCTGTAACCTCTCAGTGCTTCTGCATTAATAATTAATTGCCAATGTGAGTAAACACCACTGTAGATACAAGAATGCCCCTAACAACACAAACTCTGCTGCTCCCACTTAAAGCTGTACGCTCGACAAATTTGGATGAGTTTCCACATTCATGCTAATGTTGCACATAAACTGTATTCTGTCACATTTATCATGGGAGGAAACTCTTGCAGAGGATTCTGCATATGCACATCAGATTTGCAATTTAACCATGTTGGCAAAATGTGCCCAGGATTTTTATCAATTCTGTAAAAACCTTTATTTTAGGATGCAATTCGAGCAGGTGTCTCTGTCGTTCATTCTGCATACTCCCATGTATATTCAGTCACACAGGAGGAGACTTGGAGGCGTTGCTCTTGCGCAGTTACCCTTTAGCTTACAGGCAACATGCTGTGAGTTTACGGCTAACACAGCCTCATTTATATTACTTATAGTGAGGAATGTATGTGCGGGGCCTGTAGAACATGCTGACCTTGTCACTGTTAGCAGCATCTCGCCGTGCTGGTGAGGAGCCTTGCTGGTGTTCAGGTACTGTTACCCAACCACTCAGTGGCTTCCTGCATGTGATACATAGAGGAGGAACAGCAGAGCAGTGGCTTATTGAATGGTTGAGCAACGTAACATGCCCATTGAGCTCTGATTAAAAGATTTTATTACATGAGCGTGCATCACAGGAAAAGGCGGTATATGGTTTTGAACATATCTGATGCTCCAGAGAAATGCAATATATAACATAATGCAAACACTAATCATATTATTATGGCTGTGTATGCATCACCAGTGAGCCTTATTTTGGTGGTGGAATATGACCGGCTATTCAGAATTCAGGAGCAAGGGGAGCGTCTTTTATCTTACTATAAATCCTCATTATTTCTAATAGCACTTCTGAAGGCTAAAGAGTAGAGCAGAGCATGTTCTCTTTATTCTGCAGTCAGTGACAGACATGGCCAAGCACTATGGGTTAATGTAATATCACAGTTGGATGCCTCCTCAACTCACTTACATTCCCTGTTAGCTTAAAAGTCCTTCTGTGAAAAAAAAGAAAGAAAAAGTATGCAACGCATGAAGGGAGATGACGGTTGTGGGAGCCCATAACGATAGAGGGCCCGCAAAAAGTTGCAAATGAATTACCTCTAGAAATAATATTTCATGGGCCCCATAAGAGAACAAGTCTGATAGACTGAAGGCAAATCATATTTAAATATTTTCAATCACGTAATACATTATTATAATAATGTAAAATAACATCCGAGGAAAACAAAGGACTAAAAAATTCACATCTGTGATATCCATAGTCCCATTTTGTCATGGGGAAACGTTAGTCTAAGAATAGAAAAATGGACTGTAAAAAGTCCATGGTTCATCTACTGAGACTGGCATATCAATTAGGATTGTGAATAAGAGTGTAATTGAAAGCAACAGGAGCAGAAAGAAGCGGAAATTCATCAAGGCAAGCATGGAAAAGCACAAATGAGTTCCGAGCGAGAGCCTCGTCCCCCATTCTTCTGCTCCCGCTTTGCCCAGAACACATCCACCTAATCTCTCTTACCATTACCAAACAATGAAATCACCAACCAAACAACTCTGCCTGCTGTAGTTTCCTTTAATAATTCCAAGCGGGCTAATTGTTTTATTAGAGGTGCAAATAAATATTTCTTGGACTGTCTCTCCTTCCAGCCACAGCAGATTCATAAACTTGGTGTTAACAGCACATTGGGTGCTAAAGTCTGCAGCCTCGGGGGCCCCAATAAGTGGTAAATCTAGTTGTATAAAAGTGAGAAAAAAGGAGGCTCAATGTGTAGCGTTAACCAATTACTCTTAGTTCATCAGTCACCACCTTTTGAAGTGGTTTACCACCTTGTACCGTGTAATTTTGAACAAACTAAGAAATCTAAGTGATTTTGAGGTCAGAGGTCACCACCGGGGGGTGGAGGGGGGGGGCTTTTATAGGTGGGTTTTATTGCATTATTTTTAGTGTGTTGGTGCTCAGTGCCTGTGATTGCTTTCCAGGCCTGGCTTAACCAGTGAAAAGCTCAGTGGCCAGCATCTGTGTCTTCCTACACTCTTATCTCTGCTGCCAAGCGAGCACACTGGTGCAGGCCTGCCACACAATCACTGTACCACGGCTCCACTGTCACTAAATGGCACGTTCTCTCAGCCCCAGTCCTCCCTTTCCTAGGCACGGGCTTCTCCAGCTGCAGCCTAATTTCCTGTGACTTGCCTAATTACTGTAATTAAGGATTAATTGCCATTAATTATTCACACATAAGCTCATCGCAAATCATGGGGTAAATGTCTTATGAAAGCTGCCATACAAGCCATGTATAAACACACTAGGATGCTCCAGGCTGCTGAATCGATCACTCAGCCCTCCAGCAAATCTCCACGCCACACTTAGGAAAACAGCGATAACTCTCCCCAAAATCAACAGCCTATCCAGGTGATGGAGGAATCAATTCACATGCTTTATTCGTCTCAGCTACATTTGGTTGCTTCCAATAGTGCTTGCAGGATCCGAGACATGAAGCAGGCAGAGAAAAACGTCTACGCAATATACTGTAAAGTTTTGCTAAAAGGGTGATGTGATGTCTCGCAAAACACAAGATCACAGAAAAGGATAAAGGTAAGCAAAGGCTAATTCTGCCTCAATAACTACTGTTATTTTATCCTTGCTGTTCGCAGCATGAGAATCCATTTGATGTGCTATCACAGCAAAGAGGTGAGGAACATGAAACTCCACCACAATTGGTCACGATTAAGGCCATTCACTGAAAACTGGTAAGAAATCTATTCATGTGGCACTCTATTCTTCATTATTTCTCTGAATTCTGGGAAGTCCACTTAAGCCTGAGAGATTGATTTAAGGTCACGGAGAAACATGTCATTAACCCCTTCCTCTGAGAGAAGCTTTTATCTCTTTGGAAAAATGACTGGCGACGTCTGAGTCTGGGACCTTCTGACTGTCTGTGGGAAAAAAAAACTCAGATGGGCAAATATTTACACTTGCCAATACTCTTTCGATTCCCAAGCATTTTTGGGGAAATAGTTTTTAAGGCTTCAGCGCCATAAAATCATAATAATGGCTATAATGTAAATCTGCTGAGTATGAAATGTCTTCCAGGGGCCCGCATGCAAACAGTATTTAAAATGAGACATTTTTACAAGGCTTTAAATCAGCAGTGGAGCCATGTGTTGATAGAGAGAGAAAAAAAGAAGAAGTAAACTGTCTGATGCTTCACACCAGGCCTGCAAGACCCCACAGTAATGCCGCAAATGCCATCATAATATACAAGTCTGACAATTATTTTCTGAATCCTGGTGGGGTCTCTGCAAGCTGCTGTCTCAGCAGTGACACTGCGCGCCACATATCTGCTACTCTAGTCTTTGTTTCTGTAAACACTGGTCACTGAGTGAGAAGTGGATGGGAAGAGGACTAATTGTTGGACCAAAGGCAGATGTGGCAGATTAATGCAGGAAACATCTTCATTTTGGGTGCATAAGTTTGTGTGTGTGTGTGTGATTTAAACATTTATGTTAATGGACCTTCTGGCAGCTCTTTAATGCTCTACACTCTCTTGTAAACAGCCTCTTTGCAAATCCATCATTGGGCCATCCTGCAAGAAAAAAAATCCAAGCTGCACAAGGAGAGGGGAACAGATAACACCATTCCACATCAAGACAAGGGGATAACAAGACTTCAGACATACAGAGGCGGCTTGAGCCAGTGCTGGCAGAATTTCCCCTGATCAGCATTACTGCAGCCAGAGTTTAATTTATCGAGCTGAGCCAGTCCTGTTTTATGTGTTTGTTAGATTAATGTTTGGAGCCATACTTTTTTACTGCTATAGTCTTTGATCAAGTTCAATTTATTGGGATTAACCTGAGGTTCAAGCGTGGTCTATGATCCATTTCGAGTCATTATGAGAAGCCTCTATTTTCTCCAGCTGTGACTGAGTTTCTGGTCTGTGTAATTAAACACAAGTTTAAACTGTCAAATCTGTCCTCCAATTATGACGGTTCTTTAATGACCCTTTCCTGTAACATATTCATTTCTTCTGGATTTGAACTTACTTTTATACCTTTTGACTTTGTGCCGTGCCCCTTAAATTAGTATGTGTTAATTGTTACCTTATAAGCAGCGCAGTGCTGTGATAAATACTACTTTTCACCGAGACACAGGAGAAGTGCCTGATTGTGCTGTGGTGTTAATACGGAAACGTGTTGTACAGTCAACGTGTCAGCGCGCTGTGTGTCAGCTTGTGAGTTACAAGACCCCACAGCCTGTGTAACTTTCTGTGGACCGCGCTGCCCCCGCGCATTTCACACTCCCACCTCCCCCTGTGTGACACCTCCCAGCACGCACATGCATCATCGCGTCATTGATGCCTAATTGATACTTCCCTATTTATTGTCACCTTCCCTCTCTGTCAGCTGACTTGGTTCTCCGTGTCGCTTTGCATTTATGGACTCCCGGCTGCCTTGATCTCGGTAATTAGAGTTTATGTGCTAATTGGTGTAAATACAAAGATGGGAGTTGCAGGCGAGCACTTCACACCGCAGCTATAAATTGTGGCTCTGATAAGTGTGGGTTGTAGTGCTGAGGGGATAGCAGAAGTGTCTCTAGGAAACTGATATTTCTGTCACAGGCACTCTTCTTTCTCTACGCGTTCAAAGTGCAGCACAGCTTGAAAAATATTTGTACCGCTTAAGAAATCTGGCTTTGAAAGTCTCGTTTACCTTTTGACATCAAATGTCATAGTTACTATTTCAACGCCAAGCTGTCAAGTTAATTGTGGAGACATAGACACAGCATGTTTCCACACTCCTTTAAATAAAAATGTATGGTTCTTCTATCAGAGCTACGGCTACTTCATTCAAATTGTGTAACATTGAACCAAACCCAACATATATATATTTGAGATATTGGTAAAGTGTAGTTATTAGCTGAAGCCAGCAATCCCTGATGGCAACTTGGTTTCTGGTATTTTCCTTTTCAATGTATTAGTTATTCTGAAATGAAGCATTCATTGTAGTACTGCTGAAAGAAAAACCTGAAAATAAAATTTCCGCAAATGAGTTTCTCTCATATTCTGCCATGATCAAGAATAACAACAGAAAACTACAGATGACATTTACCTCTGACTTTGTAACAGTGCAGTAAAATACTAAATAGTACTACTACTACGAATAATAATAATATTAATAGTCATGTGTATGTCAGTATTACTGGTTCTCAGCAATACATGGTTTAGTGTCACAAATGTGATATTGTTTTTTTTATGTGTGTGATCATGAAAATTTTAATTATGAATGGTAACTTACACCACTATGTCACTCTAGATAAGACAAAAAAAACCTGAACAAAAAAACATGAGATGAAGTCAACAGTCATTAATTATCTTAAAAGTATAATAGCCTTGACAACAGGACAATAGAAAGAACTTCAGAGGGCTTTCTATGGAGATATGGGGGGGAGCATAGTAGCTATTTAGAAAAAAGAAATACTAGTGAGAAATGATTTTAATCTGTCAAAACCAAAGCTACCTGTTCTTAAGGTGGCGTGATTATATCCTTTGACAGCTAAAATAACATGAGATCAAAGCCAAAATATAAAAAGAAATCGGCCTGTGTGAGTCTTCCCATTACTATATAATATGTTTCTTAAGCCATCTGCTTCAAAGTGCTCCATTTCACAGAAATGTAACACACAATCATGCAGATATCAAATGGCAAACTTTTGCACTGATTAAAATCGCACTCCAACCATGTGCTTTTCACATGCAAACACGCAGATGTATGTTTCTTTCCCCCCTTTTCATTTTCAACTTGGTTCTTTTTAAACTGTGTGTTGTCAGCAGATGTCCTTCTAACGGAGACAAAGAAAATGAGAGGGGGCTGGATATCATCAGCATAGAAATGAGCCTCCTCTCGATGCCCCTTCTAAGGCACAGCCACAGCGCCGCTCCAGCCACTGCACTACCTTTTCAACTTGCAAATGACAGTGTCACCAAATGCTATCCTTCCATCAATCAAGTCGAGGGGGTCATGAATATACAAAAGGCAAAGCGGAGACTGGCTGCCTCCCGCAGCTCTACTTGGCCCAATTATACAGGCTCAGCTTTCTCCTGTGAGCTTCCACTTTTTGTTTCAGTCTAAAGGGTACAGTCCTGGGAAGCCCCGGGCTTAATCAAGGTAGGTCACGCATACTGGACCTCTCAAGTGGACTGCAAATGCAAGTTAAATGTGGACACCAAATGTCATCTTTCTTTTACATCATTACTGCTGGGGGGCAAAGACAGCAGGGGTCAGTTCCGCACCCCTTTTTTTCCGTGCACCCTCCGCCACATCCCATGTACAGAAGTCCTCCTCTTTACCCAAACACAAGACCAGACCACGGGGCCGCTGCAGCCCCCTCCCCTCCTCTCTCTGCGGCAGCTTGCTTGCCCCTTTCTTTACCCCAGCTGTCAGATCATAGTAGTGAATTAGCATTCTAACGGATACGCCTCAACGCAGGGATGAATTAGCACACAGGAGTAACTAATGACCTCCCTGCTGAAAGTGGACCTTATAATCCATGGCACAGCTGATCAATATCGCCGCTTCAGCTCAGCTTACCCTCTCTTCTCTCGTTTTAGGTTATAAAAAATCCTTTCACACTCTTAGAAAAGATATTAAAGACAGTTTCCTACAAAAAGTGAGCTTATGAGAGAAGAGTCGCGTGTTAATGTTCATTTAAGTGCGAGTAGACAAGCTTGAAACTCATCAATACACCCGAATGGTGGGTGCTGAACAAAAAAACAAAAGCACATTGGTCAATAACGACTCATTGTTACGTATTCATTATGATGGAGAATGTAAACAAGACAAATCCATGCATTAATGTAAGTAATGTTACCTGATAGCATCAATCACTGAATACAGCGATTGTGTTCTTGCTCTGTGTTGACAAAGTGTTGCCGGAGCTGACTAATCAATCATATCATTAAAACTGATGATTCTAATTGTTTTTGATGAGTGTGGCACTGATGCAAAGGTTAAGACCATTTTGTTCCATTGAAAGCCGGCTGCTTGAATGAATGTGTTATAAATTTGTGGCGTGAAAGTGACACTGATGAAGCAGGACTTCAGCAAGCAATTACTTACTTCTGAATAAACAAACTATATCATCGCCATTTTCAGCCTTACACAAAGGAGCCAGTGACGGTATATACTGTAAAAAAAAAAAAAAACATAAAAAGAACGGGCTGTCAATTTTGCTAATCAGAATTTAGGACCTGAAAACAAAGTCACAGATAAAATATGTTCTCAAAATAGATGCGACAAGCAGATTTGAACAGGCTTTGATCAGCTTTTTTGATGTGTTAATGTGTCAGCCGAGGCGCAGCAATCAAGCCACAATACGTCTCCGAGGAGTGCGAGGAAGCAGAGGGTTAATGTGGGCCTACGGCTGAGAAAATAAATTACTCTAAATATGTAAGCGGACGTTGGAATGGGCCCTGTAAGAGCAGAGTGGGTTTGGGTAAACCAACAGTCTGTCTGCTGTAATTTATAGACAGCTATGATAAATACCATTTGTCCATGACAGTCACATGAAATAATAAACCATGGATGGCGATAAACATTACTAAATCCTGACACTATTGATTTATAATGTCTAACAGTGACATCAAACCAAACAACTGACAGAAACAATGCCAGGGCTTTAGGAGCAGTTTGTCAACTATTAATTCTGTCAAAGGGGGTTTCGCTCTAAGCCGAGAGAGCTTGTCTTGCAGTTGTCAATCCCTTCGCTGGAAACGACTGCAGCACGTCCGCGGGTAAGGGCCCTAGGCGCTGCTCCGTTAGCCCTAATTACCCCCATCCTTGCTTTGGCAACGACAAGACCAGCCTCTATTTAAAATGCATGTTAATTATGCAAATTATTAATTGGGCTGGTGCTTGAGGATTTGTGTTTATGCCCGGATTAGAGTTAATAACTGTATCAAGCTACGTTTTAAGCCTGACCTATGACAAGTAATGCTGAGGTGCTGAAAGGGATATTTTCCAATACATTACCCTCTCTTCTCTTCCAAGTCCGTTCCCCATTACAGGAGGCTGAATAAATGACACACAGATTCCCCTACCTCGCAACAAGAACCGAGAGCGTTTGGACCGGCGCCGCGCGCTGTATCAACATCGTACAACGCCACAGCACCACGGCGCTTTGTTTGTAAAGGAGCTGTCTATTTGCTGGTAACTAGTATGCACACATGCACCCCCACGCACACACAAACACACACACACACGCGGGGTCACGTAAACAGTTGAGGGTCTTATTTCACGGCGATCCAGGACTAGCTGTCAGGCTAATTGCACACACCTGTGATGGGGACCACACATGCTCTGTCACCACCTGCCACACAGACGAGTCAACGACAGTCTGGTCATCCAGTTAGAACCAAGTTCAAGTAGGTATCGCAGGAGAGCCTCGTAAAATCCTCACACTTGTTCGTAGAGGTATAAAAATTTATTAACGCAGGCGCGCACAGCAATAACCCTCGACGCACGTCACGCACCTTGTCCCACGTACCTTAACACATCTAGAATTTCTCCCGGTACATGCCTATGTAATGAAACGGTTCGGCTCCACAAAGTTCTCCACATCCTGTTTGAGCTCGCCAAAGCTCTAGGAGCGCTCCCACCCCTGGGTGAAGTTTGAGTTTGTGTGCCGCATGAACAAGGAGCTGTGACACAATACCTGAGAGGTATGAAAGGAATATAATAACTGCCAAAACTTTAGCATTAAGAGACCAGATAACACTTAGTTTATCAGTGCGGCATCTTTTTTAGGTTTTGTTTTTTTTAAAGGTCAAGACACACCGATTTGTAAGTGTGAGTAAAAGGTTAGCCTTGTATTTTTACGTTAGCCCTTTATAGGAAGAAAGTCTAACAAATAACAATAATGTTAGCTAGCCTTGTCTCCATATTACTGTAAGGTTAGCTAGCTGTGTTGTGAAAAACTCAGTTTGGTGCTTGCGTCACTGCTGGTATAGCACGTTAGCAAGCTAAAACATCCAGCTTGTTAAAAAAAATAAAACTGCCACCTCATTTTCATCTCAAATAAATTGTTATTCTGTTGCATTTTTCAGAAAATCCGATGCACTTTGTTAAACGAAAAACAGACTGCAGAGGCTGTCGGCCCCAGTGTCAGCCAGTCAGCAGTCTTTCCACTTCCTGCCACGACTGAAATGGTTAAGGGCGCATTAAGCTGTTTTGCTCAATGGCCCTTGACCAATATAAAGAAGTACTGAGATAGCATGTTCTGATTTATGCCCTGTGAAGACATTATGAATGCATGCAAGCACATGCATGAACACCAACACACAGTGGTTGAAAAATAAGCAAATGTACCTAGATAGATAGATAGATAGATAGATAGATAGATAGATAGATAGATAGATAGATAGATAGATAGATAGAAATGAAATAAAACAAAACATCTGTGAGGCTAAGAGGGACTGAGGTAATAAACCCAATAAAGGACAAAACCCGTAAAATTGCAAATAGACTTTCCATTTATTTTCAACACAACCTTTTGTTTGTTGGATCTAAATTATAGCTTGATTAAAGTCTAACAGAGAGCTACAGTAAATCCTGTGTGAATGTTTGCTGCAGTTCCTCTAAAATGGGAAATATTGATCAGTATGATTTCCCTGGGTACTTGGGAGCTGTAGAGGAAGAGTGAGAGACATTATTTAAGGGACATGGAGCCTATGTTGGAAAAAAAAAAAAGAAAAAGAAAAAAAAACGTGACATTATGGTCTATGCCTTGAAACATGGCTTCGTCTGAGTGGCCTTTGATGGTAAGGCGAAAAGGTAGTTCATCATTGTCTGCATGGGAACCAGGGGGGTGGTTGTCTTGTGTTGATTTTACATTATTAATTTGAGGCACACAAGGTCATTGGGGCCGCTATAGTCATGAGAACCAGTTGTTATCTTAACACAGCTGTCGGGCTGAATCTGCATTGACTGATTATACCATTGATTGGTAACACTGTGAGAAGCGAGCCTTTAGGATATTACTCCAAATTCAGAGCTCTTTCAGTGCCACGACTGCATTTTAGTACTGCAAACGTCTCCTCAAAGCGCGCCTTATTATTTGTATTTTTCTCCCTCCACCATGTTAACCAGCGCTGTAGCTCCAAGAGTATTGTACAAGCATGTTTCAAACACCTTCAATCTGCTGTAAGCAAATCAAATGTAAATGTCATATTGTTGCAAACATATGCTAATGCAGGAAAAACCTCATGTGTGAGGGAAAGGGAGGGGGGGCAGAAGCTAAATAGAAAATAAACATTACAAAAACTGTGAAATCTTAAACAAAGGGGGGTGAATCCTGAGCAGCTGGCATGGAATGAACTCTTCTGGAGAGGGAATGCCAGTTTCAGAGCGCCCCGAGCATCGATTTGGAGCCAAGGCAGTAAACAGCTTTTATCAGCAATAATGATGGCATAATCCCAGCTAAAGAGGAAAGTAGCATATGGTGCAAAGCTTACAACTGCAATCCCAACAAAGTAGGGGGGATTTTCATCACTTTGTCCACTTGAAAGACACTCTGCCAATTCATTTTTTCTCTGCTTCCAAGGATCATAATCTACACAGTAAAATTAACATAACTTGTGTGAAATACGGACTTTTGTCAGACTCTAGGTCAGAGTGATTTATGCTGTTACATGTCTCCAAAATGTAAAACTCTACTGCAAACACCACAATGGCATGTACACATAATAGTACGTATAGGTTTTACAAGGTGACAACTATTGCCCTACAAGCTACCAGGGAGTCATTGTGATTCTGCATTACAATCCAGCATATATGTATGAATTATGGATATAAAAAGTCATCCCACGGCAGTAAATTAAAAATGAATTTCAAACAGAGCATATAGCTGCCACCCACATTGCAGTCATACAGTCTTTGCTGCAGTGTCTATATTTCAATTGTCAGTTTTATCAAATCCTCCTTCATTAAACCTATCAAGTTTTCCTTTGATCAGACAACCAAGGCCAGAAGACAGCTCTTTTCCCAGGAAGAGTGTAACGCTGCCAAGTAGCGCTCTAGACTGGCTTCAACCTCTGTCATTGATTTTCCTCCAAGCTGTGACCATTCATTGTTTGTGACATTCTCCTGTCGGCTCTTTAACACCCTTCAACCAAATCAATTTCATATTTTTGTCAATGCCTTGCAACTGGATGAGCCAGATGGGAAGGGACGTCACATGATTTAGGATGTCGATTTTCTGGCAACAGTTTTATCTGCAGTTTTTACAGAACTCAGAAAGCTGGCAGGATGGGTTTATTTAAAGACATGTAATGGTCGAGAAGCAAAAAATAACCATGCACTCCACTGTTGTGGAAGATCAACTAGTTTGCTGACAAGAAATTGTATTGCATATATTAAATGTTATTTTACAAAAAGTGTCACCTTATGGACTGACACCAATTTTTTCCATAAGTGATATGTATGGTTAATGAAAAAAAAAATTGAATACAACTCCAAAATCCTGCAAACTAATATAAGTAGAATTTAAGTTTACAATTGTCAAAGCTCAGAGGAACATTTGATGACCATCAAATTATTGACTTCACTTATTTGTTAACAAATACCACCAGTTGCAGTGACAGTTTGACAGTGAAACCTGACAATTACATCGCCTATCCAACGTAAGAGACTAGAAGGTTACACGTATATGTCATAAAAGTATATTATTATGTTGCTGTTGTTTTTGTACATTTTTGTTGTTTTTTTAAAAAATGCATAGCTACTTATATGCAGTGGCAACAGTACAGAACATGTCAAATAGAGACCAAGCAACAAACCACACATTTCCTCAACTCTAACAAATGACTAAATTTATTCTTTGCCTCCTCATAAGCCCAGCCGACCATATGGCTTTGCCCTCTATTATACCCTCAATATCACACACTAACAATGACAACAATAATAGCACGAGTGACCTTGACTTCCCGTCTGGACTCTAAGAATAATATTTGATAGCAATATTAAGTGCAACAATAATGAGATGAATATTCCCCATTTAGTGTAGACAGCTTTAGGACAAATTCTGAAGGGAGAGCTGCCTGCTGCAGCTACATGCTGGTCACTCTTAGTTGTCAAGCCTGATTTATTGCCTCCTAGCTGTTCAATTTCACATTTTGTCCTCGTCATATCCCCGACTCATGATCATTCTGCACTGACCCTTGTAGGGCAGGCAGGGAATATTGATAAAACAATTATCTGCTTGCCGTTCATTTGATTTTCCATTTCAATTACGGATTGGAGGAGGCAAAAAGAAAAGATTGCAGCATTGATTTTTTTTCCTACCTTACAACAGGAAGGAGGCAGGCTTTGATGGGATGCTTTGGTGACATGGAATAGAGGCAGCAGAAGTACGCAGTAGCTTTAGGCGCTATGCTTCTCCTTTGCTGTTGTAAAGGCTGTGCTTTATGGACTGTTTGTGAATTAAGTAAGATTTAGCATGGCCAACTCATAGTATTTCAAAATGTAAAAAGACATACGGACTCTACACCCTTCTTTTTTTATTATCTTATGCCAGACAGCCTGCATCCAATCTGACTGAGGGTTATCTGATTATTGATTTTGGTGATTCACATGTGATGAGTGCAAAAGGCTGGGCTTCTCTCAGTGGGGGACCGGCATGTTAATGCTGCTGCTGACCGGAGGTAAACACTGTATGTGCCTTGCACTCTGGAGGCCAAAGGACCCAAAGGTCATAGCAGTTTGTCAGCGACACCACTACGCTCTCTCCCCCCTTTCTGATGGTCTGCCACTGTCTATTTGTCACTCTTAAATGACAACAGAGTTGCATCATACTTGTTTCTTTCCCGCAGCACTGACACAATGCTCCACCACCTCTACATTGTGCAATATTGCACGATGATGGAAAGCATAGTGTGGGGGTGATTTGAAGGCACGCACGAGACAATGTGTATCTGCCGCTGCATCAGATAAAAATAAACCAAACAGAAAATACAGTAAGAGATTCAATTGGGGGAAAGTGCATGTTAAATGCTGAGTTTCTTTGAAGCAAGCCATGTCAAATGAATCCATTACCACATAAAGTAAATAGATTCTTCTGTAAATGATTTGGAACATTGGTAATGGGTAAAGACCTAATGGGAATCCTGGTAAAATAGCCTTTGGGGAGCCTGGGAAAATCTGCCTCAGTGAAGTGGCCGGCTCTTGGCCAAAACCCTGTGTAGAGGGGAAGGGGAGGGGGGGGGGGGTCATAGACTTCACAGAGATGACAGAAAGCAGGGGGGAGAGAGAGAGTGAGAGAGAGAAAGACAGACGGAGATGGGTGAGAGAGAGAGCGAACTCTCAAGGAATCTCCACCCATGGATGATGTTAAGTTCCACTGTTGAGCATAATCGCGAAAAAATGCTGAAGACTTGAAAGGGCTGATGATAATGCTATTGCTGTCCAGTGATCCAGCACGGTCACAGGCAGCAGCAGCAAGGCACAGCGCTGTACTACTTCCTATACTGCAGTCCGCTTCGGCGAACACGGCGGCTCCCAGGGGATTTCACATGGCTGACCTTAAATAAGTTTGGCTTTGATCAAAGTTTAGCACGATCGGTCCGCTTGCTACAGATCAGGGGATCAGGGAGATGAGACCTGGGCTAGGAGGTCCTGGCAAAGACTCCTTCCCAAAGCTCCAGTGCACCCTTCCAACATCGGATTATGTTGGGCAATTAAGGTAATGAACTGGCTAACGTAACAACGCATAATGATCCTTTTTATCCCTTCTCTCTAAGGTGCCTCTCGTAGTTTCTCTGACACATCTTTCTCCGAATCACTTGAAAACAGCTTTACTCTCCGTTTTGTGTCCCGCTGTTTGCCGTTCCCAATACAGGAAATGATATCAAAGATAATTTAAGACAAAAGAAAACCACAGCTGGGCATGTCTGTGAGTAAAACAGACAGTGCTCAGCAGCACAAGTGTAACAGTGGACCGTCTTGTTCACGCTTTAGGCAGCAAGGAGCAGCCAGATAAGTGTGCACATGCTTGGCTGAAGACGTAGAGAGGAGAGAGAGTACAAAAAAAAAAAAAACACCTGTGTGGCCACGCTCATGGGCATTCGTCTCCACCGGCCGGCGTACATTCGAGTGAGTGACCGGGCCTCGCGTCTATCTGTGTGGCAGTGAAAGCCTGCATTCCAGCTCCCCCAATCAACCTCCCACCCCATCAGTGCACAACTTGTCTGCCTGCTCCCTTTTCATTTGAACACATTTTCTAGCCAAAAATTTCACTTCAATCTCACCTCATCTCTCCATACTACATTAACCCCTGGCAATTGCCTTCCAAATGACCCCATTAAGCTGTAATTGCCTCAGCAGGCCTGCTCCCTCGCTTGTAATTCTGTGCAGCGAACCCACCAGACGTTCCCCCGGCATTGTTTCATGTTCTGGCTCCCATCAGCCAGTTCAGACACTGACCCCCCCTTCCACCGCCGCCTCCCCCCTCCCCTTTTACTCTCCACCTCTTCTCCTCTGTCGTGGCCGGAGCTGTTGGTGCTCACCACTAGCAGTGCCACTGGCAGACTCCCCTCGTCTCCACAGTGAGCTCACACAGGAGGCGCCGTGCCCTCACTTCCTCCTCAGCAGCTACGCTCACTGTCAATTACGCAAGCGCATACATTCACTGCAAGAGGCCCTAAAGAAAATAAACCTCGACCTGTTTTTTGTATTACATCATTCCTCCACCTTCATGTCATAAATACAGTGTGTGCACGATGCAGCGGCTCATGATAGCTACCAGCAGCAAAACAAGATATTTGCTTTTCCCGTTTCTCTTCACGTGTCAATTGCAGAATTAATTGCGGCACAATATTTGTATGTTAAACCATCATCTCTGTCTTCAGTTGTCATTAGGATGCTGTTGGATGCAGAGAGTACAGCCGGCGGAAGACACCCGACGTGGCACCTCCCAGCACAACTTCACCTTTTCTGTTCCCACTGGGGAGCTGATGTCAAGACTGCTCAACTTTTTGACGAAGGCCTCCGCGGATAACTAACGCACAAATGCGGATAGGTGGAGAAAGCGATCCTGACAGTGATGTATTGCAACTAGTTGCAGGTGTCAAAAAGAGGATGCTCTGCCAGCCACTGGCGTGCATGCACTGTATATCTATGCATGCATGCACACGTCTGTGCCCCTGCATGTTTTCCTCAATGTGCGTCCCTCTGCACATCATGTACGCGTGTACGGGTGTGTGCGCCTCTGAGATGTTTGATGTGTGTGTGTGTGTGTGTGTGTGCGTGTGTGTGTGCACATGTTCATGATGCCTCTAAGCTTTTACATGTGACCTGCTATGGGGGGACTCGGACTAATAATCCATTCAACACTCCCTCCATCTCAAGCAGCACATCCTCCCTGCCGCCCATAACAGATTGGTTAGCTCATAAAGGCTCTCCACTGCCACAGACTGCCACACACACACACACACACACTGCCTCTGTCTGCTAGTCAGCCTATAGTATAATCACACCATCTTAAAACATATATTTTCACTTATTTAGATAAGCCCTTTAGAGTTGTGTGGAAGAACATATTGACAAAATACAGTTACATCCATTTTCCCTTTTTTTTCCCATGGCAGCGATCTACTATGATTTGAAATGTGGTTTCTAAATTAATTCTAAGCCTGAGATACACGCGCTTTCTCTGAACACACAAACCTTCAAAAATGCTTTAGATCATTCCCTTTCTCGTTGCCCGTTTATTTAAATTCATTCTTTTTCCTAAGCAAATGTTCCCAGGAATATCAAGGTGTTTTTGTTGCAAAGCTCTAACTGATCCAGAGGGATTTGCTTCCAACAGCCTGTCTCTCCCTCGCCTTTCAACACAAAACTCTGCGCTCCAATCAAAATGAACCACCAGGGACCCCCCTTCCCTCCCCCCTGAGCTACGCCTGCTCCGAGTGCTGTGATAGCAGCCTCCCTGCCATTGATCGCGGAGTTTAGCACAGAGCATGCATGCCACCGTTAGCAGAAAACAAAGACCTCTCTCCCTTTAATAGTGGCGCACGCCGTTAATGCAGCTAACGTCTTCTGTTTCCCTCTGCCCTGAAGAATGAATGAAAGAAAGCAGATAGCAATTAAAAAGGTTAACTAGGGTCCACGTCTCGTCACAACTCATCTTTTTCACACAAATCTTTTTACCTCATAAACAGATTGATATCTTTTGGGGGGGGGGTGCACATTCACTTGCCACAAGTGATAAAAACACACATTCATGTCCTACTTATAATTGTGTTCCACGTTGCAAATCTAATTGTAGACACTGAATTCAAAAAGGAAACACAGCTTTATTGATCCACCTAACACAGACCAGGAGGATCTCATGAATTAGGAATGAGATAAATCACCATTAACCCCAGAGAACCCAGCTTGTGGTCGACCACTGACATACCGCACTGATCTTTTTTTTTCATAATCAGGATAATTCTCCCTGGCAAAGTATAAATATAACTCTTCAATGAATACAGCATGTGTCTGTTTATTTAATCAAGGGCTGATTTACTTGTGACAGAGAATAAATTCTTCTATTTTCTGTGAGCCTCTATAAAATTGCCATCATTTTTAATTAATTCTTAATTAAAATATATTACACCACAGCTTCTACCCATCTCTCTTGATATTCTAACATAATCAATTCAGAACCATTTACATATCATTAATTAAAAGCTTTCCTCTCTCATCCTTAAAATCATAATGAGGGCCGATTCCTCATTAGTAACCTATAAGGGAGAAAATAACAATACAGTAGAGAATGGATGGCGCATTCCACAGTGAGTCCTTTGTCTTTGAAAAGCATTTTTTTTTCCGCTTCTCAATTGGATTTAAGAATTACTGAGTCAATTTTGTAGACTCAATGAAAATAAGTGAAGCAACACAAGCTCTCTTAGTATTTATTTGTGCCTCTGTGCTGCTTTAAAAAGTAAAACAAAGTCAATCAGTGTCATCCGTCGATTCCAATAAATTCTACTTGAGGAACTAAAAAGCAGAATATATGATAACACCTTTCTTCTATTTTTTTTTTATTGTAATGCAAGAGATTTGTCATTTGAAAAATAATACATAAATTCCACACAGTTGTTGAGCTCATGAATTTGATTGTGTTCTCTAAATAATACACCTGTGAACAACGATGCTAGACTAGAATTAATAAATACCCTAACCTTGGACTTTGTTTACACTGAGCCTGCAGAGAAAAAAAAACATGGCAGTAATAAACAACTGTGCACGAATATAAAAGCACGATCAGTACTTGTTGATGTGCCATCAGACTGCATAATTCAATTTCACTGTAAATTTTAAGCGCATCTACACAAACGACGGCCTAAGATCATTTATTATCCAGACATTAAAAAAGGCCAACACGTGCGTAATATCTCTCCATCTTGAGTTCTCTCTTAAAGAAGAGTAATAATATCACGTAATGATAGGTATTGTTATGCCGAGGATCAGGCATATCCTGATTTTTATCGCCCGTCTCTCACAGGTGCTCCAGCGCTACTTGTCAGGACTGCATGTCTGGGTCTTCCACATGTCAGATAAAAATCGCTGCACTTGGTGTTTCGGCAGCCTGACAGCAATTTATTTGAATGTTTTGTCACACTGGTGTTGGTGCATTTTGTGTGGGCTGCTCACCGGAATGGCAACAGCTCGTAGCTTCCTGACACTTGTGCACACACGCACACACACATGCACACACACATGCACACACACAGACACTCTCAAACACACACACACACACACACCTGGACCAGCACAAAATCACAGATGCATACTGCATGTGCTGCATGTCTACGCTGGATAATTAAAATCTGTGTATGCAGAAAAATAAAAATAGGACAAGTGTAGGTAAACTGAACGTGTTCATTAATATTTAACAGCCAATAAAGCAGGTGACACTACATTGTTAGCACTCCTTACCCTTTTCAAAATATACATTTTCATTTACACCTCCATGACCACACACACTACCCAATATGAGCCCAAAAGAAAATGTCAACCTAGCTGGTAAACAAGCTATAGGGTGAATATATAGAGTGAATCCACAAACAGTCATGAAAAATATAATATACATTTATATGTAAAGCCACTTTTTTGCTTTCACTTTTCTAGTGAGTTTAAATAACAGACTTGTCTCAGAGCATGTTTTACACAAACTTCAGTGCAATCTTGTGATTCTCTGAGCTGACATGGAATATTGAGTAAGTTAATGAAATCCTCTCAAAGACAGGAACTCTATTTTTACACCATGATAATTAAAGTACGACACAGTTATAATTTACAGCCCTCGCTTAATTGCATAGGAAAAGTAAAATGGGAGAGGTCTATGAGAGGAGATTAAATGTGTGCTTGTGTGTGTGTGTGTACGTTCAAAAGCGCCATGTGAGAGAGTGTGTGTGTGTGTGCGTGTGTGTGTGCGCGCTTCCTCACTCACAGACAAGTGAACATAAAAGAGCTTCCTGTGCATCTAAACAACAGGACTGTATCTTTTTAGCATCGTGGAACGTATCAAAGATTAGGTAATGAAATATGCACTGTCCTATTTTTCTGCTACCAGGCCCTTTGACAAATCGAGTACAATCCAAAATCTCCATAAATCACTATTAAAGACAAGTATATCATCACCAGCGCATATATCTTCCCCAGCCTGACCTGTAGACTAATGAGAAAAGGCCCAGACTATCTTGTCTGATTAATTAATTCAAAATGTCGGCTGTTATTCAAATGTGAGGCTGGTGTTATTTGAATAACACTTGACAGCGACGCCTGAAGAAATAATTTCTGGTTTGTGAGGCTGCTGCGGTATTACTGATGATGGCTCATGGAAATGTTAGAAGCCGAGGAGTATTTTTTCCCTCTTCGCCAGTCCTCTCGCTTTCCCTCCCTCACCTTCTCAGTCATGATAGCTCCAAGAAGTATTTCATTACTTCACCCCCCACCCCCCACCCCCCCTTCACAATTATGGCTCTTACCGTTTTTTTCCACTGTCTGTCCTTTCTGTGTGTTTGTATTCCCTCCCACAGCCAGCCCAGATCTACAGGGCAGCGCTTTGGCTCTGCAAGAGACATGCTGGCAAAGAGGAAGGTCATGGTTTTTACAACTGCAGCTCCCCAATGCTGACAGCCCGTGCTGCCAAAGTGACACACTCTGTTTGGCTTTCCCACGTTCATAGAGCTCCACAGCGCTTCGTCTTTATCACAGGGCACGGCACACACACACACACACTTAATCAGCCTTAGAGCTGCATTTCCTGTCAATGTGCAACAAAATGATCACGGGCACAGACATAATCGCAAAATATTGCAACAGACAGAAGTGGAAATTATCCTATTTGGGGATGCGTTTTTTCCTTTTTCTTTCTTTCTTTTTTTTTTTTTTTTTTTTACAAAACCCGGTGGACTGGGGGTAGGGGAAAAAAGGCACTGGAGAAAGAAAACCATGAACGTACGTGCTAGGGCCTAGGGGCAGTGCACACCCCTCTATCGCTTCCCTCATCAAGCATGGATTCTAATCAGGGCTGGGGAGATATAAGACGCTCAGTCATTAAATAAATTAACTCTGCCACTCCATGCTCTCCTTCAGCACCCGCGAGAGGCCCGCCGTGCTCTGCATACTTACAGAGGCTCCGAGCGTCACGCACCTCACCTTCACGCCACAACCTAGCAGGCCTGCCAACACACACACACAGGTTAAGAACAAATCTGGAATATTTAGAGAAGGAGAGCAACCACACCTCCTGTCTCTCATCAACTGATGCTCACATCCACACGGAAGGCTTTTACATAATTGCATTAAAAGGCCAAAAACAACCCTCGGGACATTTCCTGGAGTATGGGTATGTCCCTGCAATTTTGCATTAAGAAATCTAAGTACATGAGTGATAAATAACCCCTGAAGACCAATGCTGATTCACAGGGTTGGTGAGACAGCGTAGACATGAGTTTTTCTGTGGATCTGTGCAGCGTGCTGCCATTCATCAAGAGGAGGCAAGTGCGGTGACGAACAGTAAGAGAGCTCAGTGTCGGCTCGGATCACTGACACAAACAATCAAAGCTGACACAGTCTTCGTATAGCACCTGCCACTCTGGCAACACAAATAGATCAATATGAGGGGAACTCGTTCCCTGTTTAAAACTCATATCCTCGCACCCACATCATCTTCCAGAGCACCGTGATGTAAAAAGTGCATGCTTAATGCATATCAATCACTCTGACAGAGGAAATGCTTATTTGAGGAGCCAATGTGAAGCAAATACGCCGTGTCAGCAGAATGTCCGTTGTCAAAACTTGCCATTTGAATTTTCAACCATATTGTGCAGAGACAAATGTCCTTACAAATCCCTTACATTGCAATTTATATCATTTTAATGCGCGCTTTAATTCTCCATTACTTAGAGAGGAAGTACCTGGGTGGGTGGAAACACATTAGAGAAAGTAAGAAATGAACAGAAGGGTCTGGGGATCTCTCTAGCAGACACAATTAAATATTCATGTGTCTCCTCCTAGGACACAACAGATACAGATCATTATCATGGCAACAGCACACCACCATTTTGTTCACACGTTTGGCTCTGAATCAATGTGTGTGTATGAAATTCCATATGAAGAGAAGACGGCATCAGAGTATCGGTTATTAACTCCATTATTAAAATTAGAGCTGCTTGTTTTTGAGCGCAAATGATCACTTCAGATGATCCCTCCTGAGTTCTAAAAAATGTATCTGTAATTATCAGTGTGTCGTTCAGGCTCTTAATTATTACGGTTAAAATTATGAGCAGTGTGGGAATGTCATACACAGGTATGTGTCTCTTTGAGCCGTATGCCACAGGACAATACACTGGCCCGCAGTGTTAGTGAATCATTCCAAAATTCATTACAAGCGCTCAGTCCTTTCCTGCCTCCTGCTTGAGGAAAAAAAGCAAGAGAAGAATAGAACTAATGTACTCTGGATGACCTCCACTTTCTAAAGAGAGGAGAAACCAGCCTTTTTTTTTCTTTTTTCTTTTTTTTGCTTTTCAATCCCCATCAAAGAGGAGCAAAAAGGAGGGACAGCATTCCCCTGCTCGCCGTCATTAATCATAGCTTTCTGGGAGCAAGCGCATATTAATTTCTGTCATCCCAAACATCATTTGGTATTGTTATGCCACGGCTTAGTCCTCATTCACCAGCAGACGCCGGCCGTTCCTCCTGGTTTGAGGGAAGACAGGGCCTGTGTGGCTGTGTTTCAGAGCAAGAGGCCTTTATCCCTGGGGCTCTGACACCAATTAAGCCATTTCACCGAGAGACGAAAACAGGGCCCGCCGTTTCACTGTAACATGAGCCAGCACCTAGCTGCTGGCCCCTCGCCATCTTTCCATTACTTCAGGCACAAAAATGAACTTCAAGGACTTAAGAAAACAAAAAAGATGGTGGTGAATGGTCATACTTTCCTGACCGCCGACAGAATTACAAAGGGAGGAATTTTCAGGTGTTTTACGCTGATCACCAGCACACTAGTCTCTTTGTCATAAGCTCTTGTAACACAATTATCTATCATTATTTTAAAATATCTATTTAAATTCACAAACAATATCAAAACAATGTGAGAGTATTGTACCACAACTGGTAAGAAAAACGCTCAGTGTGCACTTCCTTTTATGTCTTTTTTTCCCCACTCATAGTTGCCTTTTGGCAGGCAGCAGAGTGGAGCTTGTCTCAGGGCTAAAGCAGAATAATGCAAGGTTTGTTATGAATTAAATATTAGAAATCTTAACACAGCAGCCAATAAGAATTATTTGCCTTATTAAAGCAGCAGAAGACGCTGATTAAAATTTCATTGCATTGCAGTCTTTTTCCCATTTCTGCCTTCAATATATCATTCTAATGTATGAAACATGTGGAACAATGGCATATGGAACAATGGGAAGAGGGGCTTCATTTTCAGGCTTGCAAATGAGGATAAGACAGCACAGATTCCTTTTTTTTCTGGTTTTGGAAAACAATCTTGTGTAAAGGAAAAAAAAGGTGACAACAATGTATCATTCTGTTTTTGTCAAGTAACAAGCGACATTCCGCCACGGTGTGAAAATATTACGTTTACTGACTTCTGCCTCTAATTCCTTTGTCACCTGCAGAAATCCATCACCTGTAAGACACACACACGCAACAAAACGATCCAAAATACTGACATTTAACCACCTGCAAAAATGTAAGTAACAGTATCGAAAAGATTAAATACAGAAAAGGTCACTCAAGCAAAAGTAAAACTCATGACAGAAGCCAGATTGTTTTCAGTGTTCTTGCACTCACAAATGATGGTCATTTAGTCGTCCACATGTAATGTGTACAGAGCAAATGAACATCATGGTGTCTATTGTCCCATGAGGAAAACTCTTCCCTGAAACACTAGAGCTAATGAAATAGGGACCTATAAATAGCAGAGTCATTACTGAGAGAGGACTTGCTTTGCACCAGTCTTTCACTCTAACCCTTTTTACACTAATAACCAGCTCTATAGCATTACATAGGCTCGGCCATCGAGGGACACGGTAATGAACATCATGACACGGGAGAGTCCGGGAAAAGTTCATGTTAAGAAAACTAAATCTCTGAGTGAGTAAATAAAAGTTATAGCAGTGATCTGAATGTGCTGTATATGCACACTGTTTAACTCTTAATCTGATAAAACATAAATGCATAATAACCAATTTGTTTCTCATATAAGCGCATTAAACATTCTTTATATTTTTTTTAACACAGGGTGATTGGGTTTTATTTTATTTTTTTCTGCTGCCAAAAATGACTAAAGGCAGAAATTTGACTTTTTTTTTTTTATTCTGCCTCATAAGAATAAAAGTGTGTAGATATTAAAAGTGTGTGTTGTTCACAATAACTTTGAAGCTGCAAAAACTCCATATTCCAAGTAATGTAAAAAAAAAATTAAAAATGTAAAAATTGGTTTAACTCTGCCTGGCAGGTCAAAGGTCATTTACTGTTTTGATAAGAGCGATTAATTTAAAAATAAAAAACCCTTGCTAACTCACTCTGACAGGACAGGTTGTATCGTTCACGTCTGAATTTACATAATTTCTTCAAATTGACACAAAAGTGCAGTCTGGGGGGGGCTCATACTGTGATCTCTTCTCCCCGTCTGCTTCAGGTTCATATTTTCATATTTTTTACATTCAGCAACAAACAGATGCTTCAAAAAGCAAAAGGGGGCATGCAAAGAGTCTCCAACAGCCACACAGTGCTGCTGTAAACTAATTTCAATCAATCCTTCCTTTTTGCATCCCAAGCAGCCTCTGCTGGCTGCCACCGCCTGAAGATAACTATTTCACCACCTCTGTCATGCCTAATTAACAACTCAGATGTACAATTCAGAAATTTCGCAATTAACCTACTAAAATATTGTTGGAGGATGCTAATTGTTATGCCAGTTGCCATAAAGACTCATTTGCATAACGTATGTGCAAAAAACAATTATGAGCTGTTGATCGCGCAGGAGCCCGCGGAAAACGCTCCGAGCGATGGAGGGGGAGCGAGGGAGACGTTTGCAAGATGGGTGCTCGTGTGTGCAGATGGAGGGACAGCACTGAATCATCGCACAAAAAACCAGATTTGAGGAGCCGCGCACGCAGATACCAGGCAGCACCGGTGCAGAAGCATCTATCTCCACGGGACAAAAGCCTTTTCCCTTCCAAATGAAACTGATATGTATGCTCTTGTTTTTTTCCCCTTTTCCTCTTTGTCTGGCTCTCCTTCTTTTCATCTTTACTGATGGGGAAATGGAGGGTATTTGGGAGCTACTTAGATAATAGCCACATCTTCCCCGGTCCCCCTCGTGCTTTAGAGGAGGAAGCACTAGTGGCCCTGCCATTGAGCCAGTCAGGAACCCAGCTGTGCGCGAGCTATTCGGCACAACACTATCTAGTCACTGCAGCCGCATCACTGGGGCTTTCTGAGACAAAAAGCAGCCAAAGTCAATTGTCTCTCCTGCTGAATAGCTTTCTGTTCTCTGTCATGCATTTACTGGAGCTTTTTCAGTACCAAGAAAACCCAGAAGGTGGAAAAGTAAAATATATTTTTGGGTCCATAGCTTGGGATTATTTTATTTTAGCTGCAGCTTCAACAACAACAACAACAACAACAATAATAATAATAATAATAATAATAATAATAATAATAATAATAATAATAATAATA
>JBAJHX010000076.1:7203483-7217473 GCA_037176925.1 Amniataba percoides
GCTGCTGCTGCTGCTGCTGCTGCTGCTGAGAGCCTCTCTTCCAAAGCATGAGAGCAAGACAAGGGAGTAGCCAGCAGGATAAAACAAACCCGGCACAGAGGAATAACTGCAAAACTCATCTGAATCGCAGGCAATTTTCACTCAATGCATTCATTGTCTTCCCATGCAGCCCAGAGGGATGAAGGTACTACATGAATGTATCCTTTGTCTGGAAACAGCTAGAAACATGAGAGAATAAAACATTTTAATTGCCATTTTTTTACGTGTGTTCCAAAAGAAAAACATCACACATGGAAGGACAAAGAACAGCACTTGCCAGCCAAATCTCACATTTAGCTTATCTAAATGCAAAACCAAGAATATTTGGGGGAAAAAAGCCTCCTGCTAAAAACACTCAATTTAGTGACAGGCAAATGACTTCATGCTGCCACTTAATCTCATTTCTTGCATAATGCTCTCTAATTAGCATATCAAAGTGAATTAATACTTCTAGGGCATTAGCAATGCAGAAATATGCTGTGGCTGTACAATAACAGTTAGAAGAGTGCCAGAAACTTCTAAACACCCTGAGAAGTCCTCAAAATATCCCACTATTACTAGAAAATGCACTTCTTTACTTTTCTTGTACAAAAAAAATTAATAAAACACAAAGAAAATCAAGAACAAGATCCTTCTCAGCACTTTTGATTTTTATCTCAACACCACATCACCGCAAAATAACACTTTTAACGTGAACACTCCTTAAAGCTTTGAAGCTGAACCCTGGACTCGCTATTCATCCGCACACGAGACAATACGTCTCGATAACATGATACATGTGTGCAGTAATTACACCGATGATTCTTGGACCGCTTTCAAATTTATTATTAAAAGTCCTTCTCAGCCAACGGTGGATCCCATGGCTAAAAGACAGCGGCCCCTGTGCCATCTGAACGGACATGAAAGGGCCAAGAAAGCCCTGTGAACGAGTCTACAGCAGCCAGTGAAAGGCTCACTGTGTGCTGGAAAAACAGGCCGGTCAACAAGGCCACCAGACCAGCTGAGCTCTGTCAATGGCTAAGAGGGGGAGGCTGTGACTCTAAACCACAGGTTAACCATGCACACACACACACACACACACACACACACACACACACACACTCCCTCTCCTTCTCCCATCTCATCTCGCTTGTGCACGCTCACAGTGCACACACACTCCTTCACACACATGCATTAACGCTTTTTTTTTTTGTCATTTTCATTTACTTTTTCATGCCGTGTCGAGTGGCTTTTTAAAAACTTGTGAGCTCAGTTCACAGCAGAAACATTCAAACCGGAGCCGTCACGCAAGTTCTCGACAAACAAACTGGCAAAAGATCCAGATTAAAGTCACTTGCAGAGTAACCCCGAAACCAGGACAGGACTTTAATGTGGCCTAAGTTAGAAATGACTTATCAGATATTTTTTTTCACTGAGGTGTGCGTTTTACAGATGCGATGATGCTTTTCTACAGGAAAACGCTTTCAAATCGAGTCAGTGACTGCGTGCAAAATAAAAGCTGGCATCATGTGTGATGTGTGATGTGCATCCTGCATGTGTCTTCCTATATCTCTTTCAATGTCTAACCTCAACAGGCACACACACACACACACAGCAGAGCACCTCGGCTACACTGTGGACCCTCTGCCTGCCCCTGTGGACGCCACCTGTGTTGGGGAAGTTCATAAACTTTTATGATCTCTCCCAAGCCAATCTCCTCATAAACCGCACAAAGGTCACAAAACTGACAAGGCATCAGGTTTGCTAAATTACACTAAACCCGCAGCATTGTTTTATTGCTATTCTTTATTTTTTCCTTTGACTGAGATACTGCATGTCCCTTTACTCGGAAAATAAAGAGTGATGTGCAGGAGCCTAAATCACTGAAGCAGCCGTTCACTTTGTTTCTCCTTTCAAGAAAAGAACAATCACATGAATATAAAGCAGAAAATGTGGTGTAAAAAAAACTTTATCACTAAAAATCAATTAAGTCTTCATCTGAGAATTCCAAGGGATGCAGTGTATTATTTTTCTAAATAGACACTGAAGCATACGTGTAGAAACAGGAATCTGTCTGTGCAAAGACTTTTAAAAATGTACTATAGCAAAGTTTAAGCAATATTAGAAAAGTCATAAGACATGAAAACATTAACTGCAATTTCAGCTCTCTCAAATAGGTGTGTATTCTATATGTGTGTGAACACACACTGAAAGTTTTCATCCCTGGTCGTAGAAATCTGCAGACTTGATGCTTAAATGTATCAACTGCATAATGTCCAAGATTTTTTTTTCTTTCAAAATTATTCTTTTTTATACTCTCCTCATTCCACCAGTGGTTAGCTGGTGCACATTTATGTGGAAAAAAGGCTGCATGCAACTACAGACTGAGTCAAGGTGTAGTTGCCTTCTTATGTTAAAAATACATTGTGTGAATTGTTGCTTTGTTTCTAAAGCATGAATTCACTGTGATCTCAGCTATGTGGAGCATATGCTGCGGGATTTCCCCATCCTGCTCAGTGCCAGGGTGGTGAGGGTGAAAGCTGGAGCGCACTTTCTGTTTAAACCCGAGCAAAGAAAGATGCTCCTGCAAAATGAGAGCACCTTCAGTCAAAATCTCCCTCTGCTGTGACAACAGGACGGTTCCTGTGTGGCACATTGACATGAAAAAAAAAAAAAGTGATTGATTAATTTGGGCAGAGGTCCCTTGTAACCTGGATGCAGGCTGCCACCGGGTCACTGGGAGGTAAAAACGTCTGAGTGCTGCTGAGCTGAGCCTCCAGTCTTTTTCTTTTTGTTCTTTCACTTCACATTGTAATATTTATTTTTTTAACATAAAGATCTTACCTGTCTTTTCTTTGATTTCACAGAGAACGCTGAAGAGTGCTGGTTTCATTCTGTGACAGTTCAGTCCATGTTTCCTGTTTCAGTATAAGACAAGATAAAATACTGAAATAAATTCACTGAAAAAGCACATGTTAGATATTAACACGCAAAGAGATCATTATTATTATCATTATTTCAGCATTTGAAGTTTGGGTGGCACTATGTCACGCTTTGCACTGTCCCAACTCTTAAAACTTATCATCTGTGCAGCACTATATGCTCAAAGCAAAGAAGACTACTCATGTTGAAGCATCTGTTAACTGGCTCAGTATAATAATAACAACAATGCTCCATTATAAACACTGTGCCCATTGACAGTTCATACAGTGAGCCTCCTGATGCCACCTTCACTTTTCAGCAGCAGTTACAGTTTTGCAGCTACATGAACATTTACAGTGGGATGTGTGTGCAGCCAAACTTTTCTGAAGCACACAGGCTCTTTAAATAAAACACCGCTGCTCCCTCAGTGGCAACTTTCTCGCGTGTTTAAAGCCTCACAGAAAAAAAACAGACAAACTAACAAAAAAAACAAAAAAAACAACAGGCAGTAAATACACCTCGGCGGTGAGATTATCATTAAAGCCTCTCAGCCCATTGTTATGCATGAGGGAGTTAAGTTAAAGCGGCCACATTTCAATAATGATGCGTTCAGCGTTTTGTTGGAGGAGGAGGTGGAGGTGGTGGAGGTAGGTAAGGAAGAGGGGTGGGTGGTGGGGTAGTGGTGGTGGTGGCGAAGTTAATAAAACATATAAATCAACCAACTTTGCCTGCGCCTCGTCCAGACTCTGATCAGTTATGGTCATTATTTGATGGAGAATGTCACCAATGTCCTGCTTCCTGCCGTCCCCGTCCGTCCCGTCGTGTCCGTGCGGAGGCGGCAGCGCCATCCCTCCCTGCACCGAGTGGCCGGCCAGGCTCACACCGCCGATGGACTGCATGATCCGGGCTTGATCGTCCATGGTAGCCGCTAAAGAGTCTGTGCACTGAGCCACGCAAATTGAAAAACTCATATACGAAATGGGCTACAACATGTGCCGGCGAGAGGAGAGTCAGTGCGGCTCTTCAGCGATCAGGCACACACACGTTGTGTTTTTGATTTCTTTTTCTAATATTATTACACCTCTCTTTAATGGGAATTTTTTTAAAAAAAATGACAATCAGGGATGTTTTTGGCGTCAATCTTTGTGTCCAAGTTCTCGCTGTCCTCTCTTTTTTTATTTTTACGCGCGGTCCAAAAGTGCCAAAACGCGCGTGTGTGTTGGTACAAAATCTGCTCTTCTTCTCCTTTTTCTTCTTCTTCTTCTTCTTCTTCTCAGCACTTGTTTGTCAAAATTGACGGTCCATCGTAGCCCGCACAGACCCTCATGCCAATCTGTCTTTCTCAGGGATGTTGACGGCCGCTGCAGACACAAACGCTCCTTGGTGATCTCTCATTTATTAGCGCTCTTCGTGGGATTCCCGGCGCATTTCCTCTCCAAAGGGAAAAATATTATAAAAATAAATTTATATAAAAAAACAACAATTGTCCAAATCCTCCCCGTGAAGCACCGGCAAGCGCAAAAAAAATATCCAACGTGGAAACGTGTAAACAAATAACCAAAAAAAAAAAAAAAGAGGAGATCTTGCAGGTGTTGCCAACTATAAATGTGCAGAAATGACTCCCGCGATAAACTGAGTGTTTGCTTTAAAAAACACACACACACTCTGCTGCACAAGGTGTCCAAATGTGACTATTTAAAAAAAAATTAAATATAGAAAAAAAAAAAGTTGGGAGATTATTTCTGTTTAGAATAAGAAAAGAGGCACAAAAAAGAGAGAGAGAAGCAAACCACGAGAAGAAATTAATGAGGATACAACGCTCTGTGGAGGCGATGCGCAAAAAAATCTCTTGCCCTGCTGAAATTTATGAGCTCCAGCCTCTGCCTGTGTGTGTTTTATGTTGTTTGATGGCAGCGGTAGTGAGCGATTGACAGTGTGCCAATGCCACTCACTCAGTGCAGACGTGTCAAAGCGGGGAGCAGGGGTAGGGAGGGAAGAGAGAGAGAGAGAGAGAGAGAGGGAGGGAGAGAGAGAGAGAGAGAAGGAAGGGAAGGGAGGAAAAAAATTACAAACACACACACACGCGCGCACACACCAAAAAATACGGAGTGAAAACGCTCGCTCCGCCCTGCAGAGGAGGGGTCTATATTCTTGTCACTTCTCGCCTGAACACCGCAAAAAACAAAATGTTAAGAGCTAGTACTTAGGATGGTGATTATAATGATGAAAGCACGGCAGGGTCCCCCTCTCTCTCTGCCTCTCTCTCTCTCCCCTCTCTCTCTGTCTCTCTCTTGCAGCGGTGGCAGCTGGGTATCCTCGTTTTCCTCACGCGTGCACGTGCAGCTATGTGCATACTCTCTACCCACCATAAAGACTCAGTCCTGCAGCAGCACAGGCAAATACATAATGAGAGTTTTTATACAGTTTGATGTAGAGCCGCACAGTCCCCCTGCACGCCTTTGGTTCACTCCAGGCGAGCGGTAGACATGTTTATATTATTGGAAGTGAAGCGCCTCGACCAATCCGCGGCCGCACTGACGGAGACTGACGACGGACGCGTCCTATTGCTGGCAGATGCACGACGCCGAGAGCCCGCCCTCTGCATCCCTCCATCTTCGCACAAAAGGATGGGAACTTCTGATTGGCCGTTGCCAGGAGTGACATCCGCTGCACACGCAGGCGGCGCAGCTCCGTGCTCCTCCGCAGTTGCTATGGCAGCAGACAAGTTGTTGAGCTGGATGCGAGGCAGCAAAATATGCCTCCACGAGAAGCATCTAGACCGAGGGTATGGAAAGAGAACAAGGGGAAAACAGGGATTTGACTTTTTTCATATTTCATATTTTTCACCATGTGTGAATAAAGAGAGTGGAGTTGAGGAGGTGTTTGATTTTCCTGCATTTGAGTTTTGTGGACTCACAGCAGGTCTCTGCAGGCAGGACTTGTGCAATGCAAGGCCTGGATGGTGAACTTTTGACAGGCAGGGTTTGTTTGATGTGGGTCTGATGATTGGTGAGCATGGAAGAAAGTTATAAAGTGCATAAAAAAATGTATGTTTATGTGCAGCTCTGTGAGATCTTATTTTCTCCAGCAGCCAAAATAACCACTGTGGATGTCATCTCTCCCCAAACGAGGAATCAGGGAATCAGTAAACGTGTTTAAAGTGTGGCTTTAGTCGGTTCTGTGATCTTGCACAGTTACAAGGTTCCGCTGCACCTTAATGTCCAATTGGGCCAAAGGGTGAGAGAGACCGAGAGAAATGTCTGAATTTCATTTGACTTGGTTGTATAGTGGTCAGCGTTATCCTGGAAAATCTGCCTCCTGACTGTCACTTGATCCACTTTTTTTTTTTTTTCAATCTCAGCCTCATTCCTCTCTTTCTGAAGTTGCGCTCTGACGGGATAAACAGAGATTGAAGTCCTGACAAACGTCGTCCTCGTGGTCCACAGTTCCTCCTGAGGAACCTGATCTGCTGGGGGAGAAATAACTTCAGTGTTTCTGCAGACGTCGGTGCCGAGTTGAGCTCCGGTCTGTCTGTGGGAAGAGACCTCGATGTTTCAGACCTCTTGTTGTTGTTGTTGTTGGTTCTGTTCAGCCTGTTGATGACTGTTGTGCACCCAAACACACAAATACGTGCTGTTTTCAGTGTGTTTTGTGGTGATCTGTGCACGCGTGTGTCAGCTTCATGACAGAAGACTGTTCATATTTGATTAACACCAACAAAATCTCTGACAAGGAAGCTCATTGTCTTATTTATTTATGTTAATTATTCCAAAGTATTCAGTGTTTTGACAGTGTTGTTACACAGAGTGTCTAGTTGACCGTCATGAGACTTAAACTCCCTTTTCTTAGTAAAAACACGGACGGACATAACTGGGAGAAATGTGGTTGATCATTACAATTTCTATCACACTGTATCAAATGTCATCATTTGGGACACATAATTGCAAACATCAGATTTCTTAAAAACAGTGCATCAAGTGTAACTACAAAACTACAGTCCTGGTATTAGTCAGTGAGCCTCTGCAGTGCTGCATGTTCTTAGTGTTTGGTACAGAGTACTAGATAGATCATGGACTACACGGTCTCATGGAATGATTCATCCTCATGACTCAGAACTGAGTGACTGGATCCATCTTCAGAAAAGGAAGCAACTTATACTAAAAGAAGTTCAGTCAAAGTCATGTCGCGGTGAGTCACTACTTAAAATAACTGCTCAACTTTTAACATGTTACTAGCAAAGGAAGAGAACGTCACCCTGCTTTTACCCGTCTGGTCCTCAGTTTGCAATCCAGGAACCAGGATGAGTCAAATATAAATATAAATATAAAAATATAAATGAGGAATAACATGCAACCACTGTAGGATATTTCATTTAACATCAAATACAATTAAAAAACAAATAGAATAAATATATATGGTTTTATTGATAAACAGAAATCTTGATATTAAAATCCAACTTGTGGACATCAGTGGTGCTGAAAGTTTACATGTCTGCATGTGTTAAATGTATAATGTTAACGATCCTAATATCACAAGATTCCGGCGTGTGGAGAAAAAAAACAAACAGATTGTCTTTAGCGGTTTGTGTGGCTCTGCTCGTTCATTTGACCTTGAAGTATCGGAGCGACACACTCTCGAGTTTAGTGAACGGGAGTCCCAGGACTACTGCATTTATCATTGAAATACTGAGCTGTCAAGTCACACTACATACCTGTCAAGAAGGGCTCAAAGGTACAGCTCTGGCTCCTCTCCTCTGTTGCAGTGCATGATTCTTCATTGCATTGCATAGCAGGCCTATTCACCGTTGTTTTCAGCCATATGTCAACATAATTCATTTCCGCATGTGACAGCTCCTTACAGTAAGACACTGTGGCGCTACTAGTTCACAAAACCTTGTTTACGTAACCAGGAGGTTGTGCTACCCACTGTTTTCTGTTTTTATATCCAAAATCCTGCTGCTGAAAATGCCGCAGGTCACTTTCTTTGAAGAGAAGTGAATATATGTAATTTGACAAGCTGTTTCCACATGCACCGTGCATTAGGTTAAGTAAAATGACAATATTTTTACAAACGGGCTAAGCGAGGCATAGGAATTAGCACCTATGAGTGCAGAGACAACACTTTGTCATCATGCTTCTCATTGTGACATCTGAAAAGACCCACAGGTGCTGTAGAAAGTGACTGTGTTGTCATATTTCATTTAGGCATCCTTCTGCAAAGCTGTAATTGCCTAATTAGCTTGTTAATTAGGAGATTAGCATTTACTGATAGAGTGGCTTGCTCTGTTGTGATGAGAGTAATACAGATTAAGTGAGAAGTTATGGGTGCATGATTTCACAATTTCACTGTCCACAAAGGGGTCACAAATCATTAAAAGATTTGCGAAATCGCTGCGTGTTTTACATCTGGAGACGATGCTCGTCTTTTCTCCTCAGTCAGAATTGGTGTTGAAGGCGGTGAAAGAATGTTGGAGCCCGGTGAAGACAGCCTGTCACACGACGGCAAGACAGCTCCTGGTTTGAGTGTCGCCTGTATGATCCCCTGTTGCTCGGGGAGATTGGAGGAAATGACCGAGCAGACGGTGCCAGAGACATTACTAACCCAATTATGAACAGTCTTTCATTTGGTTTGGATACTTTATTCTTATTTATTTCCTGGTATTTGTCGCTGCTATGCGCGCACTTTGTCTTCATTACAGTTGCTCACGTGAAGGCAGAGCGAGGTAGCATGAATATATGTTGAATCTGCAGTGTAGTAAAGTAATATCCGAGGCTTGGATCCTTTAAAAATGACAGCGTATATTTAAAATATCAGGTGTTGTGTATTACAGCCATTGGTGGAGAATGTATTTATACATTTAACTGAAGCAAAAAAAGCAATACCATACTGTAGAAGAGGAGCATTATCGGGAAAATACATTTAAGTATTAGATACTTACAGTGCTCATAATACAGTGCTCATAATGGATACTGATGGATATGCTTATAATCAGAATTTTACTCCTATAACTGCACAAGAAGCAGTTCATTTTTATTTTTTGTACACAGTTGAGTAGTTTCATCGACAGCTTATTTTGATGTTCATTATTTTCCCCTAAAGGTACAAAGCAAGTGAAAAGTAATGTACAAGTCCCTTTAAAATTGTACTTAAGTACAGCACTGTGAGTAATACACAATGTGTAATGTTAAAGTAAATGCACATCGTTACACCCCACCACAGACTGCATGTACAGTAATGCGCTTGAAAGGTAGATAACTATGTAGGAATTATTGCATCTGCTAATGAGTGTTGTTAACTCCCCCCATGGTTATTAAATCATTTCAAGTGTTAGTGTGGGAGGTAAACTAATAAACACTTAAGAATGTTAAATGCACAATTAGAGAGTTGATACATCTTCACATGTTTGTGGGACAGAAGTGGATTTAGCTGGAAAAAATGGCATGAAAAAACTGGTATGAAAACCATCACAACCAGTCTTTTTTGTCTGAATTATTACCATCTGTAAATATCATTAATCAATACGTTACACTTACTGTTACTGCGGCTACACACTCCATCCATGTCAATAACTGCACAAATGTAAAGCAGAATGTTCCTTTAAAGCTCGACCTTTTGACAAAGTTTTAATCCCTCAAGCAAAAAGTATCATATCTTAGGAATCTGTTTCTTTAGGAAGTCAAGACAGATGTGAGGGATCAGGAGCAGGCAGTAATCAGGGGGGGAAGGTGAGAGGTACACAGCTACACTGCTCGCCACGATCAATCATACTATACTTGTCCTCCCTCGACTCTCCCGCTGTTACTGTCTCCACTGAATGCACTTCTCTCTTTGCTTAAAATTATTACACAGGCCATAAACCCAGAGAGGTGAGTGTCCTGCTAATGTGGGTACATGTAGTGGTTGCAGTAACCTTTAAGATTGGCTCCGCCAGTGGTGGTGGCTTGGACACGGGCCATATATTGTGGTCAATACCAGAGACATGGATTGACCGGAGGAGGCATTTTAAGGCCTTACATTTTAATTGTCTTCCAGGCTGCAGCTCAAATTGATTCTCAAGCTGGGAATAAAATCAGACCTTGATTGCAGTGCTTTTGTTGTGAAATTTCACATTCATCTGATAGATTTCAAAGACTTTTTATGTGACAAAAAGCTGGAGGGAGTTGCTGGGGAAAAGGACTGCTGTGCTCGCCCTGTTGCCACTGTGACACTGATATGCATCAGCTGCTGGAAAATGGACAGCCAGATCGAAAAGTATCTAAACTTTTCATATAGCATTAATAACTAGTGTTGTATTAATTCCTTTCATGTTAATATATTTGAGCATTAGCTGATTCATTTCTGAAAGACAAAATAAGAATCCAAGCTGAACTGTGTAACCACTTTGTGAATCCTCATCAAAGTGCACCATCGGCTTTGGACTTTATCTCCCTTGTTTTATCTCCTTCATATATTTAATTGTAAAGATTTAAACATTACATTTTACAACTTTTTTTTTTCTCCTTCAACATCAATTTGTCTGGTAATGAAGAGAAAATCTCCAAAGAGGTCAGAGTGTAGCGTGTCTAAATCACTGTGGCCAGACTGCCCTCAACTCAGCTTGAGTATTGACATTATGCCAGCTATGACACCATAACTCAGCCCACTGCGATGGTCATTTGATAAATGGTATCATAAATTGTTGACAAAACAATTTGTGATGTATTATGTTACCGATGGGTTGTACTGCTTATCAAATCAAGTAATCTGGCAGGGCTCTCCATTCATCAGCAAAATGCAAGCGCTCGCTGTAGATAGTGATGACTTTGTTGCTTTGTCGACATACAGTTCAAATGTAGTGTTGCTGGAAGCGGAGAGAGCGGCTAGCAACAGAGTTTCATTATTTTTATGAGGCTCTTACGGAGGTGCAGTGTTACTATCTTTTTTCTTAACTGAAGGAGAGGGTGTAGTGTGAGCAGTATATTGTGCATGGTTGAGAAATAACTTGTGTTCCCTGAAAGTGTCAATATTAGAAGTGTTTGAAAGAATTGTGGGGTGCAAACAGGCATCATGTTTTAGATAAAAAAAAAAATCAAACAGTAGCAAAAAGGAAGCATGATGAATATTTTGCTTGTAAAACCTGTCGAAGTTTTCACCAGTGCAAAGTTCAAGTTCAACATTTTGGCAAATAGGATTGAAAACGTTTAAGCAGTGCCAAAATCAAAGGCGATGACTGACCCTGATTTAAGAGAAATGAGGCTGCAGCAGACCTAAAAATTTCCTAGAAGTTTACTCCAGATGTGTGGGGCATAAAAACTGAGCAGACCTTTCATTTTTACATATTCTTAAAGTGATAGCTATTGAAATTGGCATCCATGACTAAACTAAGGTTTATGGCTGCAACATAATGTTTGCAAATCCAAACACTGATGTGTTGGATGCATTTACTCAGTGCTTGTACGGAACAATATTCACCAGGTGATACTGGTATATAAACCTGTGTGTCATCTGCATAATTATGTTAAGATATGTAGTTGTTTTGTATAATCTGAGATAGTGGAAGCATGTAGATATCTACGTCTATTGTAGAGGCCCAAAAATGAAGCCTTGAGGAACTCCAGATTAATATGCTGTGGTTAACTGTGGCAAGTGCAGCACTGAGATCTAATGTGCACCTGAAACTTGATTTTCTGAATTCAGGTCTTAAAGGTTTGTTTCTGCTTTCACTGATGTACATTAAGCATTTCTTAAAATCTGAAATTAGTCAAGGGATTGAACAAATTAAATTAAATGTGTGAATTTTAGCTTTGGAGAGAGCCAGACTTGCCTCTTTACACCATTTAAAGTCTTTTTAAAATGCCTAAACTTAACTAAATAACTGCTACTGTAGTTACCATACACATAAATGTGGTGTTTTCTTCCCATTTAAATCTCAACAAAAAAACATGTTTCCTTTAAATTTAAAATATTCTGCAGCATAAAAAATACCATCCACTGATTGTGCACAAAAATAATGCTCAGTGCTAAAATTAACTAAAATTATCAAGTAAAAATTTTAATATAGGCTTGAAATTTCCTTTTACTTTACTTTTTAATGCTTCATTTTGACATGCTGACACATATGTCATGCAGTAGCTGAGACAGTTGTTTTTCCTCTTTTCAAACATTTGTCATCCTTTATTTCTTATAAAAACATGCCAGATAGAAAATAATCCGACTGTACATAACAACTCAACTGTGAGTTCATTAATGTTGGACTACTGACAAGCAGTGGTGCGAATGTGACCGTACTTACCAATAGCTGTCTTTTTTCCTCTTAAGTGTCCTGTACGGAGAGCTCAAAGAAAAGAAAAATGAAAACAAAGAAAAGCAAGCGAAAGATCAGGAACATCTCAGCAGTCAGCCTGTTTTGTGTAATCAGGAGCATTTTAATAAATGCTAAAAGCAAAATTCTTTATTTTTAACTTCTATGAAGTCACAAGATTACACCTTTTATTGTCAGCTTTCTTCAAACATGTCCAGGTGAACATGTCTCTCTGTGTCCCGTTCGTCTTGTTAGCGAGGCATTCATGTGAAACATACAGTGCAATATTTATGAAGTACACCGCCATACAGCCTGCGCTACAGCCAATTTTCTGTTGAAATATTTGATCTTAAAAGCCAGTGCTCAATAGAAGACTCGTGCTCTTGATCAAGAAACAATGCTGTGTCTTTTCATCACGCCGCTCTTTGCTGGAAGTCGCTTGTCCATCCTTTCTCTGACAGTGCCATTTCTGTTTGGCTGGCAGTGGGCGACCCCTGGGCTTCAAAGATACATTGAAGTTCTGCAAATAATCTGTCAAGCATGGAGACCAATGACTATAACAACATCTGTCCACCACATCTCAACAAACCTATTCATGAATGCGCCGTTTGTTGTTGACATGATGGAAAATGTTTGTTGTCATCAGAGTATTTTAGCACAGTGAAGCCCTCCAACACAACCAATGCTTTCCCTTATCATTGTTTTAATGCGGTTTGTTGAGGAAAAGGGATTAGATGACCCCCTGGTTTGTGACATTTAGTATCCGCTATCTCACCAAGGAGGCGATGGGATTTATGAAATGGGTCATACACATGCACATGAGTCTTACTTAAGCCTCCCGTTAAAGCCACATGACCTTAAGAGAGAGGGAAATGTATCACTGGAAAATGCTAATGTGGTGCATTTGGTGCACATTAACTCTGTGCATGGATACGACACATATTTCACTTCAGGAAAAATAAAAATGGAGCTTTAGAGTGATGCATTCTTTTCTCTATCTTAAACATTAAGGGAATCTGCTCTTTTGCAATTAAGACTACATGTAATTTGTTAACTGGTGATATCATCGTGGCTATAATTATTTTTCTTATGATGATATGCGAATTAGGGGAAATTGCTGATTTGAGAGGTTTTCACTGTGTCAGCGAGAGCATCTTGGAATTCAGTAATTATACCGTGTATGTGTGTGTCAGTCCCCCAGAGGTGGGAAGTTGGTGAGGGGGCTTGAAAAAAGATGTCTGCTTTAAATGCACTGTTTGCACGCTCTGGATTTATATCAGCAGAGCCTGACTTGATGCATTTGTTAAAATTTGTTACACATTTTATCTTTATTCTCACCCGAAGTTGCAACAACAGTTCCTCTGGTAAGTGTGCTGCACTCAGATCTCAAGGTTAATGCTTCTCTGGCGCCTTTACCTCTGGCCTTCTGTGTGGATCACCGCAATTAGGCTTTTCACTTGTGAATTAAAACTGTTTGAAAGGAACAGGTCAACTTTCATCATCTGACCGTTTGCCCCCGGAGAGGAAGATAACAGAGTTCAAAGGTTTCATATTACTGGGCTAAGACTGTAGTGAATTGTGAGCAGTGAATAATTTGTGCACTCTCTGTACAGTATATGTGCACATATTTGGTTTGCTCAGTTCGCCATTAATTCTGCACAACTTTGTTGCCTTGAATCCAACCCTATACATTTCTAATGTAAATGTAAATTTGCATAGAGAGTGTAATTTAAGTCAGCTAGCTAGAATGGAAAGAGACCATTCAGTCAC
>JBAJHX010000076.1:7217573-7229906 GCA_037176925.1 Amniataba percoides
AACTGAGTGAGATATCTGGCACTTTGCTTATTTTCATTAGCTAATCACTAATTTCACTAATTCACTGTTGCTATGAAAATACAGATTACAGCCTCTTAAACAAAGTGTATGGGTAGTCTGCACATGCTTTAGAGCAGATATAAGTGAATATTTCACACATTAAAGATGTTAATGAACATTTTGTTTCATAGCCAAATTTTCTTAATATAATTTTGTAATTTATTTTTCTCCTATGAAGTGTATTTTGTTTGAAGTATACAGGAGACAGGATTGTCAGTCCAGACCAAAGATTTTTTTGGAATGGCTTTAAAAATGGAAAGCAGCTCACATCATGCCTTTGCATGCATTTGTCTCACTTGCAACATCATTATATCGCAGAATGGGTTAATTTATTCCCTTTGAAAGTGAAAATTTATAACATCTTTTTGTCTGCAACACAATGTTAGAAAACGTGATAGATGAAGACGACGTTAATAAGATTGACTTCAGTTACAATTATCCATGCTAACCATGCATCTATTGATATTCTGAGAAAATAGTGCACATTGCAGTCCCAAGTATTGAAAGGCTGCTGTGGAGCTGAAGATGGAGGAACGCTGCCTGTGCGAGGAGAGATAGCACAAATAGTTTGGTTGATCAGGAACAATTTTTTGCCATTTCATTGTACTGTGACATATCTTTCATTAAGGTTTAAGCATTAGATTAAACTAGATCCAGTATCCAATAGTAATTAACTTGAGTATATCGGGAGGCCATTATTCACATTAAAGTAACCTTTTAATAGCTGAGCCTTTAACTCCACTGCAGGTAATGACTTTAAAGAGTGCTTATTAAAAGAGAAATGGTAATGAGCTTTAATAAAGCAGAACAACTTTGAAATGAAGAGCGCTTTTCAATAGAAAAGGATAGAGGGATTGGACCTGTGATTCCATTAACGAGACTAATGATTCTTTATCAGCCCTCTTATGTGTACATGGAGTTAACATTAACAGTGATTGAGGACAGGTTTCAGTGGAAAGATGGGCCTTTTCATTGCCCTTTAAAAGATCAGATAAGAGAAAAAGAACTTTGGTAATTTAAATCATTGAGAATTGATAACACGAGTCCTGCGACCTCAAAGTCAGCGAGCGGAGCCGAAATCTCCTTCAGCACTTATGGACTGTAACAATACAGTACATCTGTAATTATAAAATGAATCTGTCTCATTATGTGTGAGAATGAACCGAATGAAAGGAAGTAGATTAAGTGATACGAGTGTCAAAATTTGGCTCGGAAAATGTGAGTTATCAAGTGTTTTTCAATTCTATTTTCCACGTGCGGCTTTGAAAATGTGGGGAATGCGGTGAGGGGAGATTTATATTTGCATGAAATCAAATGTGTAGATTTTATTAAATATATCATGTATTGTTTTGACAACAATAGACCTCCAGCTTTTCACATCATCACGGAGTCGGGACTGAGAGAGAAGCCAAAAGGCAACAAGGTAGAGAAGACAAAGAATTTAAGAAATACAGGGACAGAGGGAATGGAAATAATTAAATCAATCTTTGGCGAGCAGCTGGAGCAGGACTCCAGCTGACAACAGCACCTGGGTGTGCAGCACAGGCTGCCTGGGGCTGCGACGGCTCCCCCCACCACTTCCACCACTCCCCCATGCACCCACCCCCCCACCCCCACCCCCCACCTTCAAAGCCCTCTAACGGCCCCCGGCCCCTGCTGGAGCTCTGGCTGGTACCTCCAGCCACGTCTCCGTGCTTTCAGACAGAGGCAGCGTCGTCACTCTGACGCTCGCAGACTAATTAAAGGGATGATTTGTGAAATGCCATCTTTTTATTCAATTAATCACCGACACAAAGCCATAAAAACCCATCATCTAAAAATATTCTTGTTGGTTTGCTGTGTACCTAATAGATTAAAGTACATTAGAGAAGCGACGGGATGATCTATTTTAAAACATGGCGCCCAAAAAGGTTGGCAGACCTCCCAATATTTTTTAAGACCTGTCAATCCGTTCGGCGTGTCAGCATTGCCGCAACAATACAAACGACTCCCCCTCGCTATTAGTGACAACAACTTTCTCCGTGTTCGTACATCACTTTGCTTTCTTTAAACAGAAGCCAAACATACGTGTCTAAATGAATGACTGTGCAGTTCTCAAACAAATGCTTCCCTTCCTCCGTGCTCCTCCTCATCTCAACATGTTTTAATTAGTAGTGAAAAATGAGTTCATTTGGAAGATAAATAACGTGAGCTGTGCATGTCTGTTTTTGGTTGGCAGGGCTAAAGATGGGTGTTTTTCGCCCCATTCTCACACAGAGCAGAGAGACACAATTTGCATATCTTACGAGGCTACTTAAACAGGAACGCTGATGCTTTCATAATCCCTTAAAATAATATGAAAATTATGGAGTAGCCTGTAAATAAAATAGTGCTGTTTGCAGGAGGGATTTACTGAAAACGTTCTCAAAATAGTGCCATGTGGACTGTAATCATGTCCAACACTACTTGACTGAAATGTTAGTCAGTGGCTCTACTCAGCAACAAACAGTGAACAGTAATCCTTTTGCTGTTTCTGTATCTGATTTAATCTATGAGCTTATCTTGAAAGTAACATTTCTAGGCTTTGGGAGTTTTCTGTTGCCACAATGAGCAGTATCAAGGTAAAAGTTAAATACAAATATGACCAGTTCAAGGTCAGGTTACTTTAAAATAACTGATAAATCATCCAGTATGGTCAAAGTTTTTTAATTGTTCCTCTTTCAACATTGCCTTCAGTGAACTCTTTCAAGTTTTCCACCTTGAGGACATGCCTTTGGCTCCTTTCTACATTTTGCCCAGAAGCATTTTTGTTTTCAGCGACCAGCAAAAATATTCTGCATTTGTTTCTTATTTCATCTTTATTTTCTAAGACAACTTTACCACACGCAGAAGAAATAACACATATCATCAATAAATATTTATTCAGTGGTTGTGGTGAGCAATGGGTGTGAACTCAGGTGTAATTTGGTTTCAGTCTATCAAGATTAATTTTGTCAGGAACATGATGAATGCAATGCGGGCCGACGCTCCGATGCATCAGTGTCATTCCAGATGAGATTTTTCACGGGAGTTGAGAGTTTCTAAGATTAACTGCAGTATTAGTCAATGTTTTTGGGATAAGACTTCACACTAATTTAGTGAAGAGCAACAACCTGCAGAGGAGGCTCCATTAGCCAATGACAATGAACTACAGCTCTGGTGGGAAAATCTGATTAACGCCGCTTGCTGGAATTGTGAAGTCGTTTCGCTGCTTGGGCGATAATTCCACATTTGCAGGAATACCAGCTCATAAAAAGTGCCTTTGTCCATGCCAAAGTCTCTCTTTGCTGGGGTATTGTCATATTTCACCAGTCCCCAGAAGGCCACACTGGGGTTAGTTTTGACACTAAATTTATAGAGACGTCAAGGGAGCATTGTACAGCAACATATCTGCAAAACCATATTAGAAGAGAGGTATTTTGTTTATGAATTCAGAAATATGTTAGATCTCATTTCCAACAAGAGCAAGAAGACTGTGAAGTGTGTGTTAAAAAAAAAAAGCATGGGGTGTTTTCTTCTGTCCCCATCAGGATACTGAACACTTACAGCATGAGCAAATATTTCCTGCTCTGGGTTTTAACTTTATTCACAATGTAGGATTGACCTTTCACTACGAAATATCTCTTCATTATCCCCCCCTTTCTCAAGGAAGTTTCTCTATTGAGATCAGATGTTCTGAATATATAACACTGACAAGCTGCTGTCAGCATTGATTTCCATTTCTCCCAGAAATATGGTGTTGAAATCCTCTCCAGGCAGATAAGTATCTTTACACATGACTGCCAGATTTGATTGCCTTCTGTAAAGGGGGCTGTATTGGAGTCACTCTCAATGCGTGCCACAGTACATTGTATTCTTCTTCTGTTATCCCATACTATGCCCCTCGCAGAGCCCTCATCTAAATAAGAATATTTCTTCCATGCTTGGCTGTCCTCAGAAGGATTGTGCAGCAGGGCTGAGTTGTTGGATGTAAGGGAGGGGAGGTGGGGGGGATCCACTCTCTGCTCACTGTAACGGAACATGTGACCTTACCAAACTGGAGATGTCGTCTTGTATCGCTATAAGACCTGTTTTTTTATGTGCTGTGCACTTAGGATGTCTGTTTTATACTAAGATATGAGAAGCTACCTGACATGAGAACCAAACCACAGATCAGCCTTTTCTATAAACTGCAAAGAGCGGACTTATAGTTGGTTTATCTTTTTTTTGTTTTTCTCAGTCTTTGTGATTTTTGTCTCTGGAGGTGAAATGAGGTGAAATAAAGATCACCTGATGTGCTCAAGTAAATATTAAATAACCACAAAGAGGAGGCTTTTATCTTAAATACATTTTAAACATAAAACAGTATTTCCAGATGTGAATATATTATAAATGATCAGACTGGAGTGAAAGTGAGGATATTTACTTATGTACAATTTTGAGATACTTTGAGTATTTTCACTTCATGCTACCTTCTACTTTACAAATACTGTATTTTTTAGCCCCACTAACTTTTAACTGAGGTCTTTCGTTACTAGTTACTTTTCTTTATATCTGAAATAAATTATATTTATGTGTCCATTGATATGAAACAACCCAACCAAATATAACATAGCAAAAATCTGTTCCAGGCTAAACAACTGCATCATATATAAAATCTCACAGCACATTTTTCTGAAATATGATTACTTCTGCTTTGCATTTTGCTAAGAGTACTTATATGCATTTTTTTTTTTTACAGGAATTAGACTTGTAGTTAATTTTTACCTAATAAAAGGATCTGAACACATCTTTTCACATGACAGCTATATGAGTGAAAATGCTCTCAACATGATGAAACTGCTGCGTGTTAAGTGAAAACACAAAAGTCTCCATCGAGGGAAACATTTGAAACAAATAAAACAATAGTCTGGAAGCCGACATCCCTTATGATAGACTGCTATTTGGCATTTGAAAGCAATTACATTTCATGATTATACATCTTGAATCCAATTAATATTATGATTCTCATAACAATGTAATCTTTCTTATGAAAAACAGCATGTGCGGCAAACAATAGAAACTCTCAATGGCAGAATCATTTAGACATCCTGTAGCTATTAATGAGCATGCAGTTAGCCATTAGACAGAGATCCTGTTGTTGTCCCAGGAAACACCTGTCTTACTTTCCCTGTTTGAATCACTGCTCGCTGCCATCTCAAAATACTCTGAGAAAGATTTACACTGTAAATATTTCATGTTTTAAAAATACTGAGGAAAAAATGTTTTTTCCTCATACAAAGAAACTCAGTAAGTATTGTAGCAGCCCAGGGAAAGAAAATGAGACTTAAATGTGATGAGAAAATCAAAGATTTTGATGTGTGTTAAATGCTGAGAGCGCATACTTCATAGTGTGAGAGCGGTGATGAGTGTGGTACTGTATGTTGTGATGAGGTGCACTGGGTTTGATGGTTGCTGCTTCACACAGTGCAATAATAAATTTGGGGCTATGGGGGTCTGACATTGTCTGAGCTCGGTATAATTAAGCGGTGCATTAGAAAGAGGGCTGGAATAAAACATGAGTATGTAAATTCAGCCTGGAGCTGATGTTCTAGTGATTATTACAATGCAGATAAAGCATTCCTCACAACTGCCTGTGTCTACTGAAGCCTCCAAAAACATCTGGACCTTTTAATTGAAAAATGGCATGGTGTTTCGCTGTGCTGCTTTGTGCTAAGTGAAGTCAACAATTAAGACGAAAATGTAATTGATAAGAATTGCATTGCTTCATTATTTGGTGTTCTAGTCAAGAAAATTGATTTATCAATTATTTACAGGTCACAGAGCAGAGGCCACGCATTTCTGTTCTCATTGCATCATCGTGTGGAAACATACAGCACAGAGCCCAGAGCGTCTCCGGAGTTCCTCCACGTGGAAACAATCACAGCGTGAGGATTATGTTCGAAACGAATTACTTTTTTGTGCCGTTATGAGGGTACACGTTGAACTGGAATGCGTGATTTGTTTCTTTACTCATGTAACATTTCTTATAATTACAGCCTGTGTTAAATGTGAAACAATGAGAGAAAGGAGCAACCAAACATAAATACATAAACGGATGAAGCTGTGCCACACAGAATGCACAGTTTGCAGTCCTGATGGTGCTGTACGTTCAGTGTGTTTTAAAACAAAGATGTTAAAAGTGTAAATCAACTGTAATCTGAGTTTAAACTATTTTTTTGCTTTGTTAAGTATATTTTGTTAATTTTAAAACATAATGTAAAAAAAGTTTAATTCAAAGCAACAAGACTGACATGATAAACATTGATAGCAACATGATAATGTCATTATATGTCATCTGTTTGACAGTGTTTACACTGCTGTGAAGGTTTATCAGTGATGAGCATTAGTCTGCTTGTCAGGCGGTATTTTAACACCACCAGCCACATGTATAAAGACAATTGATGTAATAATCAACAGTAAACAAACTGATTAAATGTTTGGGTGGGATAAAGTTTATGATTTGTGGCAGTGCAAATGCTAAACACTAAAATTACTGCAAACTTAAGTTATGAATAGAAAACTGAGTTGTAAAGAATTATTAAAATAAATAAATCTCTCAAGACCTTTTTCCCATTAAGTAGTTTTGAGGTTGGAAACATAATCTTATTCCACGTCGCCTGACAGAATCACACATCCATATATTCTGTATCAGCTCTTTGCTAAACTTGTAAGATGTTTACACTGAGTGAAAGATAATAAAAATGCTTAATGACTGCACCTTCCCACTGACTGAAAACTCTCAGAGCTCTTGTGCATCATTTTCAAAGATGTAAACTCTGACATCTTTGGTGGACACTTTTGGATCATCAAAATTTAAAAGTTAATAAAGTCAGTTTTGAGGAGTTTTAACAAATTCATCAATTCTGTTTTTATAAAATAATATTTTTTAGCTACATTATTTAACATGAGAGAACATAAGAGCTAACCTACACACACACGTATGTATGAATGTATGTAAGTATGTATGTACATTTGTATATGTATGTATATATATTTGTGTGTGTGTGTGTGTATAGACATATAGACATGTTATATGGATGCCTTTTGGAATCACAGAAATTCAAGACATAATCATATGCACCTGATTTCCATTCATAACTATGAATGAATACTATTTATTGTTCCTCTCGGTGTGCATTGAGCCTGATAAGTCCACATTTGATCTGAAAGAAGAGCCAGTCCAGTCTTTTTGATGCTCAGCGAAACATTCCTTCATCCTCCCTGTCTGAAGTCTCTAGATTAGTGGGCCTGAGGCAGAGGCTGTTCATCTGCCAATATGGCACCAGCCTGAGTGATGGGCATGTGGCGATGTCACTAATGATCAGACCATAATGATTCGCTGACAGGGGAGGAGAGCAATAGATTGTCACTGGGGGTTGAGTTAAAGAGGGGCCCTAATGATCTGCCTGCAAACACTGCCGGAGCACCTCCTATATCACTCCATCTCTTTACTATACCACTCATCAGGTTCCTCTCCAATGGAGGGAGCCACTGTGTTGTGTCTCAATGCCATCTCACGACGCACTGTAAACATCTGTCACCCCCGTATCTATATTTCATGCTATTACCTTTTAGGCCTTGGGCTGCGTGCTGTAAGCCTCGGGGTACTTGATTTCCACCAGCGTGAGCTTTCAGTGGAGGAAGGATCAAGTCGTAATCATGGTGCTGCATGGTGGTGTTTTAGCAGCGGGTGTCCTATATACCAACATCCCAAGTGGTTCCAATTCTGTAGCACTCAGCGAAATGAAGAATACCTTATGACCTCTATTTTTATCAGATGCTCTGTTACCCCTGTCTCCTTTTTCTGTATCTGCTGTGGTTCTTAACCTGCCATGAGAATAAATCTGACAGGTTAAAATTTATGCAATGCATACATTTGCAAAGTTTGCAAATAGAAAACATTAAAGCCTCATTGGGGTTTTTTTCAGCATATTATGTCAATTTAGAGCAGATGACTCCATTTGCTGGCTCAAAACTCAACGCTGCTTTTCTTTAATAAACCTTTAATGGTTTTCTCAAATGTTTACAAAAGCTGAATATTGCCATGGAAGACAAAGTTTTCTCATTATGAGCTGCTGTCAGAGTAAATCTAATGCTATTTCAATATCTGTGTGTTGAAGTTCTTAAACTGATATGATTTTCTTTTTGGTCATTGGTAAAAACACATTAACCAGGTTAATCCTGAGTGACACTGATAATACTGGTAAAAATGATTCAACAAAAACACACTGAAACACAGTAAAAGTTTTGTGCATTGACAAATCTTACGATGGTCACTGGGGACGTTGTAACTCCCGTCCAAAATCTGTCGAAGCGTAAGAAATACTCCATTGGAAATCAAGTCAGCGATGTCATCATAAAAATCTTAATAACTGGATCCAACCCAAAATGCCTTTTAGCTGTTGGCCCACCACACCAATGAGCAAGTCTAATTTGGTTTTGAACAGCAGATTGTATTATCTTATTGTTGTTTTATTTGTTCCTCTTTGAATATGTTTCTGGTTCATGTTGTATGGAAATTGTAAATTGTTTCAGTTTTGAGTTGAAATGATGTTGAGAGTTAAGTTTTAGACATTGTTTGATTTTTATTTTTTGTCTACCATAAGCACATGATACAGATATCACTGATGAGTCTTTACCTTAACAAGCTCTAATTTGTTACCTTCAACCAACATGTAACTTTTAATTAAACATCATATTATTATCATACAAAAACACATTAAAAAATAGCTGTCAGTTCTCAGAGGAAATGGATGGGACTGTGAAAGGGTTAACAACACATACAATGTATACACCTTTTTTTTTTAACAATATTTCTTTTCCAACACTGTATCATGCACTTATCCATCACACTCCCACAGACAGCTTGGTGGATTGAAACATAAGTGCCTCACATGATCTTAACTCACAGCAACATTTTCAAACAGCACCAGCACTAGAGAACACTTTAACCCCATCAGTGTATTTAATTATGGTTGGACTTGATTCAACGCTCATCCTCTCAATATTATTTTATCTCATTTAAGGGAAAAAATGAAAGGTGGAGAAAAAAAAGCGGCAAGTACTTTCGTAATTTAAGAGAGTGTTAATGAGTTGGTGCTAACCTTTCTCAGTTATCCATCATCCGGTAATGGAGGCAAGGATCCCTTTTCCAATCTGCTTCATTAAAAACTTTCTATTAAATCTAAATATGACGCCACGTACTGCTGAAATTAATAGAGTTTCTGAATGTCTAATTCATCCTTATGGTGCTAAAATCCTCCTTGAACATTTTAACCGCATTGATTTTATATGAATATTATTTAGGAAGACAGAGGTCCTTAAAAGCGTGTCTGAACAATAAAATGCTCGACCAGAATTACTTGAGACCGAAGTTGCATCATTACCATTAAATTTATCTCAGCTGCCGTATATTAGAGTGGATTATTTGGAACTTTGTCAGCTTGATGCCTGAGCTTTATGGCCGACGGGAAAAACAAACCAAAGTAAATTTTGAACCCCTGTTTGAGTGGACTTCTGGCCCGAGGTTACAGGGACACAGTATCCCTCTTTAATGCTACAAATCTGTTAAAGTGCAAAGTTTATGGGGCAGATAAGGAGCTCTTTGGCATCACAGGTTATAGTATTTACCATATTTTTATGAGTCTGAAAAGAGCACTCGATCCAAAGTACACACCTCTGTCATCTCATTCTTTTTGTCCTCTTTACAGAAATAAAAAAAAACTTAAATAATATATTGGATTAGATTTTTTTTTCATATTTGCTCATTTTATGAGGTTTTTGTTTTGTTTAATTTTTTTCAAAAATGTCACCTTCAGTTACTCACTATAGGTGGCATTCCATAACATTTTTCCACTGCAACTTAGAAATTCTGCCTTTTAACTATAATTACTTCTATTCCTAACTCTAATCAAAAAGGTTGATAAACTTAAGAGAAAAAGGAAAGGAGATCAGCTTTTTGTCTTACAGTGTTACGGTGAGCAGAAGACTGCTTCAGAGGGTAAAATGAGAGAGAAACGGAAAAAAATATGGAATTTCCCTCTACGTGTATTTAATTCGCTCTCAATAAAATATATTGCAGAAATAAGGTGATGTTGCCACTTTTTCTTTTTTTTTTTAAAAAAAAAGGGGGAAAAACACTGTTGATTTAGATTAACTCCAGCCACCGTAAATGCATCACATTTTGACGGGATTTCCATCTGAGAAGAAAAAACAGACTTAAATCTTCCAGTCAGTCTGGTTGCAGTAATATTTCAATTGACACACCCTACAGAAAACCTGCACTCAGCAGTGTTATTTGAATCACCACTCAGCATCCAATATTTCTATGTGTGAGAACATATGCTTAAAAGATATGTCCTCTCCGTAATCTACATTTACTTGAAAAAGCCCACAAGCACATTTTTCTTATTCCGCGCCAAAGAAGACTTGACGACAAACTCCTGAAATCCAACAAAGCAGGACCTTTAAAACAGCAATAATAATCATTGTCATGGATACCATTCTCTCTTTTGCCACATCATATTTCCATTTTCCCATTTCCACCTATTTCCTTCAAATGGTTTTTGGCTTGAAAAGGGCCTGACTATATCTCCAAACCAGATGTGTGCAGTTGCTGTGTCAATCCAATACCCCCAAACTCCTCTTGGACAATATGGAAAAGTGCAGGAGGGCAAATGGTGAAGTCAGAGATTCCCCCTCCCTTTCTTGTCATAAATCATGCGTGGCAGCACAGAATAAGCTACTTCTAGAGACATCGCTACTGGCACTATACCCATTGCCATTCATCACCTCCAAGGAACTACAAAAAGCTAAAAAGAAAAAAATAATAAAATTCACCACAAGCTACCCATGTAACCTCTGGACCAACACCACCAACATTAGCAAAAGTGCATTCCTCTCCTGAAGACAAGGCGACGTTTGCCACCTGTGCAATCATTCCTGTTTATTACCATTGTGGCCTTTTGGAAAATTTAAGATCTAATTGCTCTTCATTCACTCACAGAGGGATATAATCTAATGAGGCATTTGAGACGGAAAAAATGACTTTCTTACATGGAAAGACTTTTCAAAGTAAATCTTTTTGTAAGTGCTGAGTGTAAAGTCGAGGGCACTTTTTCTGTGTTGGAAACTGTTTTTTTCTTTTTTTTTTCCTGTTGGGTCATTTTAACTTCATGAACTAATCCTGACAACCTATAAAATAAAATCTCAAAGTGTCTGTTCATTTCACAACAGTCGCTGCAGTTTTCTGTATTTTCCCCATTTTTTTTTCCAGTAACCTTTTTAAAAGCCCAGACACTAAATTCACAGGCATGTTATGAACTTTCATTGTATTTTTCTTTGCTCTGGTATGCACAGCGCAGTACAGAATATGCCAGCATGGGAGAGACGCACACAAGAAATGACGTGCCAGACTCCCTCTACATGAACTAACCTTTAGCCTGCACCTTAAAATGACTGCTGTTTTTCATTTCCCTCGAAGAGATCTGACGGGCATGGCAGTAATGGCGCTGATGAATGCCAGAATAAACAGACGGTGGGAGACAAGACAAAGAAGAAGATGAATGTGTCTGAAAGGTAAGATTCTTGGCAGTTCTGAATTCAGCTAAAACCTGGATTTCATTTTTGGAATTCATCTGTTTGCATGAAAAAGACTTCCAGTGTTTGTCCAGACAAATATGCACTTTTACGCGCCTTATACGTAGAAGTTTTGGCCACGGACCACAACAAATTAGCCAAATTGTTCATGGACAGGGCAAGTCTCTCTCTCCCTATTTTTGAGCATGTGTTTTTGTTTATCATCTTTCGCTCCTGCCAGCCTCACTACGCCACATCTGTGGTCACTGTGGATATGGAGGATGAAGGCAAAAATATATGTTTTTGTGCAGGTATGTTAACGAATTTCTGTATTTCATTTTGTGAGTCAAGAAGTCCACTGATTGTACAAAAAGTTGTAATAATAGTTTTGGACAACATAATTGTTGGCTTGTTCTAATTAGAAGTTGGTTGGACTTAAAGCAGTTTAAATGTAGAAGGCCTCCTCGCTGCTTTCAGCCTTGGCATCCTCCTCCTCCGCTGCATCTCATCCAGCCGCCCCGTCCAGATACTCAGCAGCAGACAGTGGCCGCCCTGTGCGCTGTGGGAGACACACAAAATCTGAAAGCGCTTTCCTGTGGCTCAGTACTGTAAATTATCCTCGCTATCAATCTAGCGCTGAGCTTAGCAAGCTAGATT
>JBAJHX010000076.1:7230006-7242787 GCA_037176925.1 Amniataba percoides
TGAAAGCGCTTTCCTGTGGCTCAGTACTGTAAATTATCCTCGCTATCAATCTAGCGCTGAGCTTAGCAAGCTAGATTGTACCACCAATTTATTTACTACCTACAGTATTTATGTAAAATATTTACATCAGGGCACATTAGTGAAAAGCATGATGTGTCAGTCACGTATTGATGATCAGACCTAACTTCAAGCAGGCGAACCCATTACAAAAAGAGTGACAGCTACCCTTCATCTTATCACACGTCATAGTTTTTCTATTACTTAAGAGCAGGTTAAAAAAGAAGATAAGCCCTGTTCCCTTCACGTTACGTTTGCTCTCATGAGGACGTATCAACAGATCGGCTTTATTCATTTAGAGGTTTTGATTAAAAAAAAAAAAAACATTCTGGCTCCCGATTATTACCAAATTTACTGAAGGCACTGTACTGCATAAACACTAAACACTAAATAAATGGCTGATAGCACAATTTAATGCTACTGTAAGCAGAAATAAAGACAGCTGTTGGTGTTTGTTAATCATCACTCCTTATATAGAGTGGAGTATATATTACCTATGTATAAAGAGCTTATTAATGATTGACGATGTGATTTATCTATATACGATGTTATTCATTTATCTCATAGGAAGAGTTTCAGTTGACTAAACGTGCAGTAACAAACATTCAAAGTGGTCCTTAAATCTGCTCACAGCTAAACTGCACGTGGTTTCACTTTCACCTGGCACCATATTTTCAAACACTGTTGTCACACACCACGCTGGCAAATCACAGTTGATGAAATATTAAAAATATACTCTACATGACTTATAGTACCTGGAATCACAGGTCACTGATTCATTAGTGAGTTTAGAACAAATAGTCACTACACACACACAACCCCCACTATCACACAAAAGGCCTGTTGTATTGTTGCCATGCTTCCCAGCATCCCTGGATGTCCAGCAGCCCCCAAGGGAGATGCAACAAAAATGGTAATTCACAGACAGGAAGTGGAGTGTAGCATAGTGTCATAGTATTGGACTCCAGGTGGTTGTTTCTGTAGACTTTTTTATTTTACTGAGAGGCTTTAAACATTTTGAGAGCTTGGCTGTGTTGTGTCTAAAAGCAGCTCTTATAAATCAGAGCTGAGGACACAGACAGTGCAAATTTACATCCATCATTTTAGGGCCTTGTAAAGCTTTGGAGCTGTTGAAAATGCTTTTATGTATTTTATTTGACTTTTTGTTTAAAGCTATAGTTAGACATTTTGGGCACCAGACTTATTATTTTTCCCTTGATGGGCTGGAAATGCCGTAACATCCCTTAGGGTCTTTAGGAGAGTGTGCTACATAAATGTGTGAAACACTGGGCACGTTATGTATATTTGTTTGGTGTTACACTGTTTTCGCTCATCTTTTTTTTTTCAAAAGAGAAATGCAGCTTATTCATGAATGTTTCCTTAAAATTGTCCTTCATGTGTCTTACCAAGATAATTCACCTGTAGCTCACAGAGCCGAAAAAAAATCTGATTCCTCCCAGATGCTTGACCTTACCGAGGACTTCCACTTTAATTTGCATTAAAAATGTGAAATATGGATGGATTTACAATGACAAATGTTCTTGGATTAGTTTCCGTGGAGCAATATGAAAATTTACAGTTTGCATTAATATTAATGTATCATTATCAGCTGTCTGATTTCATAAATAAGTACAGCAGTGTCAGGTCTGGTATAGATCACTTGGATAGGGCACACTTTGCAAAACCACACTTTGTGAATTTAATTGGTAAAATTGCAAATCAGGTAGTCAGCCGTATAACTCATTGTCACATTTAATCAATAAACTTTGTAAATCAAGTCATTTAATTTATAAATGATCTTATATAGATCAGGCAACCAATTAAACAATTAGCATACATTTAGCAATTAATTAATTTAACCATTAATCACGCCATTACAGTTCAAATTTTAGCCAGCAAATTTGGGAGCAGACGTGCAGGCTGGCGTTGGAGCAGTACATCATGCCTGGGGAGTGCAGATTGTGACACAGCTAGATTTACTGTGCTAAAAATCAATGCAATTAGGAGAGAGGCTGGAAGCTGGCCTGGGGTCCAGCATGGTCTTTAGGAAATTTTTGACACACACACACACACACGCTTCAAAACTTTTTTTCTTTTTTATTTGGGACATACTAAGGTCATCATTATCAGCAGTAATACTGAACATCCACAGAGAACTGAGCAAAATATTTGAAGCTCTGCTTTAAAGGTGCAATGTGCTGCATTTTTAAACATCAATATTTCATTGTCAAATTAATTGTGACACCTTGGTCTAATTACCACAAACAAATGAGACAACGGTCGAGATGATTGGTTGCCCCTGTCTCACACCACCTTTATTGATGTTTTTTTATCAAAATTAAGACCACATTTCCCATAAACCCCGCTGCTCACACTGCTTCTTCTCTCGTCCAAGAGGAAGCATCACTACTGTCTCATCTCTGCCTGTGTTGTAGGAAAATGAATTATTTAGTGCCACAAAAAGGACAGGAAGGATTTTTTTTTTTTTATCAAAGACGTAATTATATTTCATATTATGCAGTGAAGAACGTTTTTCAAGAGATTGCCAAAGTGACATATTGGGTCAAAAATATGGGCATATTGGCAAAAGCTGATATGCTGTTAGATGCTAAGCAGGTAGCACAGAGTGAGTTTATCCAAGATTGTTGTTGCTGGAAACAAGGTCAATGAGAGTGGTAGGAGCCAACCAAAGCAGCGAAGCTGCTGAACTAAAACAATGAGCTGCATTACACAAAGTCACCTGAGCCATTGTTATTATTTGAAAAAAAAAAAAGAAGCAACTTCAACAATTTGCGTTGCCGACAGAGCACATCACATATCTTTGAAGGTTTCAAGAATTCGAGAACATTCCCGAGGTGTGTCCTCACCCCCACACTACAGCGGAGTGAAGGGTGAGTTCAGGTTTGAGATGTTGTGGAAAGCTGCCCTCAAACACAGGATGCGGGCAGGGTTGAAGAACTGTCCGGGCCTTGGGTTGCTGATTGTCTCATCTGTCTTGGCTAAGTCAGCAGGATGTGACAGCCGCCCTCTCTCTGTTACCCGCTGACCACTGGGCTTGGCATCCTCTCCGCTCACCTGCCCTATCACCGCCTCCACCGTATCTCTATCCTCGCCTCACTCTCACCTCAAAGCCTCTGCAGCAAGAATGAGGATCAACGCCTCGGTGTCAAAGAGGAGAGATGTAGGCTAACAATTTCTGACTGCGGACTTACAAGTATCGGTTCCGGGTGCTGACTTCGGTTTGTTGGGTTTTGATAATCCTCCCAGTCTGACAAAGTGACAAACCTTCACTTTGAACGTAAGTGCCTAATCAGGTATATTTCCTCAAGTTCACAGGGAAGGCAGTTTCTTCTGGAGGTAATAAAGTAATTCTTCTGATTGCTTGAATTGCATAGACACATGGTTAAAAAAAAAAAAAAAAAGTGATACTTGCCAGGCAGCTTTCATTCATTCAGTTTTGCTGAAAATGCATGTGGAAGGTGGAGCTTCCTCTTTACCCTGACTGAGCTGCACATCGTCATTGTCACAGTGATTGTCTTTCAGGGTGCTCAGTTCACTGTGTCATCCTGTCTGTATGCCTGTCACTCCTGGAGCAACTGTACATCATATACATCCCTGCCTGTGTTACTGATCTCTCGCTCTTTTTTTTTTTTTTGTCAGTGCAGGATTTCAAAATAATATTATGGTGTGTCATGTATGATTACGGTGCAACAGGAAATATCATTTTTAGGAATTTTCCCCTTGTCAGACGCCCATATGTATCAGCTAAGATGACTGTAAGCGTTTGATTTTATCTGCATGTGGTCTATCAAACATGACAAAAGTATTCATCTGCTGGAACCTGCTGTATTTAAGATATCCTGCATTGGAACTAAATTATTCTTAAAGCGAATTATCTTAGCTAATACTGAGTTTTATTCCTTTACTTATTCATTTATTTATTTGGTGTTTCATTACAGCTCCTTTTTTACTCTGTCGTGATCCCAGACTTGCGGCAGCGACAAAAGACGGCTCGTCAGGGATAACAGATGAGCGTAGATGAACAGTGTCAGGTAAAGTGCTGTGAAAGACATTTAATGTGTTTTATATCAGTGTGTCTGAATTGTCCAGGAACACTTGAATCACTCAGTGTCAACCAAATACGGCGTAATGAGACTCGCCTCCTCTCATCTGAAGACACATGTCTCTCCGCTGTCACTCAGGCTAACGGGGGAAAAAGGGCTTTTCGAGCCTTTTGAAGCACACGGGCTATATGATAGTGCTCCGCTTTGCATCGGGAATTGCTCATGCAGGATTATTTCATTACCAAGTCTCCCAGCGAGAGGACAGAGGTCACACTCTGGAGCGCGTTCAAACATCTGGAGCTCAGGAACATAAATTATTAAATGAGGCAGCAATCTGGATTGAGACACCTAACAGTTTTCATGGTGCACTTGAAGGTATTCGATTTCCAAAGGCTGAAAGACATTACATTTCCCAACGTTTTTTAACTTGTGCCTCCTAAGCTTGAGCTGTTTTGAGCAGTTGATTAGTCTTGGCTATGAAACACTCCCTGAGTCCCTCTGCCTGCGGTTTTTCTGTGCTTCTTCCACTGGTATGACACAGCGTGGCCTGACAGGAGAAGGTCTGCAAAGGTTTTTTTTTTTTTTTTTTTGTTCCAGCGGGATGTTTCTCGGTGTCTATCAGGAAGATTCAGAGTTTCCTCCATTGTTGCCAACACAAACCATCGGTGGGCAGGGTCCAGTGGTGTCAGCGACTATAAAGGAGAGGCTGTATGGGCGATGTTGTGTTGTTCTTACCACGGCTGTAATGGGGGTAAGGAAGCCGAAGGGGCGTAGCTTAGCCTCCTAGCCTCCTTTCGCTTGTCACAACTGGAAAAGAATCGACTTTGAGCGGAGAGAGAGATCTCTAATTATCCCCACCTGTGCCCGGCTACAATGGGAGGGTCGAGATGAAGCCATTAGCTGTCTCTCCACTGGCACCACCAAGAGTTTGTATACATCTGTGTCTTATTTTCTTTTCTGGCACAATCAGTCCAGCAAGCTAAGCAGGCATGACCGGATTTGGCAAGTTCCAAGGACTTTGGCAAAGTTAGACAAGGAGGAAGCGGTGAGATGTAGAGAGGGGGATGAGCTGGCATGGGCTCTGTGTTTGCTTTCTCCCCTGCCTGTTACTTGAGCTGGGTGTGTTGCTTGGAGAGGCTGCCGTGTTGGTCAAAACAATCCGCCGAACTCCGGAGGAGAGCGAGACGGAGAAAGTTGCGCAGAGAGAGGTGGGGTGAAAATGCGATTAAACGAGGTCCCCGTCACATGTTGGGCTGTGGAGCTGTTTTTGCAATTTCGGTAACAAGCAGCAGAGTCCCTCCACTTTCCCGGGTTATCTCTGCTGCACCGGTGCTGTTCAAGATTATTGGTGTACTTAAGCTCATCTCCCATTTGACTCATCGTGCTTGATAGAAAAAGGCTCATTGTGATTTCAGTATTGTCACTTTTGATTAGCTGAGTCAAGCCTTTGTCTGGCCCTGCAAGTGTGCATGTTGTCAAAGCTGTTTACGAGCAATGACCAGATATGAAGCCCAGACTATTGCGGCCATGTAAACAGCCACATCTGTTTGAACCCACCTGCTCCCCAGTGTTTACCGGCCCTGTAAATAATGAAATAAGTCCGGCGTATTACTATTACCGCATAAGAAATATTACGGCAGCATGGACTTTGCATTAAGTGACACAATAATTAATCAACATTATGAAACAAAACATTGTACGAAGTAAAAGTAATCCAAAAAGTCTATGCATGCCACTTCTTCAGAGCCTTTTTTTTTTTTTTTACCCCTCTGGTGCGGCTATGTACATTCATTCATTCAGCCCCTCATTCATTCATTTCCGTCTTTATTTATTTATATATCTCCTTGAGTGTTTGTTTTCATTTTAGTCCCTTGAACCTTGCCACCCTGTGCGTGACACCCGGGCTGTGAGCGAAGACGGAGAGGCGGGCTGGTTCAGAATGATCACTATCATTAACATTCACGGGGGGTTCACTTATCATCCCTGACTGGAGGGACATGGCAGCCATTATGAGACGTCCGCAGGTGGAGCGCCATGATACATATTGCATCTTGCCACAATGGATTTATGTATTCAGTAACAAAAGAAAAGTCTAATGAAAAAATACAGAAGGCAATCCTTTATTCCTCGCTCGACTTCAAGTGAGGCCACCGTGCCCTGCGATGAGGAGGAGCGCGGGGGAATTCCAGGGCTGCACGCTGACCTGTCACTCAGGCTGCGTGTGAGGGGCCACACTATACCTCACATTAACCCTGTGTTTTATTGGAAACGCAGTGGCGCTCTTAACCCTTATCCTAACCCTTCAGAGCGAGGATAGAAGGTGTTGACGAATATAATTGTGGTTATATTTGTCTTATTATCAGCTAATGTCATAAAAAGACCAAAACCACAGATGAATTGATCCAACTGAGTGTTTTCCATGTATCCCAAGCGCGACATATGCTATTCCTCTGCGCCATACAACTCCATTGTTGTTCAAACACCATTAAAAACACATCACTGAGCCACATCGTTGCACTGGGTGACACGTTCCTCCATTACCACGAACACACACACTGACGTTTATTTTGAGTCAATCCCACATCAATGCCATAAATATCCAGAAGGCATATTAATCCACAGCTGAAAATAGTCGGCAACAAGTCCATTATTATTCTGTTTGAGTACTGTTTGCTAAAAAAAAACAACTACAATGCCCAGCTGTTTTAGGATATTACTGAGCCTTTTTGGGAGAAACGAGGGTTAGGGTTAGTCGTAAATTTGTGACACATGAAGATCTGCGCTCTCAGTAGGCAACAATTGGCTTTGTCATCAAACACGTTAAACACAACGTGAAAATTGAGTTTTCATAAGGTTCCCAATAGTTTTTAGAATTTTCTCTTTATGTATTTTTCTTTTACTACACAACCACCACATCCTTACTTTCTGCCTTGCTACATAAAGGGCACAGAGGCACTGAATGTTGGCACTTGATGTGAAACGTGAGGTGCATAATTGTCTAATATGAATGTATTTCTCAGGGATACTGGCAAAGAAGTCCATAGGAGGCCCAAAGCATTGTTTCTCTGACAGGTGATTTCTGGAAGCAGCCATCCATTTTCCTCGTTTTGTGCCATTTGCGTGACGACGTTTGAACAAATAATCGACGAATGGAGGTTATGTTAATCAGTAAAATATTTACCTTAATTTAATATTTGATCCTATATGAATGTAATAGCTAAATAATCACTTATACACAGCACAAAGAAGTAAGAACTAAAAGAAAAAGCAAGAACTGTTCCATGACAGATTTCCTCATGCTTGATTAAAGACACAATTTCTATTCTGAAATTTCCTTGAGTAGAGAGGCTCCCAGACCAGTAATAACCTAATTGGAGAGAAGCCTCTAACTAGTGTTGCTCCTCTGTGTCCCTGTGTATAAATAGAGTCTATAATGGACCGAGGTGTGATGCCATCATTCATCTCTGCTCAGAAACACTCCAGGTTCAGGTCTTTGCTCATTTTCCTAATGATGCTCTTGTTTTAGGTATGTTTTCACTTTAAGGTTTGTAAGATTCTAGCTTAATGGATACTATTCATCACAGACTTCTGTACCCAAGTCCAGTTTACCCAGCAAACTTATTTGACATAACAAATTGCCAAAATGAAAGGCTTTTCAGCCAGGGAATTGGTATATTTTTCAAACCTATAAGTAAATGTGTGAAAATAACGATTCCAGTCCTGTCTTTGGGGTCAGTCTCCATTTCCTGCTCACAGTGAGTGTTTTCTCTGCTGTGGTTCCATCATGGTTGCAACGTCACTGACAAATTAGTCTATTGTTTGCTAATTTACTTAACATGGCTATGTAAAGTGCTTTTTAATTTTAAATGTTAATTGACTAAAAGAGGCTTTCAGTGCCAAATTCCATTGGCACCAAATAATGGGAGGTCTCCTAAAAAAATTGCGTCTTTTGGGAAGCATATCTCATATGATAGCCCCCGGTTATTCCGTGCCTTTATGTGGTAGATTACTCCCTGGCTCCTGCCCAAAAAAGCCTGCTTTTTAACCACTGCTTCTCCCATTTGCCTCGGGATGCTCATGGGCTGGCAGGTTGCACAACACATTACCATCCTGCAGCAGCTCTTAAAACACATTTTAGCCCTGAAACACAGCTGGCATCTTGGCCAGCACTGCTGTGTTGGGCATGGAAGGACCAACGTGGATGTTAGAGAGAAATTAAAATGGAACCCAGTTGGAATAATGAGAGTGGATCTATGTTGTGGTGCTGCGCTTTTCATTCCCGGCACATCCCCTGTCTGAACCAACAGCTCTTTGCTAGAGCAGGGTTTGATTATTGCAAACTAATTCAAAAGACATTATATATCTGTGAAAGAGGGAGTTCACTGTAATGCAGTGTGTGAGAGAGTGCTCACATGCATGGCTGCCCCTGTGTGCACGAGTGTGTACGAGCTCATGCCAAATTCAGGGTCTATGTGTAGAGTTATGTGTTGCTAAACATCACTAAGATCCAACAGCCCAGTGTGATGCCTTTGGTTTCCAATCTCATGCTTCACGCCTGCTGCTCCTCTATCATGGATTCTTATTTACAGGCAGGACCCTCGCTGAATCCCCTGAGGAGCAGATGATGTGCAGGTCTAGGTAGAGACCATATCCCATGAATACTGTCCCCATCACTATGAATACTATTCAAGAGTTCCAGTAAGTGATCCAGCCGGCTTCTCGAAGCGCAGAGCAACGAATGCTGTCAACTTAAAACCCTTTTTTTAACGTCAGAATTAGGTTATCTCACATGTGAGTAGGTGTGTATTATCTGTTTCAGGAACCACCGTCAGCTGCAGATTATTAATCTTTGTGATATAAATGAACTAATGGCATTGACTGATTCTTTTTCTATATCCTGGCTGTGGTTTTATTTAACAGAGCGTACAACTCTGCTCCACATTCCCCCTTTTTAAATGCATCATAAATTATGTCCTATCTTTAAACATGCCCAAAATGAAATGTGCAGGAGGAGGAGACAGTAAATATGAGCTGTCCGGTGCTCTTCTTGTCCATGTCATCAAGATGAGCGCATTCAAAAGCGCCATGGAAAGCTAATTGTGGATTTCTGGTGCACAAAGACAATTTATTTATTGTTTATAATGAGTGTGCAGCTCATGCTCTCAAGACAAAGACAGATTAATGCTAAGAAGTTCATGCACAGGCGCTCAGACGCGAAATAATGATTTTGACATGGAAAAGTAAGTCACTTGTCACCCTGCACCATAAAACCTGCTGTTGGTTTTTCTTTACAACTTGCAGTAGCACTAGTAGCAGAAACCATAAAGGCATATGGTCATACATGCTTATTTTGATTGGCCACAGTGGAGACAGGATGTAAATCCAATAATAGTACCATTAAAACATTAATAATGATACTGTGTTTGATATATACAGTACAACACAGCACCATGTAAGATAACACATACGTGTTTTAGAATGATGCTCTGCATCTGACCACTGCATAAAATACTTGACCCATAAATTCTTTATTAATACTGACATTTTAAAAGAAAAGGAAGGGATGTAAGAAATATAAACATTAAACATCAATAGTGAGAAGACAATGTAGAAAACAATTTCTGCAATTCTTTTTTAATTCAGAAGCAAATCTGATCAAATATCTTATTTTGGCAGTTTGTCGTTGAGAAAACATCCAGTATGTAGTAATTCTCCTTTATTGATTGCAGATTAAAAGAGGCTGCAGTGAGTGGCACTGCACTGACATAGAGGAGATGCATACTGAAGAACTTTTATAATGGCAAACACTGTTTCCAGCATTCAGATGGATGAAGGAAGTTTGTTGAAGTAACTTGATGTGGTGGGCTGAAGGTGGATATCCCACAATGCTGCAGCCCGCCACCTCCCATTGTCTTGATAGGGGAGCAAGAGATGTACAGCGGCCTCAAATGGAGGTGGCATCTGGTGCCCAATTTGTCATGCCTGAATTACCCAGGAGCTGATAAAGGCTGAAGTTTTAATAAAAGTTGGGAGCAGCAGATAGCTGGGTGAAGGACACTGATGAAGTGTCTTGGGGCCTATTTCCAGCTAGAGATAAGAACCTACAGAGAGAGGTGGGTCGAGGGTCTTGCGCAGTGTGATAATACGCTGATGCTGAGGAAAAAATAAAAAGTGCTGTTGAAATGCAACACAGCACACATAATGGAAAAAATAATAAATAAGCAAATAAATAATGATGATGATCTAAACGAGGAGAAGCCAGGGTGGAGGCTGTGGAGTCCTGAAGCGTCTCTGCCTGTAATTTGGCCACCCGCCAGCAGCCATTGCTCACCCTCAGCTGCGACGGCAAGCTCCAGATGTGCCAACGGCACGTTTTGGATTTTGCCAGCTGACTGCACCGTTTGATAGCCCGCTCTCTGGATGCCCATCACCGGCCGCAGAGATAGAATTAAATGATGATGATCTTCCCACAAGTTGGGTGAGGAAACAACGCATATAAATCTTGATTTCATCTCAGCGTGAGAAGTCTTTATCCATCATCACTCTTAATGAACAAGTCATTAGCCGCGATGAATGGCGCTCTGGGCTCCTGCTCGCCACTGCTGCTTTTGTTTGCAGCTTTCAGGGGCAACTTCCTGTGCCCTTTGAGAGGGTCAAACTCATTTCTCCAGATGTGGGGTAACCTCTCTGCTCCTGGGGTGGCTGCACACCCATGTACTAAACAGGGCCTGGAAAAATGAGGATATACTGAGGGTTTTTCTCTTTTTGCCACATTGTCTGTTCCTCAGCAAGTCTCTGCATGAACCATCATCCAGAGAAGCACATTAGCAAACTCGGTGGCCGCCTATTATTGTAATTGTATGTGCACAATCCTCCACTTGATGCAAGCTGGCTATGTAAACAGAGAAAAGCTTTTTGTTGTACTGTAATAGAAAACCACTGAGGAGGTGTAGAGCCATGCTGTGCTCTACGGCTACACTGGAATACAAACATATACCACCAACACTATGTCTGCACTGGGCTTTTTTTGTATCTCCAAACTTGATCAGTCTTTTATCTGCACCGATAATTCCTGCCCGCCGAACAAGATTTCTTCAAGACAAACACCTCCTTTGTTTTTATTTACAATCGCCGTGCCGCTAAAAGCATTGTTAAAGAATTTTACCACGTTACCCCAAGGCTACCCAAATCTAAAACACCCACATAAAAAGTTGGATGAAACTGTTGTGATCTTCTCCTCCTCCTCCTCTGAAGTACAACAGTGCTTGAAATATGAAAAAAGGGAGGCATCAATCCAGCTGTACGCCAGTAAATGTGAAGAGATAAAGGTTGACATGAGATAATTGAAAATATCTGGCACTAATACACCAGAGTCGGTGTTTGTATTTGAACATAAAGGAGAAGAGTGGCATGTGACTTTCCTTGTTAGTGACAGCTGCCATGTTCCCCAGTCTGCAGGGACGTACTGTGCTGGAGGATTCGTCTGACTTGTACAGTATGTCTGAAGTTCCTCAAATCCCCCAGAGACACATCTTTACATGTTTGATTATTTTCTTGGAGAGAGGTTCCAGTTAAATCTTTTCAGAAGTTTTGTGCCTCGAATTCCCTGAACGTTTAGGTCTTAGAAATAACAGAGAGACCAATCGCGGACTACAGTGAATTTGTTGAAGCCACTGTTTTACCCAAGGGATCAGTTCTGCTCTTTTAAGACAACGTTATAATATTGGTTTCTAATAGCAGCGCGTCCAATGAGCAATGCTCCCACTGCACTGTGGTTTTCTTGCGATCAGTCTAATGCTTCAGTTGATGAAATAGAAATTTACTGATGTTGTGGATACGCACCATATTTATCTGTGTTTCCAGTTTCAACACGCGCTCAGTATAGGTGCAGAAGTGAAATACCCATTACTGCATGTGTCAGTGTCATAAACAATAGCGTCGACTCCTCGGAAGGAGGCAGGGCGGTAATGGAGGCAGTGCATCAATGTTCAGCACAAGGTCTGCAATTCACACCAGGAGAACACTCACCTGAGCATCAGGAATGCTGCTCGGAGATGGCATTACCAGGAGCAGATGTGTAGAGGAGGTAAAACCAGCTCTGTGCACACGCACGACTTAAAGGGTCAGTTCACTCAAATCACAAAGAAATTACATATTTTTTCAAATGCCCTCAGTGGCATCCAGCCATGTAGATACTGTCAGTTGCATTAGCAGAGGTGTTGAGATGACTGACACAGAGACTTCTCCTGCCACATTAAAAGATGGAAGTGGTTGGAAATCTTTTTTTGCGGGGCTAATAGTGAAAAAAATACATTTGTAAAATATGTTCTGCATAAAACATTAAAACCCTTTTGAATTAAACCCACTATATTGAAAAGATAGTGTATAAAAAATACTGGGTGAATTTTCTTGCTAAACTAACAAGAATGCATTAAGGTCTAACATACATAATAAATGTTTTTCCCTCCTCAGAAAACAAAGAATAATAATAAGACAAAGTAAATATTTAACAATAGCTTGAGCAGCCGGTCTCTGACATCAGCAGACAGCTAGTCTCTCAGTTTCTCAGTCCAGGTAAATCCAAAGGAAGAGTTAAACTCCAAGATTCTCCAATGTATACATACAGTATTTAGGACTTTTATTTTGATATCCCATATTGC
>JBAJHX010000076.1:7246275-7256613 GCA_037176925.1 Amniataba percoides
TGCACAGCGATGGGAGATAACTCACACACTACATTCACAGCTATCTGGAACATAGTAGTGTTCACAGTTTGAATAGCGTGTGATTGGATGTTAGATTTTAAGCAACATTGCTATTTTATTGATGTAAAAATTTATATACATTTTTTGTGCAATTATCATATAAGGATAAAGCAGAAATCTGAATTGTTCTTTATTTCATGTATTTAAGGATGAGACAAGCATAGTTTTATCAGTTCTTTCTTCCTTTCTCTCTTTCTTTCTTTCTTCTTATTTTCTTTCGTCTTCCAACAGTGAAGTGCTCGCCATGTTGTGTACAGTAAAACAACCTCCGCCACGCTACTTGCCCTTATGGACCCAGAAAAACATGAAATCAATACTGCATGCATTTCAAGCAGGAAAATTCTGTTATTGAGTATACTGCTTTATAATGGTTTCCATTATTGACATCTATGAGTTATGAAATAAAACCTAATGCAATGAGGATGAGGAAAATAGTATTTGAGGGTTTTTATTGGATCAATTTAAAGTCAGAGCAGTGCGTTCTGATGACAATAAAATGCTAATCGCGTCCTGTATATACAAGATCAAAAATAGGTTAGAAAAGTGCAGAGGTATCAAAAATGTTAACAGGAGAGAGCGTCAAAAATAATCTACATACTTCTCTTTCTTTTTAGGGAAATTCTGCTGAACAGAACAATGGGCTCAATGTGGGAAAGAAAAAAAATTCAGATACAGAAAGTTGATGGGATGAATGGCCAGATAATTAAAGTATCTCTTGAGCTGTGGTTTTTATTTTGCTTCTTCACTTTGTGGGAAAAGAAGAGTGCAATAAGTCGAGGGCATGCTGTTTTTATCTTTACTTTTCTATTTAACCTTGATTTTATCCCAGGAAGGTCACAAAAGATTAATATTTTCATATCAGATTCTGACTCTGGAACAACCTTTCGCAACGAAACCATCAAGTCATATTGCCAAAGTGCTGTAGATTCTTATATTTCAACATAAAGGTTGTTCAGAAATCTACATTCAGACTTTTCTTTATTGTTATTTTCTCTCCCAGTCTTGTTCCGGTATTATTTGTAGTGTAATAATGTATTTAACAGTGTGTTAACAAAGGAGACTTTGTGCATACAGTACTCAGTGGGACTGTGCTATTGATGCAGCCCTCTGAACATGGCTGATCTCAGATGACCCTTCCTCTTTTCTCCCCCACATCCACCCACCCCCCACCAAACCCACCCCCCCTCCACCTCCCCTTTCTTATCCATTACATGGGAGCTGAATGATGGTGATTTGGTTGAGGCCCAGTGAGTGCCTGTAGAAAATTGGTTGGTTGATAAAAACCCTCCTATCAAAGGGGGCTACTTTCTCATTTACATTTAGATGAGTATTGATTATTTATTTACTCAGTGGAGTGGGATTCTTTTCCAATCTTATCTCTCGTCTGTGCCTGTCACCTGGAAAAAAAGAGATAGAGTTCTTGACACCGCACTAAGATAACGGCATTTTGTAGTGCAGATAAAACTTGGAATGGTGGTCTCTGCCTCTATATTCCCCCTTTTCCTTTTACCCAATTTTGACGGAAAAGGGAAAGTTTGGAAAATTAAAACTGATAGCCCTTGTTCAGAAGGAGGGGGGGCAGGTGAAGGAATCTCAATTTGCAGGGGGAACAAGTCAAATTGGTTGTCCAGATATGGTCAGGCTGCTTCCACTGGGAGAAATCTTATCTTAGTTGTCTCAATAGTTTAGGATTTCTATCGGATATAATATAATATTGTTTGATAATTGTGATGTGAAACAGTACAGTACATTTTATCTAATACTGCCTATAATAAGATTTTATCACATACAGCGTGCTGAGTTAGATATGATCCCAGTGTTTGCCGACTGTGTGGAAATGAAGCCCCTGGACGTGTCTGTCATGTTCTAAGTGCTAAACTCTGGTGATGTTTGGCTGGTTGAGCTGGGGATTGGTCATGCATTGCCAATGAGTCTGGAGGCTTGTGGCAGCGCGGGGAGCTCTGCGAGACTGACTAAAGGTGTTTAGGGTGGGAGGTGCAGCATGTGGGTGCTCTGTAGGAATTGGGAACCCCTGACAGACCCTGCCTCTTCTTCTCAGCTCTTTGATGGAGAGTGAAGAGTCTCTTGAGGTGGCCTCTGTCAGCTCTACTCCTCCTCAAAGCAGACACGCGGCTGCGGCACAACACTGCCGCGCCTTCTCACCCTTCACCCCCCGGGCCACTCCCATCCTCTCATGGTCACTTTTCATCTCTTCTGTCTCCGCGCAGAGGATGTTGCCACATGTAAATGGACTTGTAATCACTCTATTTAGAGTGTATCTAATGGGGAGCGTGCATATGCTGTGACCCCAGAGTACGTCAAGGTTGGCTGTGTACTGTAGGTTGGCACGGTGAGCAGAGCTACATGGACAATGACTGTTCACCAGCGCCTCACAGAAGGTGACTTATTATGCTGCTCAATGATTAAACCCCATTTTTCTTTGTTAGCCAGTCAGTCATTAGCCTAGTTACACATCTGGATCCCCACAGCAATTTAAGGATATGGAAGGTTCCCTCAAAAAAACCTAATTAGTCCAACTGGAGAGGAACATCTTGTTTTCCTACACCCCTAATGGATTGGACCAAGGTCTTTTGAAATGCAATCCCATCAAGGAGATAGCTGGAAACAGCCCCCAACACCCCCACCTCACTGTGCCCTAGAGTAAATATCCGTACTGCTAACCTGCTACAATCGGCGTTTCCTGGAGCTATTGCAGCTTTCTACATTAATTCAAAAAGTAAATTTTCATGCACAGCTTAATGCCACTTTTAAAGCCACACCTAATACATTAATTACTAATTAGCTGCTTTTGATGGACTCCTGATACATTAAACATATTTTTATATGGTGTATTTCACTAATAACTTAACATAAAGACCCTTTAGTTGGGTGTTACCATTTAGAAGGAGGAACATATTAATAATAGTGTAGAGGGCCTTGATTTTTTTTGACAACAACAGTGGATTCTGTTTGCTGCCACCTCAATAATTATTGTACAGTCCCTTACCTCTGTCAAGACCAAACAATACATAATGAAAATGTGAGCCAGGCAAAGTGGGTCACTGCAGGAGACGCTTTGGGAAACAAATGAAAATACAATAAAAGACTTTTGTCATGAAGGCAAGATTTGTTCAGTTTTTTTTTTTTTTTCGTCTGTCGATAACATCAAAAATGTACAAAAACTGTTGCAGAGGTAGAAGAGAGTGATGTAGTAGTATTTTGGTCTCACTTACTTTATGATTGCATAAATAAAGTCTGTGCCATGAACATACCAAACATCTTTGTCACACAAATGCGTCACATGGAGCCTATAGCTGGCCATAATAATGTTAATCAGGGCTGTCAGATACTTGCCGGACGTTGAGGGAGGGCCAACAAAATTCAGCAGTCAGTCAGTCTGTCATGTCGCTCATATAGAGATAAGTAAACAAGCCGGAGCCTCGTGTAACTAACCCACTGTGCGCTCGCTGTTTGCCCACAGGAGGAGAGCACGCATGTGACCGGAGCTGTGTGGCATGACAAGTTGCTATGTTGCAAAGTCCAAACGTAAGTGACACAGAGCTGCACTGCATTTCATGACCAAACACATTAAGATCTTGGAACATGTCCCCCCTCCTTCGCCGCCACCCCTTCCTTTTATTGTATTCCTTTTACTTTTTACTTCTACTATTAAATATTCACAAACAAACAAAAAAAACACATACACATCCAGCGCAGTGATTCATCCCGACCTCTCAGACTGACTGTGTGCTCTGGCGTTGTTACTGTAGCAGTGAAGGAGGAGAAGTGAATTGGTCCATCAGCTTTCCAACAACAACAGGAAGTGAATGGCAAGGTAAGTACAGCACAGACTTGGTTAGCTCGCTGATTAGATGACAAGCTGTAAGGTTCGGTCAATCACGCACGCTTCAGAACTGCTCATTTAAGGCTCTCGGTTAGAAATGACGTTCTCAGCTATCCCCACAGGAAAGCACAAGTCCAAGAAGAGATCTCATGTTTCTTTCTTTTCTTTGAGCTTGCTGTAACACGAAGATGAGACCAGTGGATTTTCTCTGACAGACAACAACTGCGAGCTTATGTTTATCATGCTAAAAAAAAAAATGTTGAACTGGATAATAAATGACCAAAATTAACTTGTTCCCTGTTTTTTAAGTGATGAAATATTCTCTGTTAGTTGGTATTTATGACTCCATATAAAGTATGTCATTAATAAGTGACAATCCAATTTTGTTGATTTTATTGCTGTGTTAATATAATTGATGTGCAATTTCATGAATTGAAGTGTTATTGATGACTTGTATAGATGAAAATGGGACAAAGTCATCTTGGTCATCTATATTTCTTCAGAGTGCAGCATTTTAACTTTTTGTCAAACCATTTTTTTCCAATTTTTTATTCTGAGGCAAACATATAGTAATGCAACAGTCCACCATTAATGTTATTATAATTCACTGAAGTGTGATACTTCACAATAATAATGTTTGATATATTTTTCAACTTTAATCCCGCAAAGTAATTTTGTTGAAATGTACTCTTGTTAAACTGGGGTTAGAAAAATAAAAAGATGTAAATGTTCTGAAGTGAAATGTTCACTTGGTTTCTGCTATTTAATAAAAAGTTTGTATTTAACTTTTCCATTTGTCTCTTTCTTATATGCTCTAAACACAAGATTTCCCACCAGTGTCCATTGCCTTTTTCTTGTTCTTCTTTCTTGCAACCAAATACATTTTAATTTCATTTAATTTCATCAAAATCCCTTATAATTTTATGTTTGTGACCAAACTTCTGACAGGCGGGGCCGTAGACTTGGGTTCCTCCTGCCAAAGTTATGTGAGCGCCAGAAAACTCACCTTTGTTTCAGACTCCCGCAACCCTTTCGCTTTCTGCAGCGTAACAGGGCCAGAGGTTGGGAAGAGGACCTGTCTGAGGCATCACTACCTTCATTCCTCATGGCTACATCTGCCAGAGCCTCCTCCCACCTGTCTGATGCTGCTGAGATTTATGTGGCTATATAGGAGGAGGCCAATCTAGTGTGCCAGGCCACGTGCAGGCTTCCTTTTATACTGACAGTTGTGTGTATGATACTGTAGCTGGCTTCCAGTGAGGCTTGGCCCAGTGTATCTGAAATCTGTCATAAGTGAAAGCTTGAAAAGGTTAGGACAGTTCAGGGAAGATAAATGGTGAATTGGGAGGACAGCTGATGTAGGAACACAAACACTTCAAGACGATGGAGCGGACTGAGTCTCCCGGTCTCCCCCATCCCGCTGCGGTGGGCGCCTCCTCACCCACCCGCCTGCTACAGATGGACTGCAGCCATCCTCTGTGTGCACCACTAAAAGAAGTTTCTACAGCGCAGGACATCCACACGAGCCACTCTATTACTCTCATCAAAATAAATGATAAAGAATGGTTATTGGGTTTTCACAATGTCTTTTGTATAATAAAGCTCGTTAACTGCATTGCGCAAAACAAATGGGCAGAATAATCAGTATACTTATTGACATTGTGTCATTTCTAGTTAGAGCAGGAAGAGGACTCTCACTATGGCTCCGGGCTTCGCCTTCTATCTCTCAAGAGGAAGAGCGCTAATGGCTTCTGAAAGCAGGGATCGAAGGAACTCATAAAGCTCTGCAGGATGAGACGCGCGGAGGAAGAGCCTTATTAATCCTTTTTCATCTGAATACATGACGCTCTGTGGTACAGCGTCCAGGCTTGAGACCAGTGTTTCACTGCATCACATTAACTGATTGCAGATGGCGTCTTTTTTGCTTACACTTTAGAAGTCAGATGGAAGAGGACACTAAAAGTAAACTTTTGTTCAGCAGAGTTTTTTAGAAATTAAGCTTGAATTTACAGCTTGGCATAAGAAAAACTGATAGTAGAATAATTCACACCAAGTTGTTTATCACAATGAAGTTCAAATAAAATATGCTGTACTTTGTCTAAAGCAAAATCATTAGAATTGTGTATATTCTTATGCATCTCATATTTGATAATGGTAGTTTGTTACGTAATTCATTTATTCCTCCATGCACTTACAGTACAAGTGCCCAGCCCATATAAAACTTAAAAAAACATTAATAAAGTTGAAGTGGTAGAACAAGTCAGACAAACAAACATCTTAAATAAAGTGTAACATTACATTACAGAGCAGTGTCTCATCATTTCACATGCATGTTTGATATTTTCAGGTTCTCATCTCATATCTTAAAATACAAGTTATATGTTTGCAAAATCCCCCAAAAACACACGAGACTCACGTAGTTAAAACAAAAATAGTATAAAATAACCACCCATGATGCCACAGTGTGTTGACTTTGAGTTTCAGATGTTACATTAGTTATGCCCCCCCACTGCCAATATTTATGCTAAGCTAAGCTGTAGCTTCACATGAGACATATGAGAGGTATCAGTCTTCAACTTTAACTCTCAGCAAGAAAGCGAATAATGCCAAACTTTTTTTAAGCAGATTCTGCACATTGCTCAGACTCAAGATTATATCAGCTGCCAACGTTAACTGCTCCACTGCTGTTTTAAATAGTACTCGTGCTTCACCCCCTGCTCTATTTGCTAATAAAATCTGATAGATAGATAAATCAAAGTTTGTGTGTGTGTGTGTGTGTGTGCATGCGTGTGTGTGCATGCGTGTGTGTCTGCGTGGCCTCACAGGTCAAACTCACGGCGAGCGAGCTGCTCTGCTTCCCCGTTATTAAGCGATGATTGACAGCTGTCATGTCTTCATCACTGCAGACTGATATTTGTCAGAAGCCATCTCTCTGACAGAGGATCTGAGGGTCTTCTCAGCCAAGAGACTGCGCTCTGTGTGACTGCTTCAGTGCTGCTGCAAGGCTTCACCTACAGCAGAGCGACGCCTGTAATCAGCCTTTGCAGATGAAATTATGTCCGTATTCATTTGCATTACATTTTGTCACATCAAAGCACAATATATCTTGAGCTTTATTATTATTCTTATTATTATTACACATTGCACTTTAGTGTATCATTTGATCATGCTGCTGTTACTGCAGAAGCAATGTAGCATGAACACACAACTGGATTTACAGTGATGATTATATACTTGAACTCCATTATTTGCAGGGAAGACAACATACGCACACACACACACCTGTAATCTCCCTCTGCGTCAAGCCATTGCCTGATTTTTAATGATGCATACTTTATAATTTATTTAAAAGTCTATCTTTCACCACTTGGCTGTGCTGGGTGTTTATCATCATTTATCATCTGCATCAATCTGCCCAGCTGTAAAGACCCATGCTGGGAGAATGAGTCTCTGCTGTTACTGTTACTTTATACAGCTACCTTAACAACCCAATCAGCTGGCCCCGCTCTCACTTCCCTCATCAATGCAAGCTTCGTAATGTATGATACAGCTATGATTTATAATCCACGCTCAAAATTAAACAGCATAAATTACTCTTATTTACTCTGCAGGTGATAAAGATCCCGTCAAATAATGTCACTTGAGCATAATTTTTATAGAACAAATGAAATTTGTTATCAGGGAAAAGCAGGTCAAGTTCATCAATTAAAAGTCTGCTCTTTTTTTTCCCTCCCTTCGCTGCAAATGGTCCAGCGCTATTTAAAATGATTGATTTTATTATTTCTTCATTTATTAAAGTACTACGTGAGGCTGTAGCATGAGTAATCAGGACAACAGAAACTGACTCAGCATGAATGTCTAAAACTGGCACCTCACAATTCAGCAACTCAGACTTGTCTCTTCTTTATGAGTGTTTTGGCCATATCCATTAGGCACAACACGCTGAGGAGGGTTTTTTTTTTTTTGTGATATTTTGGATGAAATTCAGGATTTCATGATTTAAAAAGAATCTATTTAAAGAAACATCCCATTGCTACTTTGAGTGGAGCACAGATATTAAGTGCCTTTATGTCTGTCAAACCTTTGGGAAATGACTCTGTGAATAATATATGCAGGGAAGTCAAATGATTTTAATAAATGTCCTGTCGCGGATACTCAAAGCATCCTCTAAATGAGACAAATCTATTTTTACCTAACGCATTTTAAATTTTTTATTTTGTTATATCTGGGCTCTCACAAGTGACCCCGCTGTCTAGACCTGAAAGGGTTAAAATCTGTGCCTCTTGGAGTGTGTCCCCCAGAAAAGGGATGAGGTCCCGGGGAATGTTTTACAGATAAAATAAAAAGAATCAGGAGAATGAGGGAAAGAAGAGAAGTTGAATATATATTTCATGTGATAAGAGAAAGATGAAGCGCAAGAAAAAAGATTCCATTACAGCTGCGACAGTTACAAAACTGCTGCTGTGTGGAGTAGCCTCTGTTGAAAAGATTGATGCAATAAGGACTGACCTTGGCTTGGAGCAGGAGTCGGTGATGTATGTATGAGCATCTCCCTGCTAAATGGACCCAGATTTGTAGCACTAATATACATGGAAGCCCAGTACCAAACTCGCCACGGCTATAAATCAACAGCCACTTTGGGTGTCATTTCTGGTTTATATTCTACTATTGTTCTGTGCTTTTAATTCGTGTCACTGCCATCTGTTCATTTGATGCAGTTTCATACTGTCTGATTTGGCTGTGGAGATACTGTGTAGACAATCCCTGTTAGACCATCAGTGTAGATTAACTGCACCGGGTAAATTCCACTGAGGCTTTTCTCCGCGTCGAATGTAAATAGAATCGGATTTGAGTGAAATCTTTACACATTGGCTCAGTGCAGAAAAAATAGAAATATGAAATTAAAAGTTTTACAGTTTGTCAGGGGCTCTGCAGGGAAGTGGCTCGATATAAAAAGCACAAAGAGGAGGAAGAAAAACCTCCTGTTAAACTACTGTTAAAATGCTCTATATTTAAGTCCATATCTATTATATTTTGCTCACAGTCACGCTGCAAGTTTTACTGAACGCTGCATTTAAATGAAACTTTTTGACCATTTCACTTTCACTGACAGCCATGTTCATATGGTGGTTCATGTGCATATGTATTATCTATTAAACGAGCTCCTCTGCTGCTGAGGTTTCTTGTTTTTTTTCTTCTCTTTAGAGGTTATTTTTTAGTTTTTCCTATCCAAAGTGCCAAAGGTTAGATGGTGCCATATGCTGTGCAGATCGTAAAGTCCTTTGAGGCAAATTTATGATTTGGGGTTACATAAATAAAAGTGTCTTGACATTGTATGCTATAGCATTTACAGTATATGCAGTACAGTGTAGGATGCAAAAAGGAAATCAGTGCACGTTAACCCTGATGTTCTGTTTGGGGGCTCGGTAAACTTGTCGATACTTCATGACTTCACCATTTTTGGGAAAATTGCTTATACAGTAAATTAATTATCATTAATTATATGGTAAATGTGATTTTGAACTGACGACATGCTCAAAAATGACTTCTCAGAGGTTCTACTTGTGAAGAAACAGGTTAAATACATCTGATTCATTTGCTTTTTATGTGTGATTGGTGTTGTTTTAACATTGATATTTGAATTATCTGAACATTTCTGTCAATGGACTTTTAGAACCATTTGTAAATAAGAGGTCTACCATTCAGTTAATGGACTGAAACATAAGTCATGGTAATCTATAAGTTGAGATACTGTGATACGTGACTGACTTTATATATTTATTCATGTAAAGCAATTTAATCAACATGTGGGCTTTTATAAAAGCCTAAAGCATTCACTGGAGTCACCTTTGTTGTTTTACACTGAAACTAAATATCAGCCTTCTCAAAGTCCCCTGACGGCTCGATTCATGTACAGAGAGAGGTGCACTGAAGGAACAATGTGACTGATTAAAAGAGTCATTACCAGACTAGATTAGATACTGGTCAGCTCTGTCCTCATCTGCAACATTAATATGTTAGAAAGACTGATACGAGCTGAGAAGGAATCTGCCACTGAGGAGAAATAATATGACTGGATTTCAATAAGGGTTTCACCCAACTGGCATTATATAGACATCAGAACAGACATAATGATTAGAAACTCTGAGTTGTAAAAAGATTTTTACCAGAAAAATATGATTTCAAGATTCATTTGGCAAGTTAAACAATGTATAATAATAATAATAACACTCCCAAGAGCAATTCCTACACTCTTCAAAAAGAACTCACCAAAAACTTTTAAATCCATCCTGGCATGTCCTAACCTTAGATTTCTTTTTATTCCCGGCACATATAGGATACTATTTTCTCTTACTTTGTGTGTGTGTCTGTCTGTGTGTGTGTGTGTGTGTGTGTGTGTGTGTGTGTGTGTGTGTGTGTGTGTGTGTGTGTGT
>JBAJHX010000076.1:7256713-7295420 GCA_037176925.1 Amniataba percoides
GTGTGTGTGTGTGTGTGTGTGTGTGTGTGTGTGTGTGTGTGTGTGTGTGTGTGTGTGTGTGTGTGTGTGTGTAGGGGAAAATACATTGACAGAGGTCAAAAAGGCCATTTTTGTTTTCGCTTTAAAAACCCCTTGGCAGCATTGCAGGACATTGTGTCTTAAATTGTGTACATCACCCTAAACCTAAAATCATCCTCCAGTGCCTTTAATAAAGCCCCCGATAAGTCCCCTTTCATCCCATGGCCGCTTCAATTTTAGTGTGCCACCGAAGTTATTTAATCAGTGCCGCAGTCTCCCATTCACAGTGTATTACCAATTCTGTCTGCGATCTTTATCAGTGCAGTGATGTATGTATGAGGCAGATGTTCCAAGAGGCAGAGGAAACACAGGCCATGAATGAATGAATTATTGGACTCACGAAAAGGAGCTATAGATATAGAATTTTGAGCCCTGTAATATGTTTGCTTTCTCTCCCTTATCTTGCCAGACAAAAATATACCTTATCTCAGACTGCTGGGGTCTGCATGAATGTGGAGCCTCTCCAGATCATCCTCTTGTTCAATTTCTTTGTGTTGCATCTGGATGGGTTGTTGCTGTTTGTTGGGGCCGTTGTTATTCTGCTGTTGGGTTGCTCCTCTGCATGTAATTCAGGATGGGATCTTCTGTTTTGTTTTGTGTCATTGCTGCTGTCGGCGGAGGTGAGGCGAGTGTGGGGAACTGCTTTTGATACTGAGTTTATACAAACACAACATGATCACTAATCCAAACACACACAGACACACTCATGCAGGGCCACACCCATCACTTTGCCACACACACACACACACGTGAAGACCCGTGTACTGTGTCCTCCCTGTGCCCCACTTTGGGCTCCTTGACAACAATAAAATACAAAGATGCCAAATGTTTTTCCCGATGTTTCCTGTTTTGTGAATTTGCAGTGAGTGTGTGGAGAAAGGAAAGGGCATCTGCACACACACACACATACAGCTGCGAGCCAGAAATACACTAGGCTGCTGGATAATGAGGGTGGACAGGGCGGAATTATCACTTCACATCACAATAATATTATCCTTCTCACAACTCCCGCAGCATCTTCCATGACGGTGTGACATTTCCATTTTACTCGAGTTTAATCTTGGTCCTCTAAATAAAACCATAGCCTACAGGCCTTTCCCAAACGGACCCAGTCCCATTTTAATCACATGGAATTAAATAACTACAGTTTAACACTGTACTTGTTCTGACAGCAGTCATGACAAGTAGTTTGCACAGCAAACTCCCCCTCTAGTCAAATAAAGAATAAAAACAAAGTAAATGGAGGCTGAAGATGACGGGTTGATACTTACCATTACTGAGAACTATAGTGAAAGAAATATTAAAGGGAAATCAGGATTTTATACGATTAGATTCATGTGACTCTACTCTTTTTTAAATAAATAAAGTAATAATACAATCTCTTTTTTAATTAATCTTACCACCCACAACAAGAAGTTGTGAAAAGAAAACTGACAAATGATCCTCTTATGTCAACCTTTTAAGCTGATATAGTAAACTTGTTTACACATCCAGTAGTTACAGACGAGATGCAAAATGAACTTTTGTGTCCTCTGATCTTATGAATGATCAAATTTAGCAGCTGATCAGTAGATTACCACTGTATTTATTTGTTTGTTTTGTTTTGTTTGTCTAGTGAGAGAAGCAAATCTTCCACTTACAACAATTTACCAGAAGTTTGCAGGTAGCTGCTTTTGTGCCCTGGTTACGGAGCGGTATTATCTTTCATTTGGAGTCATGTTAGTCCAATACTTGGTCTCAATATTTTGGTCTCCACCAATTCCTGAGGGAAATAAATGTTCTACTATGTCCACCATCTAGTTACTAACTCTGTCTCCTTGCTGATTAGTGCTGAGCTGGAAGAATTCAGTGTGTTTTAGGTGTCTTTTCTTTTCACAGAAGCTAAACAACCAAGGACCTCAAAGAGCTAACAAATAAAGCTCGGTATAGGCAGAGTGAAAATAAAAATAATAAATAAAAACTAGTTGTTTTAAGTTGAATTAGCTAAATTAATACATCTGTTTATTTTAAGCTAATGACCAAACTAGATGATTCCACTACATTCCTGCATAATGTATTATGTTGTGACCTGCTGTATGTTGTTTTAAGATCTTTTTATAATCTAGTTTATTTGGAGAAAAAAATCCAATGTAAACAGTCACAGATGCAAGAATACAGACTCCATGTATTTTTGCTCAAATGTCAGTTATTCTCACACTATGTGGAGTTGTTCTAATCATCACCTCTGGTTTAACAACATGATGTCAAGCGTGAATGTCAAACTACCCTGTTGGTTTGACATTCTGTTGGTTAAATGATTTCTTGAGAAAGAGTGACATAAATATACACTTGCATGGTATTTTTATCGGCAGCTTGGAGTTTTTCTACAAGTCAAATAAAACTGTACGAACTTCCATTTTGCACCTCTTGTCAATTCAAATGCTGTGCATCTCTCCCTGTGAGCCAGCTCTCCTCCTCCATCTCATTCCTTTGTTGCACTGGGGCTGAACACTATGTTAACCTAGTAATTGGCACTGGGCCTTCCCCATTATACGGCTTTCTATTGAGCCGTTCTACATGACTAGTTAAAGAAGATGGCATGAAGATTAATGAAGTCCAGCTAATACAGGAGGGGGGTACCTCTCCAACACTTCCACTGAGGAGATAGCAGAGCAACAACAGTCTGCCCCCAGCTCAGCCATTTCTTTACACCTTTTTTTTTATATTGCCTGTTTTAACCCGTGAACTCTAGACCTTCCACTTGTGTTGCAAAGCCACCACAGCGTCCTGGTTTGATTGATGTTGCTACAGCAGTCAGTCTTTTTTCCTTTGAATTGAAAGGCTCAGCTCTCCAAAATAGATTTTCCAGCACAATTCACACTGGCTGCCAGCAGATAGAATGGCAGGGCAACCCTTTATGCAGTTTCATTTAAAACCATGAGGTAGCTGACGTGTTCATTTACTTTGGGCAAATGCCCCTTTGGATAAGGTCTACAGTCTTCACTTTCATATTGTCTGAGAGCGTTTCATTGCTGCCACCAATAACAGTGAAATGACAAAGCAGAAATGTGAAACTGGCACGTCCTTCGAATACAGAAAGGATGATAGAATCCAAGTGGACCTATGTCCTCTTCATTTTGATCTGAGTTCTTATTATTTTTTGGAGGGGGGAGTTCTATCTCTTTTTTTTATTTGGTGGTCAGTAATTTAAGTATAAAGGTGTATTTCATTATAAAATGGCAATCGCTGGAATCACACCTGCAAAAACTAAAATATTTACTGAAATAAACAATAACCTCCAGATTATAGATACCCCAAATTTACCACTGGACTCAAACAGTTTGAGAAGCATCTTAAACCTGAATGAACTCTACGCTGCTTCAGGAAAATGAAAACAGGCTGTAAGAACAGAGATATATTAGCATTCAGATGAAGTCATATTCATGTTTCTGGGCACCTGATGAATGTAAGGCCAATATTCACTCTCCTTTTAGCTTTGTTTTGGTCTCCACCAACTTCTGATGAAAATACTAATAATACTAATACAGTTAAGCACTCTGCTGTGTCCAGCCACTAACTTAGTCTGTCTGCTGTTTGTTACTGAGCAAGTAAAAAAAAGGAGGGTTTTTTGGCTGAAAACAGCTGCCTGATGAGAGTCTGAGACATTAAACATTAAAGTTGCAGGCCGTAAAAGCAAAACAGAGTTAAAAGCTATTAAAACGCTCCATAGAGCAGAGAGAAACTGCAGAGTCGGGGGATAATTTCCCCTTGGTTTCGTCATACCACCGACCCCTTTTACATTGCATGCTTTGTTAATATAAGAATATTGATTAGAGCGGCTTGACACCTCTACAACATAGCTGCATTTACCAAGCAGGCATATGATGTCCTTTTTCCTGAGAGGAAAAGGGAGAGCGGCACACCTCATTGCTAAACATGACCACGCCGCGCTGATGGCTTCACGTGCACTAAAACCCCAGAACTGCTTAGATGCAACACTTGTGAAAGGGTGACTGCAGCTTGTTCTTTGGGTGCTCTTGTAATCAGATAAATTAACCAAAGCTATCAAAAGATTGCAATAACACTCAACGCTGCCATAAACCTAAGAGCTGCAACTGTGGCGGGAGCTTTATGACAGACGTCACTGGAGCATGCTGATTTATTTGTGCACCCCTGTCCTATCGATCTTTCGTACGGAGGCCCTACTCTGCCTCTCAAGAGAGACCTCTCAAGCCAGGTTCTCACCAGCAACCATCAACATCAACTCTAAAGCGCTGGGATATTGAATGTGTGTGTGTGTGTGTGTGTGTGTATCACTGCTTTTATGACCCAGGACATGTGACAGCGAGTGGTTGAGTTTTTTTTTTTTTTTGTATGCGTGCATGTATTCCTCTGGTGTTTGTGTAACATTAGTACATCAGGAAAGAACGCAGCTAATGAAATTAAATAGAAAGCATGTGTGGGTAGCAAAGTGACCCGTATCCCGTTTGTGCATGTAATCAATATTATAGCTTGGCCTCTCTCGGTTGTTACTTTAATCAAGAACAAGCTCTACCTCTCTTAATCGCTTGGTCCCAAGATGAATGTTTCACAAATGGTGCTGAACATATGCTTTGATATATGCATCTGATTGGTGTGTGTATAATATACGAGGGCTTTCCTTTTCAGTTGGTTCCAAGAAATGTTATAATTTGGATGGCAAATTTCATTAATTATTCTTATATATCGAGACCTTTTAAGAATCTCACTTTTTCCATAAAGACACCTTTTTGCCGTTTTAATCATAAATGAAAAGTATGACACATAAGGGCACCCAATCATATGGTACATATTGCCTCATCCTTTTAACAAATATGTTTCATAGCCCTATTAAAAGGGGTCTTCATCTGTCCTGTCAAAAGGCAGCCTAGCAGGGTTTTTTAGTTTAATTACACTATCCAATTAAAAAAAAAAAAAAAACGGAGCCGCATTCTGATCCGCCTCTCCTTGGGTTTGAGTGGATATGACATTTACAAGGCTCGCCTTTCAAGCAGACAATGGCGTGATTGATGAGGTGCAGACGCTATGAAGGAGGCGATTGCCATGTGGAAGCAGTGCTTAGTGCACTTTGATTTATTTATCATCTGTTTCTAAAGCAAGGCTGGCTGCTGCAGGTCCGCACACTGCTAGGTGAGGCTGCAGGTGGACGGCAGCCTTGACGCTCCGTGCTCGGGCTTTAAACGGCGGCGAGGCAGCAACATGACACTTAAACATAAGAGTGGCAGTATCTTAAGGAGTATCTGGCCTCAAAAATTGTAGCGGTGGTGTTGAGTCCAGTAAATGTTGCTGTTATTGACATTGACATGCTGTGGTCAACCAGCAGGGGCCTCTTGTTAGCTGACTCTTGCTGTTTTGTGTGTTTAGAGAATGATTAATTCATTCAGTAGGGAGAGAAGCTGGATTCAGTCCACAGACAGATGCTGACGAGTGAAAAAGAAAGACAGGGAGCATACGTATGTGTTGCCTTAATGTCAGAAGTCTTTAATAGGATATTGAAAATAAATAATAATACTTTCCATTCTGATGTTGAGAGGGTTTTTTTTTGTAGGGATTTCTTCAAAATTACACCAAAGAGGGCAGAAAGTCTCAAGTAAAAAATTATTGTTAGAGTCAATTTGTAAAGACTTCAATATCAGATTTTAATAGGTATTTTATTAAACAAACCTTTTTGAAATCAGTGGTTCCAGTGCAGACTATTAAGACTTTTTAGCACAAATTCAGGGTCTTGTATCCTGTTACAAAACTCACTTTTCTAAAGGAGACGGTAACATCTTGATTGGAACATCTTGAAAAGCGCAGCTGCATTGAAACTCAGTGAGGCGTGCTCGCTCGCTGCAGCAGCAGCACCAACCTCATCAGAATCCACTGATGAACTTAGCCTCTGACATCTCTCTTGTCTTCACACTTGTACAGTCATGGAGTCAGAATAATTTAAAGCAGTATTTCATTTTTCAGCACGCATACCTCGGTGCGGAGTCATGAAGGGTTAACCACCGACCCTGACTGAGGTATCCATAGTGACGTCTCTCACTCGCTGTTACTCTGAAAAGTAATTACAAAAAGTCACACTCAAAACAGAAAATGGCATTACATGAGAAAACAAGAGAATCACAATTTTCTCTTTTGCTTTTCTCCTTTAAATATTTTATTTCATGAGAGCTGAAAAGAAAGAATGATTTTTTTTGAGTGTGTTTAATTGACACAAAGGAAAATCTGCGCGTCAACGTGAGCTTTTAATGAAAAAAAATCACTGAAAATTTCTAAACTTAAATTTCTAAAAATATCTGGCAGAAAAGCTGTCCGATTTCTCAACATTATCTCCTTCATCCCAGTCAGACTGAGCGGTGATGGGTGGCACTGTTAACTCAGCGTGATGATGGTCAGCCCTTGGAGAGGGAGCAAGGGTGAGCCACCTTTGTTGTTTATGTGCTGCCTCCCTGGCAGCCTCCTCCATACACAGACTGAAGGGGGGAGTCAGGAGACAGATGCTTAACGACTCCCTCAAGGCCACGGCTCCGGCCCTTATCTCATCCCCAGTTTGTGCAGGTTGCCATAGTAACTGACCTGAACACTTGAAAGGATGAGTAACACTACAGTATATATTGGCCCACAAGCTACTGGAAGAATTTATTGAACACATATACCAATAAAAGCCTGACGTAATGTTGGGTTAATGTGGTTATAATGTTCACTGCTTAGTATTACTGTTTTTACAATTATAAATGGAGCGTTTTCTTCCACTAAAACAGCTGTAACACAGAACAAAACAACTCGACCACACGGTATCCTGCAGCTGTGACATTTCAAACATTTTATTAAAAGCTCCTTTTGAAGAAAAATATGATGGGTAAAAGATGTCAACAACCTGACTTAATTAGAAAAATATAGAGTCTGACTAGAAGACAAATAATAAATGACAACTCTGACATATATTTCAATCAGTTCATGTACAGGAGTGCAGGGGAAAGAAAAGGGAAGTTGCCAAACTGAGCCACCCTGACATCTACTCCAGAGTGACGACATGCTGGTGACAGGTAGAGAACTTGTTTTTAGCTTTATTTACATAACATATTTTTAGTTCTGTTTAGTTGTTAAAAATCAACTAATGAATTCAGTGTTAATGTGCAACTGCCACGGCACATCAGACTATAACTTGGCAGATTTGATATGTTACCCTGAGCTCTGTGCACTTTTATTATGGGAGACCAACAAGGACAAAGTCACACGATGACTTCTATATATGCTGTCACAAAACAGTTTTATATCTACCCTCCATTAAGTGTCACACAACCAGAAAGTACATGCCTTAGTGAGAAAAGGGGTTCAGTCCAATAAATATTATAAAGATGATACATTATTTGATGACATTCTGCCCCAGGGGCTGACTCTCGCGCATGTACAGTAATGTTGGGGAAAAAAGTCTAAGGTGTCCATTGTGTAGTCCCAGACTGGGCCTTGAAGAGGAGACTAAACTAACAAGGACTGGTTGCACTGTTGCTGGTTGCACCAGCATGTGCACCATGGTGATCAGACAGGTGTTTTGACATCTCCCTCTCTCCTCTCTGAGAAACATCTGGCACTGCTGCCAGGCCTAATTGTAACAGTATTTTGCAGGCTGTCAGTAACCTGGACACTAACAAGCAAAACAAAATTATAATAATGATGCAAGTGAAGCCTTTTAGAAGACTTTTGACCTATGCTGTGTATTTCTGCAAGAGGTAAAATGTATTTGGCTATTTAAACTGTCTCTCTGTGTAATATCTAATTATCGCAGTTGGTCCTTCTGCGTAAAGTTTGTCTTTAGATTTTTTCACATTTGTCAATATGGCTTCAGCTCACTTCTCCAAAACAGTTGGCACAACAGCTGTTTATTCTGCAGTAATTTGGTGACTAAAATGTGAAGGTTTTTTTTTTTATGGAAAACACACCTCTTAACAATCATGAATTTTCTTACTTACACTAAACTCAAGTATTGGCAAATTTCTATATTGTATACATCCAATTCAGCAACTATACCTGCTGTTTGTACTGCATCACTGTTATATAAAAGATAACATAACACAAACAAGACATCTATTTGAAGCTTTACTTCTGAATCAATACATTGAATATATTACAAACAAAAGCAGCCCAACCTTCGCTGGTTCCTGTCTTTAGCTGAGACCTACCCAGATATGTTTTTTACTTCCATTGCCACACATCTGGACACTGCCAAAGAAAGACAAGTGACTGACACTTGTCCTCTCACTTCACTCTCCATTCCTTCACCCTCTTGACGATCATTTTCCTCACAGAGGTGGACAGTTTATGACCAGTGAGCACATGGTCAGACGTCCCCTGTGGATGCAATGAATGCTGGCAGCCTGGACAGCATTTCCATCTGTTTATCTGTGTGCATTTGTATTTCTGTATATCAAAAACCATACTGGTATTTTATATATTATCTATATCCATATGTATTTCTAATGCTATACTGAGTTTAAAATGCATTTAAGTAATTAGTAGTAATAATAGTAGTTATTATAATTTTATATTTTATATATATATTTTTTACTTTATAGTTTGTTTGGGTTTTTTTTTACGCCGGTGATACTTAAAAGAGAAAATGTCATGCTACCTGTTGTTTTTGGTACATTTCAGAGAATACAGTAACTGCCAAACTGCATTTTGGTTAAAGACAAAGTGGGGGGTGCAGTTTATTTTATGAAGTGAGCATTGTGTTGAAAAATAATATCACAAATAATATTTAATTAATGTCTTTTATTGTGTCATTAACAGTCATTTTATTTCAGGTTGCAGACCAGGATGTGCGCTTTTATTGCGGCTAAATGAATGATGGCGTGGTTAAATCAAACACTGCCAGTCCACCAATAAGATATTCTGTTGTATAGTCATTACAGTACACTGTAGAAATGACAAGATGTCAGTCAACAGGTGTTTATGGTGGACTGTAAACAAAGCTCCTGATTGACACGGCACTCCATATGACTTTCGATTATGCCATAATACCACAAACCCTCTGTGTGTGTGTGTGTGTGTGTGTGTGTGTGCGTGTGTGTTCTTTGCTTCTTTGACAAATAGAGAATGAACCGTTTTATAAATGTAGACAAAGGGCGTTAAGCAGAACTGTGGCAAAGAAATTAAATGAGTACAATAAAAATGGTATGAACCATTTTACAAGTGACAAAAGATGCTTACTTTTACAGCGTCCAGAGGACAAATTCCTGTGGCAATTGTAAGGAACAATTACTTAAATAATTGGGCTTTCAAAGAAAAGATTGATTGTCTAAAAGCTGTTTTCTGTGGAGAATCCATTAGGGGAAACCATTTTTCCTGGCTCCTTGACATAGTGTTTTTATTAATTTCTACTCGCAAAGATGCATGATTCTTTGGTTTTTTGCTGCTCTGTCACTGGCCTGTATGATGAACTATGCTGCGTGAGGAAAAGTCATCAGATGAACAATTTAGATTCAACCTCTGATTTACTGTGGCTATATACATATACATTTCTCAAGCAAAAATTCTTTCAACTTGCACTAAAATATATCTGTGTGCAGTATTGCTGGATGCAAACAGAGATATCTTGGCTGGAGGAAAAGGTAGTGTGCATTTACTGTACGTGTGTGTTGTTGTGTTTTTTGTTTTTTGTTTTTTTTCTGGCTAGACCAGAATGGCATCTTCTTTATATTCACAAAGCTTAATTAGCACCTATTCAGTACATGCTCTTCACACTGCGAGGAGAGGCGAGGGATGGGAGGCTGCTGAAGGTTATCTCCCAGACAAGCTGCTCGGAGACGCCGCAGCCTCATTCATAGTCGTCCACGATGCACGTCAGGCAGGTCGTGCCCCGTCATCTTAAACCTGATTTTATTCTGTCTCATTTTGAGGAATATATTTCCTCATCTAGATCCCATTTTTAGGCTACATGCGATAGGCTCTACCCTTGACTTTAATATAATACTGTAAGTACCCAGATGATTGATTCAGCATCTCCAGTATAGTGTGATTAGGGGTTGGATGGAGGGGGGGGGTTGGATGTTGTTAAAAACGTATCACGCTGGCGGGATGATAAGGCGTCTCCCTGAATGCTGTTAATGTGAGGGGGGCCTATGGCCATCTTGAGTCCCCCTTCTGTTGTGCTGATGGGACGGAGCCACTGCCATCTGCTTCCCATCCTCCCCATTCCCCCACCCATGGACGCGGCCGCTCTCCGATGCCCTTTCATCCAGCACGCTCGCATTGTCTTCCATCTCTCCTTGGAGGTCATGCAGTGTGCAAGTACAATAGCCTATGAGCGGCAAGACTGAATGCGGGCCTTCGTCCCCAGAATATGATTAGATCCAGCAAAAATGGCAAGATATTGGGAGCAGTTACTCCAACAGAAAACTATTTTTTTTTCTACCTGAGATAAACATGATGTTTTGAGTTGTTCTGCTAATATTTAGGAAGCTGATGTGAATTACTGTCCAATCCTGCTGCTACATGCATCATCACATGACTCCATAAACCTTGAGGCCGATAGAAGTGATGGTGCGCATGGTAGAGTATTATGTAAATGTAAGAAGAAGGAAGTGTATTCCAGGGGAAAAAAACGCTTTATTTATGTGTCCTACATCTCAACTTCTATTTCAATCATCCCGCCACCCCCCCCTCTCCCTCTGAGAAGGGACCCGCAGCTTTGCTCCAGGGCAGTCTGGTCCTCCTGTGACTGACACCCTCCATTGCTGCCCCCCCACCAGGATGCTTCACACACAACCTGGGGGGCCCGTGTAGAATTAGCTTTAAAAGTAGGGCACAGATAATTGTCTGGACAAGAAAGTGTATCAGTGCTCTGTCATGTTCAAGTTCCTGCCACTCAGCCTCATAAGGCTAATCCTGGGGAACTACCTCGCGCTGTAGGGGCAGAGTCGCTCCGCTTTTTGACTTATTTCTCCACACTGGTACATACATGTTAATGCACTCCTCAGCCCAAGGCAGCTGAATATAATTAATATGTATGAAAGGTGAGAAAGGGAAGAAAAGAGGTGTTTTTGATTAATTGTTCCTCTGTGTTGGCTTTACCATATTAATAACCAGGAGGATTAAGAAGGTCAGGACTGACCTGGTAAACATTAAAATTTCATGGAACTACTACACATAGCTGACAGTAAAAAGACAGTAAGCATACACACGCAGGCTCTCACGCTGGCATGAATATAAATTACTCACACAGCGTAACACCAACCAAATCTGAAAAGTGTGCTGGGATGTCATTAATAATAAACAGGCAGGCTCCCATTTATTAGAATAGTGAAAAGTCATGTTTTCTCCAATGTGGCCTATTTTAAAAGTGCGTCTGTGGGAATAGAGGAAGCGCTCGGTGCTTGTGTCAGAGCAGGCTCTCCAGGCCCCCGCTGGGAGGAGGTATGGCTCGCAAGCAGCTGAACACACTCCTCATTCTGGTGGGACAGCACTGGGACAAATAGCAGAGGGAATATTTTGCAGAGGCTTCGCTCCAGCTAGATTTCCTTAACACTGTGTCTCCATTCTGCTTATCATGTAAAGATCTGGGATTTTATTAGCCATGAAAATGTTCCGTATATTTTTATGCTTTAAGCTATAAAATGTAATGAAAGGGGAACACCCCACGGTGCATAAAAATTGTTCAGATTTTAGCGCAGCACTGTAGGATCCAGCTGATACAAGGCCAAAGGGTCCATTTTTATCTTTTGATTCTCGCATTAACCTTCCATTAAAAATTATCTATGTTATCATCACCCTAGATTTAGGCTAATAAATTCCAGTTTTATGAGCCATCTTGGAGGAGAATTATCATGATGTTATAGTTTAAGTAACATATGTTCCAATTTACTGACATCTACTGGATTTGACACGGCATCAGCCATCCATTCACATCATCATCATCATTTCATGGCACGAATTTCCCTGCAATAAGTGGCCTTTGGATTTTGGTGATCAAGCAGCACATGGAGCCAGAAATGAGCAGGCTGCTGGTGAAGCCGGAACAGGGCTGATGTAGAAATGAATGGGTTTTTATGATTATTATGATCATGCAACCTGATGTAGCAGAGGCTCTTTAAATAAGAAAGGAGACAACCCATGCACTGAATAATGCGCCCAATATTCTTTGTGTGAATCCAATTTACCTGTAATGCCAAATCCTTATATTTAAGCACCTTATTGAGTGCAGCCCTATTAGCAAAAAAAAATACAATGAATTTTCAAGTGATTAATGTTGGAATACTGTTAAAAAATGGTTCAGTTTGTACTATATCAAACTACTTTATTTCCTCTGCTGATGTGCTGGACAGTGTGCAGCAAAGGTATAACTGCTGTATTCAGTGATACATTTCGCCTGAGTGGTAATTGATGGTTGATATATAACTAGAGTCAAATATTTTCTGAGGTCATGGGAGACGTTTGGAGTCTCTAAGGTGTTTATTGCCAGGTTTACCCGGCGGAGGTTGACAAATGCAGATGTAAATCTAATTTTTAAAGGTTAATGCTTTAGAGAATTCAGAGTCATAAAAAAAGTATTCATACGTTTTCCTTTTCCTTCTGGAAAGCTGATAAACTTTTCCTCCGTGCTCTGTTGATTCTTGCTTTCATGACAAAGAAAAGTACTGTCTCATTATTTCCTTGAGTTATCTGGTACGAAAAGAAATGGAAGGGTCTGCAGTATAATCAATAGTGTGCATCAAATGCAAAACAGATCGCTGAATGTAGTTAATGGCGTCTATTTAGTCTAAAAAAACAAGTCTGTTTTTTTTTTAACAATGCATTGACGTCAGTAATACGCTGTGGTACTGTAGAGATATGAGTCATTTAAATGTCACAAAATAAAACTGGAGTGATATCACTAAACGCAGTGCGAGCAGTAGCCTTTCAGGAGGTCAGATGGAGTCAGGTGGTGGGAGGGAGACTCTGGGGCAAAAAATTAAGCTTTTCTGGACAGCTGCTGCAATAACGTGAATAGATGTCTTCCCCTCTGCAATTAAACCCTCCCTGATTACGTCTCCCTGGCTATCGATTGGAAACTTTCACTTAATAACCACTAACATGGTCTCTTATCTTAACCCCAAGGTCTAGCCTTCAAGGACTGACTGTGCAGAGATTTATGTCCGCTTCCTTAGTGACTCCTCCGGGACATTGTGTCATCTCTGTATTCCAAAGTGTGGAGAGGTCTGTTGATTTCTTGTTAAACTACATTATTAAACACTGTGCTTTTCCCAGTTTGAGGGTCAACTCTTCTTGTAGAAGTGCAGTGAGAACGGAGGAGGGTATGAAATGGCTGAATGCAGCTCTATAACTTTCTTTGATTGTCACTGATTATAAGTTAGGTGATTAAAAAGTTGTATTCACAGTGTATTATTTGAGTGATGCACATAATGATAATTCCAGTTATGTGCTGCAGTGAAAATCTGTCCCAGAGAGCTAATGCTAACCCAAACACACCCAAACACAGATGTACTCCAAAAATATTCTTTTTATAGATCAATGACTCTTCACAGGAAGCCTAAATATACTTAAAAATTACACATTTTAATTTTTCAAAATGCAGTTTAATATAACTTGCATCTTATTTGTGTAGTTTTGTAATCAAGAAACACATGTATATATAGACATGCTAAAACGAATTACACTGGGCAAGGATCAATAAGATGATTATCAACAATCCCCCAGGTTAACAAAACCTTGTTTGGAAGACCAATCATTAAAGACCAACATTAACCACTATTACTGTCCAACATAATCCATCACAATTTACAGACTGTCTTCCTTAAATTTATTAACTACTTCCATATGCATCCATGCTTTCAGTTTTGCTGTACAATGAGGGTTTATAAGGACATTACAGTCACTATTTTTGCTAAACTGCTAGCTTGTTTACAACCTGTCAGCTCTTCTAAATGTTCACTTCGCCCACTCTCACTTCCCCCACATCGCAGTAATCCTTTGGTGAACACAAGGTTACTTGCACTTTGCAAGAAGTACAAGTTGTGATAAAGAGGACTTACACAGAAAAGGCAAAGACAGTGACACTCTTTGTGTCTTTATTATATTATCAAGTGCTATGGGTTTGTACTGAGGCATTTCAGGTCAGGTATCTGGTAATGATTCGCAGGCTGTGAGATGAAAAAATAAATCAGAATTCAGCTAGCTCAAACATATATTATATATATGTATCTATGCCAGATACAACACATCTTCTGCTGCACATAACACAAACTCAACATAATTTCATGGGATGGCATCTAAGTAGCATGCCATTTTTGAGGACATTTCACACGACATGTCTACACATTTTAAACCTTTCACATGTCATTTAACACAGTTGCATCGTAAGAGTTTTGGTAGTAGTCTGGTCATCCAGACTGGTCTTCATGGCTCATGGTAACAATAATAAACATGTGGTTAAAATAGTCATTGTTTGGTTAGATTTAAGCATGAAAAGTAGATAGTTAGGTTTAGCAAAGAACATGTCTGGGGAAAAAATAATTAGTTACATCAATTGATGATATATTCTCAAAGAAAAATCACAAGTGGCACACGTTTTGTTTTTTAAAGACACAACAGACTTGCTTTTCAACTCACCTGTGAAGCAGCACACTGTTTTTATGGTCTCTAACACTAATTATCACCATACATGTCACAAAAGAGACCAATATTAATAACTGAGTAGAACTTTAAATTACATACATAAATTGAATGACATCACATATGTGTATTATTTGATTGCATCAAATAATACACAGAGCGAACATGCATTGTGATAACAAGACATAAATCATGGCTGTCAAACAAGCTGTTCCTCCAGCCGCTGACAAGGAATCATGAAAGTAATGCTAAAACATTGAAATGGGTGATAATTCTTTTAATCAGAACAATTTAAGGATGAAATCCAGTGCATCTGGTGTCATGATTATTATCTTACTTGATGATGTTCAGGTCCAGCAGTGTAGCAAAGTAAAATAACAGCACTGTCAAGAGGGACTCCTGCAAAACCACTCTGCCATGCTGCACAGTGAAGTAACAAGAATCAATTGGCAACATTTGACAAAACAGCAAAATAATTTTGCAGGTTGAAAATAATGTGCTGTATGCTTAAAATCTGTGAAACTGAAATAGAAATTATCCGGCACTGGCCAGATCTGTCCTATGAATAATACACAGGATTCACAGGAAGAGATGAGTTGTTGTCAGCATGAAATTAATAAATAGAACAGTGACAAAAGCAGTGATGTTGTCTGTGGCTAAATGAAGAGCCCCACCTACACAAACTGAGAACTCATCTACAGAAAACCCACAGACTTTATAGGAGAGACCTCCTACAAGCATCATGCAGAGTCTAGATGGCATCATTACTTATATTTGCTTATCATGCTGATGAATGTGTTTTAAGCTTATCCTTGCTTTTAATCCTAGAGTGGTAATAAAGTAAGATGAGTGGATGCAAAATCCCTCGCAGCCTTTGAAAAGCGTGCCATGAAACAATGAAAATGCATTTTGGCTTATGAGAGGAAAAAGTCACAATGCGTGTAAATGTTTCCTGGGACAGCTCCAAGCCGCTGTTTGCTCCAAAAGCAACATTGACTTGTATAAGAAATTCACCCTTCACAGCTCACGCCTCTGAATCATACACCTGTTTGGTTTCAGCGTGCCAGTCTTCCTCACTCGCTCTCTGCTCAGCCATGTGAACACAGCGCAGGTTGTCCACAGTACTGCCCTCAGGCCCCGCAATGTGTTCATAGCCCGGCTGGCTGGCTGGCTGGCTGGGTGGGTGGGTGGATGGGTGGGTGCATGCATGGGTTAGAGAGGAGAGGGGAAGGAGGGGGAATTAAATAAATAATAGCATGGCCTTTCTCCGGGTGAGTAAGCAAAGAGGGAAGCAGAGTTTCCAAGTGGCAGACACGGTGCCCTTTTATTTTCCAGAGCTTAGAGCCCATGCTCTTTATGGTAAATACAAAGCTTAAGATGATATAGTGTGTTTGCTGAGTGCAGAAAAAGCTCAAACTGGATGATCACGGATGAGATCCACCTCAGCTGTGCTGTGTCCAGGATGAATCTGAACGCAAAGTAAACGTAAAATCAGCGCTGGTGATTTGAACATGTAGAACAAAGTGGGGTATTATCTTTTGAACTGTATCTTTCAGATGGAGAGTTGGTTTTCTGTTCCCTCTGTCTGGTGTCTGATCTTCGGCTAACTGCTGCATTCATCAAAGGCCTACTCAGACACACAGAGACAATAGCTAATGAGTAGAGGCTCCCAGTTGGGCTGATCTGGGCTTCGGTGCTCCAGACAATGCAACAACATCTGTGCTGCTGAGTGCTGGTGTGTGCTGACAGAAGCGTCCCCAGAGAGAGAAAGGGGGGGGGGGGGTGGGGGGGTGGTGGTGGTGGGGGTGAGGTGGTGTCTTCACATGTCCTGGACATACAACCCTGCCTGCCTCCCTCCCTCCCCCTCCTCATACCATCCAAGCCCTCTCATCACCCATCTGTCCAGGGCCTCGACACACAGAGGAGGGATGGGTGCGGCGAAACCCGTGATCCATTCCTCACCCAGGTACGCCACTTGCACAAAATTCGAAGCCCCAACTAAAGAAGCATTTGAAATGTCACGAGTTTTGAGTTACCACTATAAGAGGGAGAGAGATGATTTTTCCAGAGTGAGGAGGGAGGGGAGAGGAAACAGGTGTGGACCTCCCTGTGGATAGAGCTCCTCAAGGGGAGGGTTAGCAATGACTGGAGCTGGATGGATGCCTCCGCACAGGGAGAGGGGTGCACATAATTCAGGGAGGATGCCGGCCTCTCCTATATACGGAATTAGTTATGTTGAGTGGTGACAGGCCAAGCATGAACAATAAGATTGTGCCGGAGCGTTACGTTTACAGCGTTTAGGGGAGTATCTCATTGTAAACATGCAGGTAGAGGTAAAGCAGGTCTGAAAACAGGCACGTCTGCAGACTCACTTCCACCAAGGCGGTGACCCATCAGGAGGACAAGGTGTACCTGGTAATTAAAATGCAATCTCTGCTGCTGTGCCCCCTGGAGTGGCGGTGGCAGCGGACTCACCCAGGAGCCTGGGGGCGAGAGGTGCCACCTGCACTGCCTCACCACCTGCGCCACCACTGCCTCCCTTCATTAAGCCTGGTATTTATACGAGCGTCTGCCCCCCCACCACCCAACAGCCCTGGTCTTCATGGGCCCTGGTAAGGCAGCGCTTTATTAGAATTAATGTGGCACTTCAGAGGAGAGTGTCAGTGTGGCGCGTACCGGGGTGCCAGGAGAAAGAGTCCCCAGCTCTCCTCTGTCACATTGAATAAAGGCGCCACAGCCAGCCCAGAGCTGAGATGAGCGTGGACAGCACATGACAGAACTGTTTTCTAGGGCCAAGGGAAAGCAAAGTATTCTTTATTCAATCTGTTCTCATGTTTACAGGATGAGCTATTATATTGTACATGGAGAAGATCAAAGCCTGGAAGAGAGCGTAATGGCGCGAGACAGAGCGTTGTGTCAAGCGTTTAACAAAAAAAAAAAACGGACATTCGACAAAGCTCGCCAGAGAGCACATGTGACAGTTACAGAAAATTAATATCAAATGGCCCCTACAGTCGGAGGGGTTTAGCGGAGCCTCCCCGTCGTTCTGTTTTGAATGATGTAATTGTCAACTCGATTGGGTGTAGATTTAATACATCACAGGGATGACACCCAGCTTTCTCACTTTACATGTTGGTGTTGTTTCACCCCTGCCGCAAGCCGCAGAGGGCAGCCAAGACTCGACTTCCTGATGACATAAGTGTCACATTATAAAAAGCAGCACTTTAATATGGCCGGTCACTAGAAACCAAAAAGAAGCTGAAACAAACAGGATTCAATAAAGTTCCCACATGAGTCATGAGACTCTATCTTTGGCAGGACTGTCACAAATACTTTTGCACTTCTCTACATGCCAGGAAATGAAACAAAACTGTGGCATTTAGACGCATTTAGCTTCTAATATCTGCGTGTTGTTTTGCCACATTAGAAGGGAGTTTGCAGGGAGGGTGTCTCAGACGTTGTTAGCAGTATGTTTGGTCATTTCTGCGAGGATAGATGGAAAAGGAGGGGTGGCAACACTGATGCTACTTGTAGTCAGGCAGCAGGGGAGGGCATTAAAACCTAGTTTGCATCACTCAGCGCCTCCAATTAAACACGAATAACCAGATACAAGTTCCTGTCTTCAGATGTGTTTTATGAGCTCCTGTGCAGCAGGGGAATTCTCCAGAATATACTGTACATCTCCTCGCAGTTTGGCGATCTCTACTGCACGCCTCAGTTCATTAGTGTTAAAAATGGTAAGCATTTTAGAGCCAGATGTACTTTTTAAGTCTTATTAGCTTCAGATGATGTTGTTTAAGGGGCATATGAGGCTTCCAATTAAAGCTGTAGAAAACTAAAACAGAAGTTTCTCCAATTTTTTTTTCCTCCACAGTTAGATGCAACTTTTTCGAAGCCATGGGCCTTACTGTTAGCACCCTCCTTATCAAAGGCAGACATCAAAGGACTTCTGCGGCTTCTGCACACACGGCTATATTAATCCTTAAGACAAAATCTCACCAGCTTGACTGGAAGAGAGAAACAAACAGTTCAGTCATGATTTGTCGGTGTTGTCCATCCTCAAAGTTGCTTCAAGGTAGCATTAGTGCGAACAAGGCTTAACAGTGACAAAATAGCAACTCCCACTCACAGAAACAAAGTCTGATTAGCCAGCTCTTTACGTTGATGTGATGTAGTTGCTGAAGCTTCATTATTGTTTTGTTTTTTTTATTTTTAAAAAAGCAAAGAAGCAAAATACATAAATTGTTACCATAAGCTCTTATCTGAAATCCCATTTCTCTGCACTAGGTCAAAGCTATTTCATTCGTCAGCGCGACGTTTGGGAAAAAAACTCTCAAGAATCTTAACCTAAATGTGTCCAGCCCCCCTTTGACCAGGATGCGGCTCTTTTGGCGCCGTAATTTTGCGCTGGGACCGTTCTAATGGGTTCATCCTGAGCCGCGGCAGAGGCAGGAACAAAGCCCTTTAACATCTCCCAGTACGGGGAGGTGCACCGAGGCCGGGCCGCGCTGCACTCCCAATCCCCTTACAGTGCTGTCACTATTCATTCACGGTCTGCCCTTCCTCCTCGCGCCACAACCTCAACAGGGGCATCGCTCATGATAGAAAACAATGAGCGTGATTTGTGAACTCTCGCCGTCTTTGTAATTTCATCAGTGTAATGGGATTATATTTCAAATCACCACTCCTTTGTTCATTACACATTTAAACTCCTCTGACAGACAAAAACTTAAATAAAATGTGCATGTCAACCCTGGTTGACTTTGCCTGCTCCGGCACTTGATTAGACAAACAGCGCACCGGGGCTGCGGAACGGGGGGAAATAATGTGCTCATTTATTCATTTTTCAGACAAGTCACAATAGATTTTTAACGACCAGTGTCTGACCTCCCTTAGGTACTTCTTGCTTAGGGGGGTTAATAAAGCCGAACGCTGTGGCGCCGAAGCACCACGGCGAGGAGCAAGCCTGAGAAGAAGCCTGTGATGAAATAAAGACAGGACCAAATCAAGAGTCTCCGAATGCCCGCTTCAGCCCCAGAGAGAGGAAGAGAAAGAGGGTGTGGGGGTGGTGGGGGTGTCGGGGGGTGGGGGGTGAGGCTGGAGAAAGAGACTGGTATTCCACTTAGATTCCAATTCCACAGGTCTCTGAGGGACAATTAAACCAAGTGAGGAAGAAGTACTCTCTTTTCTCAATGCACTGGGGCGTGCATATTAGACGCCGCAACCATGGTGATACACTCACACACAGAAGAGTCTGCCAAGATTTAAACTGGGAAGCTTGTAAAAGCCGTGCTGAAAACTTCACGTTGACATTTTAGAACACAGAGAGAGATCTCTCTGAAAAGTCCTAAAATTAACGTCAAGTTGTGAGCAGCTAAAGGATCCTCCCTGACTCATGGCGGCGTTGAAAGAAGTGCATGTTTGTGAATGGAGGGGTTGCGTAATTTCTCAAGTTTTAAGTTGCGTGCATGCACGCCTATTAAGTGTGCATCCAGACGGCCTCAGATGCAGTGTATCTGGGGAAAATGTCAAAAGTTTGGGCTCACCAAACACACACACACACACACAGCAAGAGAGAGAGGGAGAGAGAGAGTCTGTGCAGATGTTCTGCCACTAGACATCCATCTTGTTTTCCCGCTCAGCTCAGTGCTCTATTTGTCTGAATCTATGTCATTTTAGCTCACTCAGGTCAACGGCAATTCAACCTCCTCTTTCGTCTGAGGTACTTCAGAATCATAATGTGATGCATGTGGGATAGGAACCTGCTAAACACAGTCGCTGTCACTGCTCAGACATTGCTGGATATAAATGATACACACCCTGCGCCTGCCTTCCCCATCCTGAGCCGCACCACATCCCGTCTCCACCTGTCCACGATCACTACTTTGTGCAAACGCTCTCTCCCACACCTTCTCAGGTAGTTTGCGACGTGTCACAGCATTAGACTATAATCACACCTCCAGAAATGGCTAAATAAATAAATAAGTAAGAGTAAGTCTCTGAAAGAAGAAATCGTGACATAAGGATTTGTTCGGAACATTCAATATTTCATACTTTTCTGGGCTCAGCCTTGTTTCTCTCCTTTTAGTTGGTGCAGCTCTCTGCTGGGCGCCTCTTGGGAGCGGAGAAAATTACATCCTACCTGATAATTAGCAAAGTTCAGAGCAAACTAAAATCTGCCCCACTCTCTTAGCTCCCCGCCACTGGCAGCTTTCTCTTAGCAACTAATTAAGTCCGCCTCTGAGGTTTTCAGACAGCAATGGTGCTGGATGCTGCAACAGCAGAATTAAAAAACAAAAGGAAGAAGGATGGAAATGAAGAGTGAGAGTTTATTTTTTATTATGTTTTCCTGTTTCATCTTTTTCTACTGACGAATAAAATATGACAATGGTATTCCTGGAGGGAGTATTATTATTTCACACATGGATGCATTCTTCAAATAGAAATAACAGTGTTGGCCGCCATTACGCGCAGTAGCAAACAGCAAAGCGCCCTCTGTCCATAATGTTCTTTAATTATTATAATGTCATCATCCATATCCGGCAATGTTGCATGAAAAAGGAACAGCAGAGCACACCGGGTATTAAATGCAAATCACTAATCTCCCCACAGCTGAATGAAATCACACTACACAGACAGCATTATTAGTGATGTTATCATCACTGTTGCAAATCATATTTGAGACTTCTTATATGAGACTTATGCAGTCACAGAATGGGGTTTGATGCGTGTGGGTCTTTTTTGAATTTTTTTCTAGCTTACTTTTATTCATTTTGTGGTTTAAATAGTTTAAAAGAATACTATCTTTATTTCTTTTTATCACTTATCCAGTCACCTGAAGTCTTAAGAGAGGTGTCGGCAAAGCAAGCAACCAGAAAAACATGAAATTAGAATTAGTCGGAAAGTCTGCGATTCAAGTGCAACAAAAACAGAAGCTAATTGTAATCTGTCATAAACCTTGAGTTAAACACTTGAATACAAGTTGCTCATTAGAGACGCTTGAGCCACTGGGCCACTGATGACTAGCAGTGTAAATGGAGTCGGCTTTAAAAGGCAACCCAGCAGCCTCCTTGATAAGGCTCTTGGCTGCACTGAGACTGTTTGTGATGTGCAATCCATGAGAGACAGAGGAAGCAGGCAGGCAGGCAGTCATTATTTTCTCCACAATTACCTGAAGTCCTTGATAACGAGCAAAAAAAATGCCATATAATTAGAAAAACACCAGCAACACCATTATTGTCAGGAGAACACAACAGTATAATGAAGCAATTATAAATGAGCAGCTTTGTGCTTGTCATTAATTTCTGCTTTTAAGGATGTGGAGATGAAGCATGGCTAAACGTCAGAGTGAGCTGCGAGGATGTTTAGGTGGGTTAGGCTATGAGGAGAGCACTCTGGGGTGTTTTTTGTGTGTGTGTGTGTGCGAGGGGTGGCGGCACAGACAGAACAGCCGGTGATGAGTCCACCAAGTCTCGGCGTGGACAAAATGTCCACTGGGGGACACTTTAAGCACATTATAATAACCTTCTATCATGCAAGTGCAAGTAAAGCTCTCGGTCTGAAATGTGTGTTTACAAATATGTGCAGATGAGGACATGCAGGTTCCACTGCGGCCACAGACGGCTGAATATCATCACGCCGCGTTCAAGTTGTTTATTCTGTATCAAGTGGAAGATGCTCAGTTGCCAAATGAAAGGTAATGAGGAAAAGTACATGCTGGGCGAGGAGCTTGCCCTTTTCACACATCATCACAGAGATTGATCTCTCCTTCCCTTCCTCTCACTCGTAGCTGGTCTCAATTGAGAGATACTGCATTTGAAATTCATGCATATTTTCCTTTGAAATGTATACCGTGCCCCTGATGCAGCCGCGCAATTAGGTAACGTGTTGCATTTCATTAAAAAAATTTCCTCCCAACCACTGAGCGGATTAGAGACACGTCTTTTTATTAATGAGCCTTTTTTTCCCTCTTTGATTTCTCTGCACACTGAAATGAGTGGAGACAAGCTGAAATCCCAGTTTCCTCCAGATATGTCAGGGCTACGGCGAGCTCGGTGGTTTGCTGCCTCAAAGACATCAAATGGTGAAAAGGTAAGCAAACAAGACAGACAGTGAGTGAGTGAGGTCCCTCCACTTGGCATACACTGAGAGCGCAACTCCAAAGCATTGTCCTCCTCCGTTAGAAAATGCCATCTTATTAACACATCCTACAGCACACTTCATCATATTGTCTGGAGAAGGCAATTCTATGGAAGGGGCAATTAGGACGGAGAAGCTGTGAGGTTGCCATTATTTTAGAATTTAATGACCACGCAATACGGAGCTAGATGTAGAAATGAGGGCTACAATACTACAATTATGCATAATCTGGCAGATCTTACCGCACCCCCCACACTCCTCTTCCTTTCGCCTTGAATAAATTTACATGGAAATGCATCTCTGCCTAATTTATTCAGAAAAATTAGAATATACATTACAAATATTTCCATAGACGACATCAGCAACATGCAGTTAGGAATTTAATGACTTATTTCTTTGTATTCATGCTTATGGATTAGGTTGGGAGGGCACCTCCCCCTGGCAGAGTTTTTGAGAAAACAGATAAATAATTAAACGCAGGTGTATATACTGATATTTATATTCACCTTTCATTTTTTCCCCCAGCTGCTGTGCCACTCATTCTATATGGAAAAAAAAGCTTTCCAGCCCATAACTCCGGAGAGAATACACACTGAGAAAATGTGTACTCTCTGTATGTGTGTGTGTGTGTGTGTGTGTGCTGTGGAACCAAGTGTGTGTGCCACTTGTAGTGGCAAGATGCATGACTCTGGACACAACCCAAAAGCAGGGATTATTGACATGGATGCTCCACCATTAATAAGCCGCTGTATCCTTTGTGTTCGGGGTCGCCATTGCTGCAGTTAACTATAACTTGTCAAGGCTGCTCCAGCCGCACAATGCGTACCTCATGCATCTCCTGTCAGCAGGCATAATTCCTGAATGCTGGCACGCCGCTGATTTCTGCATAAGTGATGCGAGCCTTCTAGTAGAGTTAGGAGCACGAGTCTTTTGCCATTGAGAGATGTTCATCATTCTTGATCTGGCTCTGTCAAGACCTGGTGTTTTAGTGCCTCTCACGATTAGGCAGAATTGACAGGCCAAGAAGGCAGTGAATAGCAAAAATGTGTGGAACTAAGGGGGTGTGGTGTGGGCTGTAGGGTGAAGTGGAGTGTGGCCGCCATTTAATCTGCAATTTATCAGTTTAGGCTGCACCATGTAACATCAGGGAGATTACATTCTGGGGAGAAGGAGCTCTATCTCTCCTCCATCCCCTCCTCCTCCCCTATCTCCTCTCAAATGCCTCCTAATGTCGTCTGACGGGAGAACGCGGAGGACAAAGAGAGAGGACTGTCTTTATTGTCACCATTATTGTTTCTGAAACCCTTAATTAATATATAGCATTGTGGACTCCTCTGTGAGTAAGCAATGAAGTGCCAGTGACAGAGAGACGGAGCATAAGAGGTTTTGCTGCGGCGAGACAGGCTGCATCTTTTATAAGGGCCGTTTGTCATAAAGGAAAAGTTGGAGCCAGATTTAACATGCACAGGCATCACAAAGCTGTGCACACGCCCACTCGCGTGCGCACGCCACCATTGATGTCTGCACATGACCTCTGACAACACTGATCACGTTGGGCCAATAAATACTTAATTGCCATTTTTCCATTGGGCTGCTTTATTGATGTCATTTCAAAAGTGATTAATATGAACTGTTAACTAGCTGTTGCATTTAGCACTAAACACAAAACCAAACTGAAGTGTTGAATTATACTGATTTTCTTTTATTTTTCTATATTTTAGACAGATAAAAACATATTTAAATATGTGTACATACCAAAATACAATCACATTATATCATATGTCTTTGAATTTCATATGAGTGTATTGAAACAAAACAAAAATCACAGCGTACAGTGACTTAAAGATCAATATGTTAATGCCCTCTTTTAGGTAAGCAGCATTTTTGCATTTTACCATAAGAAGACACACATACATTTACACAAATATAATAGTCCAATTAATCCCAAATATTTTCTCAACATTTGTGCTCCTTGCACATTCTCCACGATGTCTAAAAGGGCCATTAACGGGGTCACTAACTCTATTAATATCCACTGGTGAAGCATACCAACAGCATGCTCAGTTCTCCAGGTTTTATCTCTCGTTCTGGGAGGGCAGAAACAGAAATGTGAAGACGCCGGCTTACAGGAAGGAAACCCATGGCAGCCTGATATTAAAATGGTTCAGGAGTCAAGTAGAACAAGTCAAGTAGCTCGAGGGCAAACAAAAGAGGGAGAATGAGGAAGGGGAGAGAACAGGTCATTCTTAAAAGGTAATGGACTGTCAATGGTCGTATTGTAGCATATCAAATATTATAAAATATGTTTGCTTCATTTGGAGACTCGGCTATTATTCTCTGGCTGCCTATTATTTAACCAAGACTGTTGACCACCATTACGAAAAACATCTCAACACAACACAATTTACATATTTTCCATTTGAACAATGCTCATTTTTTCAACCCCAACAGTGACTGTACTGCTTTTTATTTTCACCTCTCGAAGTTTTAAAATCATATTATTGATACGCCTCCACATCTTCCCTTTTACATCTTTTTCTGACATCTAAGCTTTATCTTCCTGCTGCTGAGATCAGAGCTCTCCACTGCTGCGGCTGTCCAGCAGACTGTGCCCTGAACACCGGGCTGTGCAGAACTCACACAAGACACATTTCTGTGTCTGAACAGAGCTAAAACAGCAGCAAACGCGTGTATTCGCACATTTCAAACCTACCACTGTAGGATACGGAGTGCACACACATTATGGTGCAATTCATTGCTTCGTGATCACCAATAAAGCAGCCTTTATTAAGCGAGCCTGCATCCCAAGGGTTGTTTTCTAGACGTTCCCCGGAGGAAGAGCTGTATGACCCGCTACACTTATCTGCACAGCCTCTCTCCAGCGACAGAGAGCTTGATCCATCCTGAAAGGGGGATTGAACTCTCACAAGATGAAGACATGACATCTTCGGCTTACTTGATGTCAATGATAGGACAGCTCACTTGTAGATCGGGCATGTTGCCAGCCGGCTCTCCCTGGGTCCCGAACGCTGTCTCTGAACAGAGGCCAACGACACAGATGACATCCGGGGGAAGCCCGTCACCTGTTGCTTAAGGACAGAATAATCAAAGTGGGTCATACCGGGACGCTGGCCTCACAGTGTGTGCAGGGCTGATGTGTTCATCTAATCCGTGTGTGTGTGTGTGTCTTTTCCTAGACTTGTCAGGGCAGCAGTCAGAGCTGAGCCCTGAAATCCACCCCAGTGACAGAGATCATCAGCATCAGCAGCAGATCTTCAGCCTAGATCATGTTCACGCTGAGATCTGTGCCAGCCAGCGACACCGCTGCACTGTCCAGTCGTACAAAAAAAAAGAAAGAAAGCTGCCTGCCAACACATTTCTGAACATTGATTTACAAATGTTCAAATCAGCAAACGTGTATTAGCAATATGAGCATCCCTCTAGGCAATAACAGCAAAGGTTATTTTAATATAAGCAAATAACAACTTTATTGATTTACATGAATGTGGGTAAAATACATGTTATTGTTCCCTTAAGCGATTTTCTTTTTTTTTTTTTTTTTTTTGTTCTCCTTATGATCCACACTTGACATGTCCCTAACAATACTGCTTAATTGCAAACCTCAGTGAAACATGCATGCTCAGTCAGAGGGGGAGTTTACTGTCGAATTTATGGAAATGCATGAAAGCGGGCCTGTGTTAGTTGCAGGGTACACCTGCACTTGTCAAGGTACTCAAGTACGCCGGGTAATTGGCTGTTGATTGCTGCCATTAACATGTGATGGCTAAGTGCATCTAATTCCTGTTCCATTTCCACGGTTCAATCCGATGTCACCACCCACTCCTTCTCTCTCTCGCAGGTGATTAGCCGCGCATGTGAAAATAGTTCTTTTTCTTAATGATATGAGCACAATATGCAGAAGGAGCGCTAGTCTCAGAAGCGCCATTGTAACTGACACCCTTTGCCTAATTGATATCCTTTGTGGAGAGCAGTAAAGGAAAACACAGGACTGTCATTTATTCTTGTGTCTGCTATTTTAGACGAAACCCAGCAGGTTTGGTTCCACAGTAAAAGTGTGGAGGGATCCACCGGTGTGTTTTGGAATGATGCCGCGCAGCTCAGCCTGCTCGGGTTTGGCCTTCGCTGCATCTCCACGCTTTAATATTGACTCTCTGTGGCGACATCATAATGAACCAGGGCTCCTCTGTTATTTGTTACAAGACGCAGATCTCCCTCTCAGCCCTTTGTCTCTGTAGTTTAAGCTGAAATGATTACAGAAAATGGTGCTCACTTTTACTATTTGCATCTCTTACAGTATCACCACCTCGGGGCACAGAGACTCGGTATCCCTTTGAGTTTTAATCTCCTCCTCTGCCTGCATCCTTGAGGCTATTTCATTTAAGTTTTAATATGTGTATTTGACATTTTTGTTCATTTAGACCCCCCCTCCACACACACACACACTTAATTTAATTGACGTGCTGCCGCCTCGTGTTGTTTATTCTGTCCTCACTGAATATTTCCCGCCACCGCCATCATAAGTCCAAACCGGATATGGCCGCGTGGACCTGTGAGCGTGCGCGTGACGGGCGAGAAGAGGGCGCGCGCACCAGTGTGCGTGTGTGTGTGTGTGTGTGTGTGTGTGTGTTGTTTGTTTTAATTAATTTATTTATTTATTTTGTTAGTAGTTTATTTTTTTTTATACTTTTCATATCAAGGAAAAATGTCACGAGGAACCTTGAGCGAGAATAAAGAACATACATTTCTGAGCAAAGTGATAAAAAGTATTCAGATTTGTTTTTTCTTCATTTGTCTTGAAGTGCGTTTTTTGTCCGTCCTACATAATAATAATAATAATAATAATAATAATAATAATAATAATAATAATAATAATAATAATAATAATAAATCGATGAATAATAATGTTTCTAATGTGACAAATATCCACAATAAGGAGCAGAGCGGCTCCACACACACACACACACACACACACACACTCTGGTTTGAAATGTCAGGCCGTCGCGCCCCGCGGTCTTCTTTGTCTGAGCCGCTCTCACATCACACTGATCTGCACACCGTCGTCGGGAATGGCTCGTCTGCCATCTGCAGGACACCGAGGGTGAAACACACACACACACACACACACACACACACACACACACGTTCAGTGTCGGGACAGCGTGTACAGTCACTGAGGACAGCAGTGCTGATGTTTGTTTGTTTGTGCTTGTTCCTGCAGCTGCAGGGGTTTATGGTTAATATTAAAATCCTGGATCCCTGTTTTAAATGTAATGAATCCTCAGAATAAAGCTAAAATGACTGAAATGTTCCAGGTGATGTGACACAGTGTGCAGTAGTACACAGAGATGCACCTTTAGTTGGATAATCCTGCTGTGCTTTGTTTTATTCTCTCCACTCTTGGATCACCTCAGTTTAGGTTTACCTTCAGAGATCTACTACATCCTCATTTACATCTACTCACTATGAATTATTTCTCATTATTGTGTGAATGGCAGCGTTATTGTTCTATTCTCTCCCTTTTGACAGGTGTAACGTAACTTCCCTTTGTCGTCTGATGTTAGTTAGTGGGAGCTTCATAACGAGGCCTACAGGAAGTCAGACCCGTCGGTGATCTCGTGGTTAGGAAGCCCTCCTCCACTGTTGCCCTCCAACCAGGATGTACCACACCTCCGCATGAAGTCATGCTCGAGCCCCGCTGGACTGCTCATCTGTCACTGCACAGCCATCTGGGTGAGACCTCAGGCCTGTTTATGTCTTTAAGCAACAGAATGGCATCCATATCAAACTCAGATGAGTCAAACACACCCCCGTCTTTACTAGATCCATCTGCCATATACATTGTATAAAGGTAATATTACACCTCATGTTTGTGTGTGTGTGTGTGTGTGTGTGTGTGTGATGTCTGCACAGCTTCATGTTGCCTCAAGTTCAACCGCTGGAGAAAGTATTAGCCAATAATAATGCAGTGCGTGGAGCAGCATAATACAAAACAAAACCGAGCCTCCTTGTATCTGAAATCAGCAAAGTGCCACACAGTCAAAAGATCCAATCTCCAAATCTGGCCCATCTAGCCATTGGCTTATGCAACTAATTAACTTCACACACCAAAATTTGAATTTAAATTAACAATTGCGAGATATCATCAGGGGACACAAAGCACCCCACGAAGAAGTTTATGATGAAAAAAAGATGAGTATTAGAGGAGGCAATCGGTGAAGTAAAGAGGGCTTTTAGATGAGGGGATATCTCCAATTACAATCCACCGTACACTTGTCAGCAGTAATGAAATGTTTGCTGAGAGGTTGCTATTTGTGGCTGCTAGATTGGATGATGCTGCTCCACTGCCCCCACTAACAATTATATTCCATGCATAAATTTCCCCACCATCTTCTATTGTGCGAACTGTCGGCCAGATATACCTACAACTGTCCGAGACGCGGCAGAATAATGAAACACCGTCGTGCGTGGTGTACAGTAGGTACGACATTCTCCCACTGCAGAGGAAATGCATAATGTATCTCAGGAGGCACGGAAGAAAAGAAGAATAAAAAAAAGGGGGGGGGGGGGACGTCTGCTTCGTTTTTATTGTTTTTAAAGAATTACATAATGCATTAATCACAGTAAAGACAAATCGGCTTTCCCCGCATGTCATAATTGTGCAAGCTTACAATTAAATGTAAAATTAGATGTAAGATGTAAAACTCTTTTTTATTTTTTCTCCTCTGCTCAGCTTTTCAACTCAATTGCACAGGGAGCAGAGCAGTAAAGCTTTGAAGAACAGACCCAGCTCGTGGGTCTGTTTACACGACACCACTGTGCAGTGGTTTGCATACAATCAGAGCTGAAATTACAGTTGCTGTCACAGTCACGTGTGTTTTTGTGTAAAATGTGTGTTTCTTTTTTCTCTTTTTTTTTTGATCAGTACTTCACCGGGGTCATCTGTAGCCGCCGCGACCGGCCATCTGAGGAAACGCTGAAACATAAGCCAGGTCCAAATAATTTCATCAGATTTGTGGAGTATGTATTTCCAATTAAAGTGACATCACATAAACCTAATTAGTATAGATGCAACCTGCAACTTGATTTTCCAGTGCATGGTTTTCTCATCAAATTGATTACACAGACCCTGCAAGGAAGTATATACCGCACAGACACGTACAGATCTGGCGCATGTGTGCTACTGGAGACGGATATAAAAATGCATTTGCGATGTTGCCCGTGAGTGTGGATGTTCATCAGCTTGAACGAGTAACAGTCAGGTGCTTAACTCAGCTACTCAAACATTGTTTTAAAATCACAGCACGTTTAACGATAAATGACTGTAAAGGCCAGAAGTAATGACATTTCACAAAATGCACTGCTCCCTGTCAATCCGTCCGGGAAAACACATCTGTTTTGTGCAAAATAAATCGTCGAGTTCTGATATGCAAGTATCACAGACACAAAGAAAAGCTTTGCATCCTCTTGCAGGTTCAATCGCTGGCCTGTGTCGTCTACTAATCCCATTCGACTGTTCGTCATGACTGAGAGTGTGCAGACCAACCAATGACTTCATGCAAGAGGAGGCAGAGGGTCAAGCAATCACACAATCATCTCACACGCACTCACTAGATAAAAACCACACTCACGTACTACACCAACCACTTTAGCATAAACTGCAAGTCAGTAACAAGTCAATAGTGTTGATTATTTGCTCTTCTATCCTACTGTGTATTGTGCTGTCAGGTCATTTACCGTGAAAAGTAATGGATTATCGCAAACTATAATACACGTGGCACGTCTGTGCACAAAAATGAAGCAGAGGATTTCAAGAGAAGAGAAGCTTTTAGTCATTTCTATAAAGACATGCTTGTACTATAACTGGAAAGATACAATGACACCGGGATAACACAGCACGCCAAATTGGGAGAAAAAGAAAAAGAAAAGGAAAGAAATATAAGTGCACATAAACACGAGTCCCTTTCTTGAACTTATGAGGAGGTAGAGAGCTAATTATCCAATAGTTCACTAGTCTGCCCATGCGGACACATGTGGCATCTCAGGTATAAGATTAGAAACAAAAACATCTTTGTTCGCTAACAAAGGCTTGTGTTGATTAAGGGTGATGTGACCACAACAAGCATCACAGCAGCTTCAGATCCAACTTAACTTTTTTTTCCCTACCTTCCCCTCAAATGTTTTACCATGTTTAACCAGTGCAAAAATGATCCAGAACTCTGTTGTCAACCAATGCAGGACAGTTAACTGTGTACAGACTGATATCAGGCTCATTGGTTTCAACTCTGAGGTAGGATCTAAAATACCAAAGGGGAACTTTGTTCAAACTCATGTGCATTAAAGGGACTAAGCCATGACAATCAGCGATGCCCATGTTCCTGCAGCCAGGGACGGGACAAAACGTTTCTCTCAGTGAGATGTGGTTGGCCCATTGGAGTGTGTGGGTGTGTGTGTGGGGGGGCGGAGGGGGAGTTAAGGTGGGGAGAATGCCTATGCTGGGTTAAAAAAAAGGAATTAAAGTCAAAAATAACTACCTGTACAGAGCGCCCCACATCAAAGGCACTATTTTCAATATCTCCATAAATGCCACCACTGCTCTGTGCACGAGTCGACCCTGTATCATAACCACCCAGCATCCCCACCTGAGGGCTACTCATCGCTAAGGTGCCTTCCTAACTCAAGCTTTTTATTTACGACAAGTTTATTATAACAACACTTGCCTCAGACATCTTAAACGGGCATGATATGCATTTGCATTTTGTTTAAAATGAGATAAACAAAGCATTAAATAGAATTACAGAAATAAATACATTTTATTTCATATAAATATGTGGGCCCTTATGTCCAAATTCTCACTGACACGCTTGTTTTTGGGAATAAGATGAAGTAAACAATTCATGAAATAAGCTGCCCGACTGTTTGATACATTAACCATATAAGTAGAGTATGTGTTATTGTGAATTAATCTCAGCGTTTATGAGTCACTAAATCCCATAAGTAACTATAACGCACTGTAAATCCCCATGTTACAATCCATTTAATCAACATTATATTGTAATTTAATTGGAAGCCCTTGCCTCACACTCGGGGGGGGGGGGGGGGAAATCAGTGATCACATCAAGGAAGTCTGGTCCCTTTATATAGGATTATCTTTTAGGTTGATTTAATGTCATATTGATAATTGTGAATATATACAATTCCTAATACAGACCCCAAAAGTGAAATGTTACTGAATAGACAAAAATCCAAATCAGGTTTAAAGTTAACATCTTGCTAATTTTTTCCCCAAGGCCGTTTTTTTTTCCCACCACGGCTAAAACCTGGATTTGTCCACATACGTACAGTAATATATATTTTGTAATCTTTCAACGTCTCTGGCTATGTACAAGCTATACAAATAAAGAGCAGGCTGAGGGCCAGGTTTTATAAGCTGTGCAGAGGGAGCAGTTGGTTGGGAAGTCTCCCAGTCTCCCGGCTCCTTCCCCCGCAGTCTGCCCATACAGGTGGCTGTTCTGCTTCACTTGCGATCGTCGATGGTCTTAATGAATTCCAGCGCCGCGGTGAACTGCATCCACCAATAGCACTCCTCCCCACTCAGCCGGCTGGCATAGAAATTATTGATGTACTGAACGGTGGACAGCAGGCAGGGCGGGTTTGCCTGGAGGGGAGGAGATGTGGGGATGGGCCCACATTAGCCGCTGAAAGATCCTCACGCAACGCCGTACAGATTATAATCATAAATATGTAAATATGTAAAATATATCCACGCAGGTGAGCAGATAGCTTACAATATGGTCATTTGGGGAAGAATATTCTGATGATTATTCTCAGTGGTTATAAAACCTGAATAACTGATCATTACTGATGGTTCCTTCAGAAATACAGCTTGGCTGTGTTGAATGAAGTTAAGAGCAGACTTACCCTAATGAGGACAAAGACAAGCACAGGGACAAAGTCATCCGCTCCAGGGACAGAGTCCTCATTGGCCAGACTGAGGAGGTTCATGATGGTTGAACACATGCGCAGTATGCACTGGACTTTGTCTCGTGGCGTCTTGTACGCATTGATGGTCCTGATCTCAGCCTGTGCAGAGGGCCAGGGGGCCTCCTTCAGGTACACCTTCAACCAGAAAGGTTCAAAAACAAAACTCAAACAATGACCAACACTTCTTGAAGCTGCATGTACCAACAAGTCTCTTCCTTCCACATAAATGCAGGCAGACTATGAAAAATTATGTCACCAAAACAATACCTCTGGCACTTGAAGAGCTTTGTGATTGGCCGTCACAACTTTTGAGAGCCGCTGGATATGTTCATGGAAAAGCCTGCGTGAGACAAAACAATTCAGTGTGTCATGAGAGAGAGAGCACAGTCTGTCCAGTGTAAGACTGCAGCTGTTCTGATGACATATTCATTAAAATTTTCTTTCTGATTAAGTGACTTCAACTCTTTAAAAGAAAAAAACACAAGTTCAGCTACCAGGCTTGATAGAAAATGTCAGTGACTAAAATTAGCTTTAATGGTTTGCAGCACTGTACTGTACTATATATGCACACTATATATAGAGGTTTTACTAATTCAATGTTATGACTTAAAATTTCATTTTCTCTTATCTCATACAAATTTTACAGTCACACAAAGTGAAACTGTCATCACACATCATCACAGCATATTCTGAATGTGTAATATGCCTTCAAATTACTTGGGGAGACTTATGACTTTATACCCTTACTGCTAGATATTTATATGTTGTTGCTCAACAAATAGACCTGACCAGAACAGAACACAACAAGGTGGCATCTCACTGAAGATGGCTAGTGTCCCATTCTGAAGTTCTGTTACAGTAACAAGTAACAGTACAGTAACTTCTACAGCAGAACTAAACTAATCTTAGTGAATTTAAAAACATGAGAACTTCAAAAGCAAAACAGTGCCTGAGTGAAACTCAATAAAAAGGACCAGATTATCATGAGCACATTTAGCTGAGGCCAACACTCTTTACCACTGCAGGTGCACTTCCAAAGTCTGTTTACTATTGTGACTGATGTTACTTTCAATCCTAAAGGCCGGAGCAAAGCACTGCTGCCCCACAGAGTTCCTACATTATAAATCTTCATAAATTGCCATGCTGCCTCATGGGATTGTGTGTCACTCCAGCTACTCACTGGTCTCTGAGAATGTCTCCATCCTGGTTGGGGTAGAAGGCCAGTTTGAAGATGCGGTTCATAACGCTGCGCTCGATAGCCATCTGGGCATCCTGCAGCTGGTCCTCGCTCGCGTACTGCCAAATGGCATCACGGGCCATGGCGCCGTACAAGTAGCGCAGAAAATCCTCCACCGCTGCCGTCTTGTCATCCGCTGCTGTGCACCCCTGGAACGCTGGAGGGGAGCAGCATAACAACAGATGTAACACCCGTACAGCACTGAGCAGCAACAACACCACTGTTTTCAGACGAGTCAGCCTGAGGTTGAAGGTGATGCTGTCTGAAGACTTGGGAATTCATTTTGATATTTAATATAAAGGAGGAAACACAGCTCTACTAACATGTCTGCCATAGTGTAATGTTATTTCATGTTAGTATAAACTGAAATGTAGACATCCAACCTGTTTGGGTATGCCTTCATATTTATTGCTTATCTTACAATGGTCACAACCACCTGTTTTCTTCTTGTGTTTCAGGAGTGATATTGGAAAAACATGTTTAAAATCACATACAATTTGCCAAAAAAAATAGCAGAAAATAGGATGGCTGTGCTCTTCAGGCTAGCAGTAAAAGACAGCTGAAGAAAAAAAAAATCAATAGCTGGGGTTTAGTTACACTCGGTATGAGCATGCTGACATACCTTTAATGAAGTCGAGCATCTTGGCCTCCATGTGTTCGAGAAGGATCCGAACACAGACAGTGGTGAAGTAGCGGTTAGCCACCTCCTTGTCTCTCAGCACCCTCTGGAGGAGCCTTTCCAGATGGGCCTGAGAGGTCTGCAGGCCCTGACGACACCTGGTGAGATAAGCTATGTACGGTGCCCGCTTTCTAAAAGGAAACACACACACACAGAAATTTGTATTATATCATTGCCACTGTAATGCTGGCAACATCTCTGTGGTTGCCTAAAACAACATTATGCACCGAGCAAAGAAAAGATAACAAAATGAAAAGGCCCATGGGTGCCCCTAAGTGAGCTCGCGTCATCTCTCCAGGCCTCCGCGGTTACCTGTAATCCTCCGCAATGGCAGCCAGCAGCTTCCTGCAGGTGCGCGCGTCGAAGCGGCCGACGCAGCGCGTTGTCTCCTGGATCTGGGCCATCTGGTTCTTATCCTGGAGGTTGATGGCCTCCGCTAGCTGGACCTTCAGGAAGCAGACGATTTCATTGTCTGAGAGAGAGGACGATAGGGAGACAGCATCAGACAACACTGCTCAGCGCTCACAGAGGAACGGCTGGTCGCTGTAATCTGATCAACCTGCTGCCTCCACATGACAATGTGACTGATGGCCACAAAGATGGAGGCTTATTTGTTTTACTGTTGATCATTTCACAGGATGTCACTTGATTCGGTCAGCTTTTGTCTTGCTTCAGGATATAAAGGTGCAAAGAAAGCTTAAGAGGTCTGTATTTCTTTTGTGCACAATTGGAGGACTTGTCTCTTTCTGATAAAATATTGGTCCAATATTAATCTATGTGGTTACACCAGTATTTCTAATATGCAGGACAGTTTTATAATGTGATATTCGACTGGCACCATAAGGGAATTCAACATCCCTGACTCTTCCAACCTTGCCCCAAACCTTGGGAGGCCAGTCAGAAGGTGAAGGTGGTACAGATTTGGTGTCTTGCTTAAGGACACTTTCAGCTAGTTGGATGTCTGCCAACATTAAGGGCTTGTACCTGGCTCCCCCCGGAGAGCTGTGACAAAGATACCGAACATCTAGTAGATGGTACCAAGTTTAACTCCAGCTGTATATATGTTCACTCTCTAACTCTGAACATGTTTTAAATTAAATGTGCTTTATGATCAGTTTGTTATCAGTATGATCAGTAAGTTATTTGTCACTACAGGGGCATTAGTATCTGTCCAGCAAGAGCAACAAAATGAATTGATTTAGCCTTAAATGCATTATCAACTGCATTAATGCTGCATAAATACTGTACTACCTGTTCACTCTCAAAAAGAACAATGTTGAAATAAAATGTTTCCTCTTGCAAGAAAAGACAAAGCAAAAAGAGAGGTAATACTTAATCGGTTCCTGTGAAAGAGCAAGGTACTATAAAGTCAATCACAAACATAGGATGGGTTTTGCATAGATGCTCTGCCTACCTTCAGGGTCCATATGGTCAGGAAGCCCATTTCGTGTGGTCGCAGGAGCCATGATGGGCAGAGCCACTGAGTCTGCAGAACACAACGCCAACCTCAGTTTCTTCTTTGCATCACTGGAAGACACAAACAAAACAAATGTAATTTACCTCTTGACTGACTGTTTGTACATTGATTTTTTATTTGTTTTCTGCAGAGGTGTGAATTTCTGACCTGAAAGAGAACTTGGAGTCATGCTGCTGCGCTGTCTGGCTGGCCGAGTCTGGGAGGTCGTCTGTGGAAATGTTCTGCAGAGTGTCTTCTCTAGGAGAGTCATGCACGCTGTCCTCAACACAAAGATCTGTCAAAATATACAAAAACAGGCAAACCACTCAGTTTATTTACAACAAGTTTTGCACTTTTGTTTGTTGTTGCCATATTCATTTATTTACACAACATTTTTTTCCCCTGACCTCCTGTCCCATCGTAAGAAGCTCCACCTGTGGCTCCGTCACTCGGGCTGGTCCTCTTGATGTTCCTGTACTTGTCCAGGATGTCTTCAGCTGCCTGTGCTTGAGAGCTGTGTCTGGGTAACGGCTCATCTGAAAAACCCACCAACACAAAAGGCGCATTTACATTAAACCCTGCAATAACAGACACACACATTTATGTCTGTCGCTCAGCCAGTGGAGAGAGTAATTAAACCAAACCGGGACAGACCTTGTGGGATTCGCTCCTGGACGATGTCGTCCTTTTCCTGCTTGTCCCTTTTCCGAAACGCTGCTATGGGAGCTGTGGAGGAGAGACATGCGATTGGCTGACAACACTTGCACTGCCGCTGGATGACAAGTTAATCATGAGTCACCTGTTGACAGCCACTTTGGTAAATCTTTGCCTTTTTATTTTTTTATGGTTTGTGTTGAGACTTAAAAGCTCAATGTAGGATGTATGGTATCATACTGTATTAAAAAAGTGTAGATATTCGCTGAGAAAAAAGCAAAGGAAGATTGAAATGGTGAATTAAAACATTGGTTCATACCAGAATATCACAAAGGTCCACTGTGACGCATTACAAAAAGTCCAGTTGGTATGGATGTAATTAAGCCTACTGATGCTTATCCTATTAACACGAAGGTGCAAACAGGACAAACAAGGGAGACGCAGGTTCTACAATTTGATGACACACACAAGGAACATTGGGTGGAGTATCTACATTGATATTCTGTATTCTCCATAGAGTAACATGGTATCAGACTGGAGCAAAACAAAAAGAAAGTGGGTGGTAAAACGGATGCATGGATGAGGAGTGTGGGAACTCAGGCTACGCCATGTCACATCACAGCTCTACAGCTCTAAGGCAACATCTACAAAGCAGCACGGGCACGCAGCCGCCGGCTCCAGCAGTAAAGCCAGCTCAATGACGACAGCGTTGGAAGCGTTACCTGGGACGTCACTCTCAGCCGTCCAATACAGCACTGTGAGGGATACAACAGACAGGGTTGGCCTTTCACACACAGGCTGCCGCTCTGCCGGACAACTGACTGCGCGTCACCATGCAGAGCAACAGGACAAAGCACAAAAGGACTCTACAGAGAACTGGCGGGAGATTGGTGGTTCAGGCTTCACGGCGCTCTACTTCTCCATGTGCACACTGTCCTTCCCTTTTTATGAATATCAATTTAATGTTTACTTAAGAAACATCATTATCTCAAAGAGTAATAAGCAGTCATTCTGTGTGGGCACAGCTCATTATTTCCCAGACAGATGTATGAGAGATGCGGGTAGATTAGAACTGCAACAAGAGATGTGTCATCTATCAGTGCTGATGACAGAAAGGTCTATCTAATGACCATTAGCCGGTGGCTGACAGCACTGCTGGGAGGGCTACAGCCATACAATCTACACAGCTAAAGCTCCTCTGATGACTGATTGGCTTTGAAAAGTCTATATAAATCTGCAGCCAGTGAGACGTGAGAGAAAAAGGACTGGACACGTCTCTGGAGTAACTTCAAACAACAAGAAACATGATTTTCCAACTGGAGCATCAGCAATGGAGTGGACAACATGGATCATCATTCTCTTTCGCACATTATAAATTGGCTTTCGCTCTGCTCTTTAAAGTGTGATATTTCCTGTCAGTTGTGATTAAGAGAACTTTTTTTTTTGGCAACAAAAAAATAGAAGGGGCACTGCAATCAAACAGATCACTTTTTAATGTATAAAAGTTCCTTTTTTTTCCAGTTTAGAAAAGAGGGTATGCGTTTTGTTTTCTTACCTTTGGGAATGGCTGACACAAAACGCTTCTTCCACCACGGTCTGTTGCGATCAGACTTCTCATCGTCACTGTCTTTCCTGTCCTCCACCTTTGGAAGCAATGAACAACATACACTTCAGTGAGCAGATTATTACAAATCACAGCAGCTGGAACTCTACAAAAAAAAAAAAAAAAAAAAAAAAAAAAAAAAAGCCCACCACCAAAACCATAACAACAAACAAGAGTCCTCCTCCAATCGTTCCCCCCTCCTTTCAGGGAGCCCCTTCTGGGGGATGGGCAAGGCCAACTCAA
>JBAJHX010000076.1:7295520-7338437 GCA_037176925.1 Amniataba percoides
CTTTCTTCAAGAAAACAGATGTGCCCTTCGGGGGGGGGGGGGGGGGGGGGGGGGGGGTGGTTTTTTTTTTGGTTTCGTAAAAACCCAAGAGTAGGCACCTCCAAAAAAAAAAAAAAAAAAAAAAAAAAAAAAAAGATTCAGCAGTAAAATCATGACAATAAGTAAGAGTGCTGCTGCAGCTGGTTACCTCTCCTTTCAGGGAGTCCTTGCTGGGGGATGAGGACGGTCCTAAGGCGAAGGCTGGGTCGCGCTCTTCAACCGCTACCCGCCGATTAAGGCCGGGGTCACTTGTGGGCCGGCGCCCTGGGCACACAATGTCAGAGCTACGGCTACGCACCAGCCTGTCAGGGAAGGAGTGGCGCTGCTTGGTGTGCTCCAGCTCAGCCTGGGCCAAGCAGTGGGGCGTGAAGAGAGAGTGGCGCGTCTCCGGCCCCAGGGCACTGGCTTCAGGGATGGGGGGGTCGGGGGGAGGGTGAGGGGGCCTGGCATAGTGCACTTTGGGTCTCACTATTGTTCCGGTGGAGGAGCCTGAGGTAATAAGAGACAGAAAATGAGATTGTTGAGTTGATGAAAACTGTAATATTTAAACATCCCTGTACGCTTTTTATTACATTCTCGCTAATCTGTGAGTTACTTACTTACCAGCTCACTGCACAGGCTTCACAAAGACCTTTTCCCTGTGCAGATATTTGTAATTTAACTGTTTTTAAAGCCTTAAATAAACTAATGAAGTTCTACAAGCATATTTACTAAGACACAGTGTTGTTCTGAGCCACAAAAACTCACTTGTTCCTAAAGAGTAGTTGCTAAACATCATAAAAGCAGAGAAAAAAAACACTATAAAAGTGGGGGAGAGTGCTAAAGAGAGATGTTAGTGGGAGATGAGCCCTAGGTATAGGTAGGCCACCTGTTCCAAGGGTACACTCTCTCTCCTGAAAAGCTTCCAATGGCAGCCTCGTGCCATGAGCACAGTGGGACAAGGGGACAGTGCCAAAGAGCCTGGGGTGAGGTCTCTCAGCCTGTCATCCCTTCACCTTGCCACAGACACACAGCCACGACCATTCCTCTCTCACACAATTTCCACACGCGCCATAAACAAAACGCACAGGAACAAAGCCCGCGAAGAATAATTTGGGGTACTAAATGGGCCGACTGAAATGACATCTCACTCACACTTATAATGTGTCCAGTAATTGGGGTAAGGCTCGTGCGAGGGGCGCGGGCGCTCTTTTGGTTAATTTCACAGAGTTCAAGCTGTTCTGTGAGCCCGCGACATTATGGTGGGGATTCGATGATTTCTCATTTCTTACTCTGATTGGTCTGTAGAGCATTCTGGGAGTGCAAATTACCTTCACCGGAGGAGAGGGGATCGAACATGGCCAGTAAGGAATCAGCCTGCGAGGGCGGAGATGTCAGGTGGTGCGCTCCTGTAAAAACATGAGAGAACACCAGACAATCAGGAGCATTTACTAAATTAACTGCTGATTCATAGATGCACATTACTGTTTTGGGAAAAAAGTTATTACTTTTTTTATTATCAAGTAAAAAAGATAATAGCTTGGCCTCCAGATGTGATGCAAAGAATATTTAACTCTACACTTTAACTTCATGTCACAATTACAGTCGTTGAGAAGAGTGATTAGTTTAGTGGCAGCTGTGAAAGTGACAGGGATTGATGGCTCCGGCTGATACTGTTTAAGGCGGATAGACACCGTACGGATGGCTGAGCTGGCCTAGCGGGGATGTGACACTCTCCTACCGTGGCCTGACTCCTCCCCATCTGGACTGGTCACAGAGTCCTTCCCTCCAAAGTCTGAGCTGCACTCTGACCTCAGGTCCTCGATCTTGTTGGGGATGTCTTCTGAGGTCGCGCTGATACCTGCAGCGGGACGGAAAACAACACAAAAACAGTTATAGTGACATTCAGGACAAAAGTAACTCAGGACAGTGGGTTGGCAGCAGTCAAAAAGAAAAAAAAGCAGAACCTGCATGTTCAGTATCTCTCAAACAAAAGAGGATATTTTTCTCTTTAGACGATACTGCATGGTCTCTCTCAGATGGGAACCCGCTGGGAACTCTAAATTGGTAGCGTAAGCTCCCATGGGTTAGGGGGAGAGACAGAGATAAGAGTGATCATCAGATGCAGACTATCCATCGGCCGGGATCCCGTGGGACGTTTTCCTGTGAGCTGAGCCAGGAACATCACTGCTGGCTTCCTAATCTAGGATACTACTTCATGCATGTCAACAGAGCATGTCCACCTGAGCCCACGGAAAAGACAACCAGCAATAACCTGTGTCACGCAGAAAAATTCCTGCTGACCTCATTACATTGGTTAACAACCCTCCCAGCAACATGACCGCTCTACACAGAGTCAAGGACGGTGAGAAACAGGCACCTTATTTAACCAAAGTTTAACAATGTAAGTCATTTTATGACTTTTAAAGATTATGAAAGACAAAAAGTACAATGAGATCAAACAGAACAGATTGCGTCAGAGAGAGAAAGTGGATGTTAGGGAGCAGAGGTGGGTTAGATTTATACCTGAGACGACGCTGAGGCCGGGTGTGCTGGGTCTCGAGCTGACCTCTCTGACCTCTGTGTCATCCGAGGTGCTGCCGACCCCTGAGCAGCTCTCGAGTTCCTGCAGACGCTCCTCCTGTTTCAGGTCCGGGGCTTCTGCGAAAAAATAAATAAAAAATGTCTCTTCTTCAGAAGAAAAAGACATCTAAGACAAAATGTTTACTTTTCTCGCTTGAACTGTGGATGTAGTACAACTTAAAAGAAACTTAGAATCCACTGTAGTTGTGGTTGTTTACTAGAGATGATGGTCATTCTCTCTCTCCCTACCCCCCCACCGTTTATTATTGGGAATCCAAGTGAGCACATATGCATGAAATCAAACAAAGCATACATTATCATGTCTTATAACTGCCAAACCAAACCATAAAGCTAGTACGGCCAATTCTTTGGCTACCCAATGGAGCTGTTGGGTCGAACCCAGAGGCTCCATACTAACAGCAGTACTCATTTGCATGCTCGTTAGTAATAATGTGTTGGTGAAGTGCTCTTCAGAGTGTAGTTTTCTGCTGCCTAGCCATGAAACAAGCGCTGTACTCGAAGCAAGCCTCCGATCGTGCTATTACCGAGCAGAACAGGGGCAGCAAACGGAACAAAAAGCAATCAAGACTCTCATGCATGTCATTTCTGCATCGCACATATTGAAGTGCTGTACTACTTCAATTAACATAAGGCCCAGGCTTTTCAAAGAAACACTTAACGCTGTTAATAAAACACTCTGCTGATTTTCAAAAAACACCGTTTTTTTTTTTTTTTCAAAAGGGGGAGTTGAGCGTATAATCTCTCTTTAATAAAAAGGTTTGGACGGTATGTTCAATTTGCAAAAACAGACAAAAGAAGTATAATCTGTGATTTATAAGATTGTATTTGGATTGGCACGGTGACACAACCAATGTAAACTGATACACTGTGCAACTATTGTCATAACAATGTAAGATGTACACACCAGTCTGAGAGAAACGCAATTTTAAGTCTATCCAGATAAAAAAAAAACTGACACCATATAAACTGAGTGAGGACAGCTGCTGTCCTTGCGTTTCCCTCCCCACTGTTCCACTGCAGGTGCAAACACACCTGGTGGTCCCTCTAAGGAAACCCTGAGCTGCCTTTTACTGGCACACACAGATCTGCCCTGAAAGACAGGCAAGCGCGCACAAATATGATGACAGATGCACACACACACATTTTTGGTATGGAATGCACCGCCGCCGCACCTGGTGTCCCAACCTCCGCTGTATCATACAAACATAAATATGCATGAACACACACGTGCATGTAAACACGCATTTGAGACTTTCGTGGAGATGAAGCGTAAGAAAGAAGACGATGACGAAAACAAAATAAGAGTTAAAGGGTGTTTTTGAGAGGTGTACCTGAGTCACTGGGAAGGACCTCCACGCTCCAGGCCTCGCTTGTGGTCTCTGAGATGGTGGAGCCATAGGGGTCCAGCAGCACTGAACCCGAGCCAGGAAGACACAGGAGGCTGCCGAGCATGTTCTCTGCAGCTGCCCCTGAGAGCACAGAGAGAGAGAGAGAGAGAGAGAGAGAGAGAGAGAGAGATAGAGAGAGAGAGAGAGAGAGAGAGAGAGAGAGAAAGAAAGAGAGAGAGAGAGAGACAAAGAGTTAACCTCTGTCCACAGCATGAAGCAGCTTTTTTGTTTTGGTCAGGAAAAGTGTTGGACCAGCAAGAAGTCACCTTTATTGTCGCAAAGTCATCTTGAAGGCACCTTTTTGTACTTTACCCAGCCTCTGTGTGTTGTTAAGGGGCTGGTGTTGATTCATATTCTGTAATTAGCTCTAATAAATTATTCAGATCTTAAATATGAGCAACATGTGAACTGGAGAATGCCAGTGAAGAAATGATGCCTTTGGTAATATGTTGAAATTTCACATTTATGTTCATATTTAATCCTCAGTTTCAAAATATACCAAACCGTAGATGGTATTAGGACTGCAACTATTGATTATTTTCACTGTTAATGAATTTAGTCCAACTTAGAAATGAATAATCTGGTCTTTAAAATTGCACAAAAATATCTGTCTTCTGAGAGTGAAATCATAAAACTGCAACTTTTTACTGACAAACAGTTTAAAACTCAAACATACTCAATATACAGCCATGAAAAAACTGAGAAATGCAGCAAATTCTCACATGTGAGAGCTGGAACCCGCAAACATTGGGGATTTCTTGTTTCAACATTATTATTTGGTACCAAATATACTGATTTCATGTGTTTAATCTTAATTAAAACTGTTTCATCTCTTTAATACATTGCCTTCAGGTCTGACTGTGAAATAGCCTGAGATAAGCACAAACATTAGATAAACCCTCTCTGAATGCTGTGCGGATTGGGCTTCAGAGACACTGAGCTTTGCATACAGAGACACAGAGAGAGCTGGAGGTCACATACATTTCATGCTGGGACCCACAGGTGCATATACCACTGTGCCAAAGGTCAGAGGTTAATGGTAATATCTCACCCTGCCCTGGCCTCCAGGGCCATGACTTTGAGCTGTTGATTAAGCATAGCATTACTCACAACCAAATTACTGCTTCACCCACCCTCCCACAAAATCCTCCACACTTTCCCTTCTCCATTCAGGAAGCCGCGGCTTAACAAGGCGGAAGAAAGCGGAGGAGGGGGAAAAGAGCTAGCAGGTGTGAGTGGGAGTCAGTGGCCAAGGCTCGAGACCAAAAAGTCGACCTGTGGTAGCCGCACCCCCCGGTATGTCATGCTTCCACTTCACGGCACACGCGTGCCATGAGCGTGCGCCCGTGCCAGCACCCAGGCAACAGTGTGTGCTGATGTTGGCGGGGGCAGGGCTCTCATTGGCGGTGGGAGAGCTCTATCCCGCTGTCCGTGTTTACAGTCTTCAAGGTAGGGGCGCAGAGTACTTGTCTTTCAGGTGGATGATTAAATGAGTGGCACAACAAGAAGTGAAACAATTAGAATTTCTGCCTCATTATCATGGTAATCTTATCAGTGGGATAATGAGGTATTAATGGATATTTAATGTGCATCTCATAACCCAATCCCTTGGAGAAAACACATAAGGAAATCGCTGTAAATTCACTTAATGATGGAAAAGTCCCCCAACGCCATATTCCGAAGAATGAAAAATGGTGGATGCAAATGAGAAGGAACCAAGGTCAATAAGACTGCAGGGACTAAGTGAATGTCAGAGAGAGAGGGATAGAGAGAGAGATGGGCAGAGGGAAGGCTGTGACAAAAAGACTGAGGCTGAGGAGACGTGAAAACAAAGGTCTGAATAAGATGAAGACTCAAATATTCTATCTAAGGCTGGTTTCACACTGGGGGGGCTTGTTATCTTTACACGCTTACCGTTATAGTTTTGGCTCAACAGAGCGCAGAAGCTGAACTTGCCCTCCACTATCTACTGAAGATGTTTATCAAATATATCAGCATATTATGATTATACATGTTCTTATTAGCTAATACCACTGAGATAATGTGTGCTAAGGACATATTTCCAGAGGCACAAAAAATAACAAGATTGTTTTCCACCCTTACAGTTTCACTTTATACAGTATGAAAGTGGTCATTTTTGCTTCATCTGTAAACTTTATTCATATTACCAACTATTATTCAGTGTTTTTTTAAACAAAAAACTATAAAAACAAAACTGAGGTATAATGTACCTGTAAAGCAGGTAAGATTTAAATTGTTAAAGCATTAAAGCAACAGCAATCTACCTAAACACAAAATAGATGACACTCCGTTAAACCATATTCACAGGAACAACTAGAAACACTGTCCTGTATTATTACTTTCAGCTCAATTAGACAACACATTCACATGTATTTTAATACATTTTATGAATACAAAACAGAAAACAACCATGAATCATGAATGTATGATAATGTCCATGTATGTGTGTTAACAGTATCATATGAGGTATTTCTTTATGGAAGCTGAGCTGCAGACCTGCATTTTGATGCTATTTCACCCTCATACCACAAGGTGATGACATTTCCCTAAATCTACTTAATCTGCAGTCAGACAAAGTCCCCATGTGAGACAAATTTATCTCATAAAATGTGCAATGATCACACAGGCCATGCAGATCAATCAGTTTGCTTACTGGTGAAGGAATTAAGTCCCACAGATGCCTCACCTGCTATTTCCTGCAGCCGATCTTCATCCATGTTGGGGTCAAAGTCACTGCCAAGCACATCAGTGCTCCAAGTTTCGCTGACTGTCTCAGAGATGTCCCGATCATCTGTCAGACCCATCATGTCTCTGATCTCAAACTTGCGCAGTTTGTCATCCAGGTTGTCCTGAGTGGTGGCTGAAGGAGACATACAGTACGTTAGACAGCTAAACTTCCTTACCTTTCATCCATTAACAAAGTTATTGTTTCCGGAAAAAAGATATATTTCTGCTTCCACTTTAACATTTTAGCAATATTCAGAAATACGCTTACCCTGTTCATGCTCCAAAAGCTGTAGAGCCTCCACCCCGTTGCTCCCTGATGGTCCAGCTCCGAGCTCAGAAACAGACTCTCCCTCCAGGTCCAGAGATGACACAGAGTTAGAACGATTGGATGGACCTGAGGAAATGAATGAATAAAAATGTACACAAGGTAAAAGTCAGTCAGTACTTGAGCCAGGTGTTTTTGTGCATACAACTGTATGTGACATGAGAAAAATGGAGAAATCACAGTGATGCACTTCCCCCAAACCACGAACAAAAACACTGTTTGCTGTCCAAGTTGTCTGATATATTGTGGTTTTGCTTTATGTATCATTGGGCTGAGGACTGACCCTCTGAGATGCCTTCCAAGTTGTCACTGCAGAGGGAGAAGCGCAGGGTTTTGTCTGGTTTGCCATGCAGCTTGGTATCATCAGTATGGCCGTCCCCCTGGGCCCCATCAGCCATCTGCAGGTTCAAAACCTAGAGAAAAGCAGAGAGAGGAAGTGCATACATTAACAAAATATTACCTATTATTTGGTTACTAATATGCTTTACCGTGACTCATTCTTGCCAGAAGCATGACCTCATTCAAAGACAAGAGGCGAGAGAGGTGTTAGCTTTACATGAGATACAAGGTCTCTTATCAATTGTATAACACTGCAAGCACACGCAGAGCTTTACAACATGCTGGACACCCACTAAAAGAAGTTTTACTTCCCTTCAGTGGCAGGAAAAAATATGACATTGAATTTATCACATAATCATCATCTCCCCTGCAAATGAGTGCATTAATTCAAATCACATTACCTCATTCTCTGACATCATCCCAGGGACAGTCTGAGGACCAGTTCCTAGTGAAATCACCAGCACCTCCTCTGGCATCAGCTCCTGGAGGGATTCTTGGGAGCTGGCCTCTGCCTCCCCCTCCTGGGCAATGTTGGTACGGCTACGGCTACGAGCAGCTGCTGGTTGGCCAGTTAAAGGGAATCAGCAGGGAACCACTGTTATTTTCTTATTCTTACATTCAGAAGACGCTACGTTTAAGACCCCAAAATGTTGCTGGATTTAGGTAGTACATTCAGAAGTTCATGTTTCACCTCATGTCAAAACAGCATTTGTGAAAATGAACAGCTCTAGCCTAAGACTTGAAAATACAGAACCAAGACTCATCTGGTATGTCACACCAATGCACTGCCTGCAACAGCTAGTCGTAAGCAATGAGAACGACTTTAGCAGCTAATTTTTACTTTTTTTTTTAAGTGAGCGACAAATCAAAGCAACTTTATCTGTTTCACAAAGAAAATTTCCAATTTACTATTTAAATGTTCTCTAGTCCTTTCTTTGTCTAACTTTACACTGGTGTGACATCAAAGATGAAATGATCTCTTATTTCTAAATGTTAGTCTGGCAGTTAGTTAACAATGTTAAATGCTGAGCATTCTTTTAGCATGAAAATACCATTTCTAAATAATATGGCAGATACAATATCTTTTGTTCTGTGGACACATCATGAGCTGCTGGTGCGTTTTTGTGTGTGTTTTCAGCTTGACCAGTGAACTGTGCACTGTGTGAATACCATTTTCAGATTTGATTTATCAGCACTACTGAACTTCTTCAAAGTGAAGTTCACTCTCAACATCATTTGGTATGATCTATGTTGGAACATGGTACAGACCTGCTCGCACATTGTTTGTGGGATTAAAATGGCAGAGCTGACATAATGAAACTCTTAAGCAGCACATGACTTTCATACCACTGTAAAGGCGGGTCTGACATTGTTCACCCAGGTTTATTGTGGCTGTAACACATGGGTGTGATTCTCTGGCTCCATCCACTGGGTAACTATTAACACGTATCATAAGCAGTACTGTGCCTGTGATATTCTAATCATCTCAAGAGAATTACAGCATGATCAAACTAAATTATATTCATCCTGGGTTGTGTTTTGCTCTAAGTGCCAGCATTTTTATAAACATGAAAAGGAAGTTGGTTATAATCAAACCCACTTAAAAAACATCAGAAACACAAAGAGCCTATATAACACATCAAAATCTGTATTTTCACAATTTATACTGTCACTAGATTTTTCGTTTTGCTCTTAATCTTGCAGAGATGAGTGGCTGCCATGTGTGCTATTGCTACATGAGCCACCATCGCTGGTGTGGGAAGTGACTGCAGTGGTGCCTACATTATTTTGACCACGACACGGACACAGACCGAAAGAAGGAAGGGAAGGTGAAAGGTTATATGTGTCCCCACTCTACCTGGTAATGAAAAGCCATAATCCGCTGAATGAGGAAGCAAAAAGAGGGGAAAACTTAAGAGAGCAAAATGAGTGGAGGAAAGAAAAAAAACATCTCAACTCTCTAACAATGAGTCAAAGCTCTGTGCAAGGCAAAGCAAGCATGGTGTGATAGAGCACATGGACGACAGCGATGCTAGGCAGGGGAGGTTACTGTGCGGCTAGGAGCATGGACTAGATGAGTTATCTAACACGCAACCGAGGGAACAACGAGTACACGGGTTAAGCTTTCCTCTAACACGACTGACAGGGTACCCACCAAAAGGGGTTACTAATGGAATGTGAGCAGACAGAGTGGTGGCTGTGGGGTCCCAGGATGTTATAGCGGCTAAGTGTTGTCCTGGTCATTCATTGGCAGCACAGGAGGAGAGGAGAGGGACAAGGTGGGGAGTTGGAGAAAGAATACAGAGCACATCTCAGAATAATTCAAGTCTCAAGTCACGATTGTGTGCATAAAACGTCATATTTCAGAGAAGCAAGCACAAGTGGTTCATTTCTAATTAAGAGGGTGTTACCATAGCATCATTTGTCTTGAGAATGCTAATGAAGGTAGCCTATGCATCTTTTCCATCCATTCCAATTAAAATGAGTTCATTTATATTTGGTAATTTAATTGGTTGTCATTTCTGTAATTGAGCCTCAATCCAGGCCATGCTAATTATCTTTATAACAAGCTGAGAAGAAGCTCATTAGCTTTCCTATAAAACGCAGGCCTTTCACTAGCCATCACCACTCAACTCTACTTGTTTATTTTACTTCTCATTAGACAAAATATTTCACTTCTATTTTCTGGTTCTTGTTTCAGTTTGTGATTATTACTTTAAAGCAAAATTTGCTTAAATTCCACACATCAGGAAATTACAAGAGGTTGCATCAGGTTAAGAATATCAATACTTCTCTTCTAAAAGACAGAGTGGCAGAAAGATGGAGGCTTAGAGGGGGTTGAGGTAGGTACCTATAGGGAGCCTGTTCTTCTTGTTGGCAGGAGTGGTGGCTGGGGACAGCTGGGGGGTGTTGGAGGGAGTGAGCTCCAGACTGTTGCTCTTTACAGTTCGGTTCTGGGGCACGTTGGCAAGCAGGGTCTCCAGAGCCATGTGCTCCTCCTCACGAAGGTGGTCCCCTGCCATCACGCTCCGCACAAAGTCCACCTGCGCAGGTAGTGGAAGACATTTTTTTCTTCAGATGATTACAGTGCATCATAACTTACTGAGTCAATGGTTCAGTGGTTAGTCTAAAGAAGGGCGTGAGATGACAAGTTTGCGCTTGCCCGTTCTACAGGTTTACTGACAAAAAGTAGTTTGTAATGAATGGAGGGAAAGAATCAACACAAAAGCCACATACAGCTTTCACCCACAAGTAAAACAAAAGAAACTTACAATGCCTGATAAATATAAAAATGAATACATTTTTAAAGTATGCCGGAGTTTACGCCAGTCACTGCATAAGCCTGTCGTCTTGCCACATTTCTGCTGTTTGTAACCGATCCATCTGCAGTTCAGACAGACAATCCGGCCTTTTCTTACATGTACGTAGGCTGACTTGAGAAAGTTACTTGGAAGAAGTAACAGACTGCATGTCCATCTTTCACATGCTGCTCTTGGCACTGAAGTGAAAATGACACAGTTGTGTAGTTCCCTTTTTTTAAAAAAAAAATGACCAACATACTCATGATCAAACTGCTGATGTTTAAATTGTAGAGGTGAATATGTCATGAGACAATAAGTTAACAATAATGATGATGCTCACAATGAATACTGACTGGAAGACATGGGCAGTAATAAGATATTTACTCAAGTACTACAACACTACTACTACAAATACTACAAACTCTGCATGAAAAATTAAAACAACACATCAACAAACTAAGCATTTTGAAAATGTTTACAGAGCAGATTTGTTTTGTTGAACGTATTACGTATTACGTTTATTTTGGCCACCCCTTTGAATTAGAAAAATTTAAAGTACCATATTTTCCGCACTATAGGGCGCACTGTCGATTTTTGAGGAAAAGGATTTTAAGTGCGCCTTATAGTCCGAAAAATGCGGCAATAGTATTTTTAAGGAAGTATACACGTGTCTTGTCTTCAGGGGATTGAAGATACAAGCACTGCAGTTTTAGAATTTATTGTTCTGGAGGTGGCAGCACAGAATGAATTAAATGGTGTACCAGTGGTAAATCTGGATATCAACTGCAAAAAGGACCTACCAGCACAAGCAGCTGATTGTGGGTAATATAAACCGCAGTCCTGCTGAGGCCTTCGAGAAGGTTCATCGAGGACATGGGTGGGGTCTCAACTGCTCTTCCTCCAATCACCACATCCAGAAAGGCAGCAACACAACTCTGCAGACAGAGATGAAGAGAGGTAAATCAATACAGTGGGAACTATGTAGTACTTAGACTGGAGTTAATATAAACACCACTGCTCACACACCTTATCGAATTTAGACAAACTGCTTTTCCGCCTTGGGTCTGCATCATCATCAGCCATGGCCAACTGCTGCAAAAGCTGTCCAACCTGTACAACAAAAGAGTGTGCAATAAATAGCTGTGGAAGGATTCCCACGTGTATGATGTGTCAACAGAATACACCCAGCGTTCACTGACCTGCATTAGATTGAAACGGGCCACTTCATTGATGGGGGCATCTGAGATGATCCCATACTGCTCCGGGTTAACTATGGCTGGGCAGATGAAGCAGGTCAGCAGCAGGTCTGTACACATCGTGCGCACTTCGCCCACCTCAAGACGCTCCACACACGACAAAGTCTTGTACATCTGTGACACGATCCAGCGCAGGCTGTGGGGAAAGCAGTAGGTGTTCTGCTTCAGGTAACCGATAAACTTGTTAACCAGAGCGACCAGCTTGGCTTCATTGGCCTCCACGGCCGCCTGCACCCTTTGTTTGTAGTCCTCTGAGCCCTTCTCTCCAAAGCGCTCCTGCTGGGCGGGAGTGAGGCGCTCCGTCACCTTGGCCGGGTCCGTCTCCAGGTGGTCTTCATCTTCCACCAGCAGCTGCATGATGGGCTCGTGGAGGGTGGCAGTGAGGAAGAGCTTGGCTGAGTACAGGCCCTCGGAGAAGAGCTTGAAAAGGATGCTGAAGGCACAGGTTCCCCGCCGCAGTAGACGGCGAGGGTTGTCACTCTCCTTCAGCTCAAACTCGATCAAGTATCGCAAAACCTGTGAGTTGGCAAGGAAGAAAGTTGCATCAGATAAACCCGACTGACTGAGAGACTATCAGATTGCTTTGTAAATGTGTAACACTTGAGGCAGTTTGGGCCCCTCACCTGTAGCAGGTAGCTCTCATCCTCCTGCATGATACAGTTTCCATAAAGTGAGGTGAAGACTGTGTGGATGACCCCCTGGGTGTGCTCCTGGTTCAGCCTCTCCCCTGCCACTAGACAGGAGGCCACCAGTCTGGGGTTCTCCCTCAACCTGGCCAAGAACTCCCCATAGATCGTCTCCTGGAACCCCAGAGTCTTGTAGCCATCGACAAACTGCGTGTCTTCAAGCATTTTGGCATGTTGGCAGCATTCAGCCGGAGAGGCTTCCGCACTGAAGAGGAGAGTTGTGTCATTACTACAATCACTGCATACTGCCATCCTTCTCACTGTGACAACTAGACCACTTGGGTGGGTCTAAAAGATCATCTTAGGTGGCAGGTAGCATGTCATCCAACCTAGTTCAGATTGACTTACTGTGTATATCCACCTTTAGATAAGCACATGCTTGAATAATGTGCTCAAGACCACAGGGATGCTCATATACTCAAATTTAAAACACATTTTAGCATTTAAAGTCGGACTGAAAACCACCAGCATTTATTAATTACCTGCAAGCATGTTATATACGGCTCTCTGTCATATACTCATACTTGCTTTCTGTTCTGATATTTGACAGGATACAATAATAAATCACAGGCATGTGTAACAGGAAATGTTAACTTTCGAAACTCCCCCAAAAACCACAAATCATCCTTTTAGCTTGGGTGAAGTTTCGCATTAATGAGTGAGTTGTTAAGGTGTTGGCAGACATTTTTTTAAGCTTACTGGAAGCCAGACTAGCTGTTAGCCTCCTCATACCTATCTTTACACAAAGCCACTCTTAACGCCTCCTGGTTCAAGCTCTGTACAGAAAATCCATCATCTCATCTGTCTTTTCCAAAAGAAAGCAAATAAGCATCCATCCCCAAAGCTTCAGTTGCTCCCTTTAAAGGCCAGAGTGGATCATGAAGGCAGGTCTGACCTGGTGAGAATGAGACGATCGAGGTTGATCCTCTGCTGCTTGGCGATCCATGCGGCTCGGTACAACCTCTCAGCTGTCTTCAGCACGTCACTGTTGAGCCTCTGGATGAGCTGCTTCTCCGATGCCACGTACAGCCGCTCCTGCTTCAGGTGGTGGGCCAGAGTGTGGATGTCTGGCTTCACCATCTTCACCAGCTCACACAGGCAGAGAGCTAAATGACTGGTGCAAAAAAGGGACAAGATTGAAAGGAGACAGGTAAATATGTGGAACGGAAATTAAATAACCTTGAATAACCTCTTATCAAATGTTAGACCAAAGTCACATTAGCGAGATAAAAGTTTTCAGCTTCCACCAGCTGTGTTAAAGAAGAATTATCCATGACAAGTGAACACAGTCACGTAACTGTTTGAAATACTGTTTGAATCGAAACTTGGATGCAGTGAACTTCTACTGTTTTCTTGCAGACACATCAATCAAAGAGGAAAAAGTGATTTTTTTTTTAATACGTTATTTCTATTACTTCCTAGCATGGTACTTCTAACTGTATTTATAAAACATTCCCCAAATGCCACAAGCAGAACAGAGTTCAGCTTTTAAAAGGGCTTTAGATGCAGCCGACTCACTCTTCAGTTTTTCCTGGAATCTCTGGTCGTGTTACTAAGTAGTCACCGTTACTGAGTAAATAGTTACTTTGGCCAAACATACAAAAAAAATCTTGACTGAAAGAATAACGACTAAAGTGAGGTCCAAAATTTTAACCTGCAATTACTAATTATCACCATAGGTGTCGCAAAAGAGAACAAAACGGAAATTGTCGACATTCTGACTTGAATTTTCTTTTTTTATTAGCTACTAAGATCTGTCTTAATTATTTGAGTTGTGCTGCTTTTAGAAGTAAACCTATTCAGAACAGTAGCAGGACCTTTTCTGTAAAGGTTAGACTGAGAAAATGCTCACACATGACGCTGGTGTCATGCGAGGGGAGTCATTTGCATTCACACACTGGCCCAACAACAACAGCACGCCTTTTTTTCACAAGCTTCAGCAGACGCCACATCACAGAATATGCAAATTACGTTCCCTTTTCCAGATATGCACAGCCAAGACATACAAACCAAGCGGAGTGCATGAAATTTGAATGATGTCTTGGTGAATCCCTCGCACAAAAGCGTCTTTGTGGCTGGTTGCTAACATAGCAAACACAGATTTAACTGAAGAGTTATGGCTCTGTGAGGAGAATGAGACGAGACTGGAGAAAAGTGCCTCAGAGCGGGAACGGTCATTGCTCGCAAGCTAACAGACAACCACAACGTTAGACTGGATATGCCTGACAAATCAAATTGGTTATGCAGATTTAAATACATAATGATAGGCTGTACTTTGAATTCCCTTGGCAAACCAAGAATAAACAGTGATTACTGATCTCCAATTACTGTGATAGATTGTCATCATTTTTGTAAAAAAGGCGGATCAGGTTTAAAGACCAATTTCAGTTAAATACCACTCTAATACAAATAAAACATTAAGTATGTTGTGGTTTGGGGAGAAAAATGAATATTTATGATGTTCTAGAAATTCCTTATCAGGCACAGCTGCTCCTCATCATGTGAGAAACATGGTGGTCACCTGAGAAAGTGACACAACAGATCTGAAAACAAATAGTCTTACAAGCAATTAATCATCTAGTCAAGTTTAACAATAAAAATATGAAACATTTATTAATCATTTCTTCCAAAAAAGCATTGGTTTCATCTTTCAGGCTACTTAAGATGGAAAATGTTTTATATTATTTTTAATTCATCAATCAGTGGAGAAAAGAATCTATCAAATCTTGTCTCAATGTGAGATGCTGTAATTGCAAACTAATACTTTGGATGACTAAAACACAATAAAATGTTGTTAAAATTGGTCCCTGATCAGACATCTATAAGATTTAAAACAAAATGCAATCAAAATAACTATTAGTTGTGTCCCATACTGAAAAGGGTGTATATGAGGTTCATCATATGGGTATTAAGTGAGTTGTGGTGACATCAGTTAGGTTTTAAGGCTGCAATTATTATTTTTATCATCAATCTGAATAGCGTATATTCAGATTTTTTTCAATGAATCAATAAATATGAAATGTCACTACAGACAGTGACAAACACCAACAAGTGTTATAAGTCATATCAGTATAGTTGTGTGTAATCAGTAGTTGCTGATTTATTGTCTATTGATCAACTAATTAATTAAATCAACTTGATGTTTCATTTCTACACTACACAATATGCCAAAAGTACAAGTAAGCTAGCCTTCAGAAAACATTCTGGTGTTGTGAATCTTTAGCTCAAATAATGTTATCTGCTCTTTCTACATCTACTCTTAAGATAATTAATACCTCCTGACTTAAGCACATCCGGATTGAAAAGAAACAAACTCAAGGTCTTTATTACCTGAAAACCTGCTTTGAAAACAACACTTGGTGGCTTTATGTTTTTGTAACCTGATCTCCATTAAGCATGTTTATAGATTAACAGATATTTGCAAGGAAAATGAAAAAAGGGACCTTTTCCTTTTGTTTTCAGTTTACATCTGCAGGACAGGTAACTGACTGATGAGTACAATCGCTGCGCACTTCCACGTTTGCGCTCATGTTCTTGAATAAGCGCATTCCTCACATACTTGGGAAGGAAGTGAAAAAGCAACTAGGCTATTAAGTGGCCAGCAGAGAGGTTAACAGCCATTTGTCACGGCCTGCTGTGCCCGTCAGCTCCAATACAACCCACTGCGCACAGCTACCTGGTGAGTCAGTCATGGAGAGCGCTGAGGAACTCCAAAGCAGAAGAGAAACCGAACAACAGACAGCGTGAGGGAAGGCATAATAATCTGACTTCTGCCGTGCGAGAAAGAGCACAACCGTGGCAGGACAGCCACTGATTACTGTTAACACAAGTGAGAAGAAGACCATTCGCTCAGCCACAACATCAGCATAATTACAGTTTACAAGGTGGCATAAGAGACAAGAGGCAGGGCAAAGATAAAACAGAGGATTTAAAATAGCAGTGCAACTCCAACCACTGCAGCAACCTGGCAAAAAAGTTTAAAAGTTCATCACGTTATTGAAATGTGAGGCAGAAAACAACACTGGTTCTCTGAAATAAATGCAAGTAAATACGAGAGCACCAGAGTAAAAGGTGTTTGAAACACAGCCCTCTCCTCCCACCAGATGATCTAACACACACACTCACACGCACAACCCAACCAATGGAACAAAGTGCTTTTTATAGACATTCAAAGGATTTCACTTTCTACAAAAGGTATTCACGGTTCTGAGCCAACATCCTCTTCACACTTCCCTTTCAGATCATTTCTTACACTGCTCAGCAAGCAAATGCTGTACACAAAATACACGAGGCGTACGAGTGACCCTGCCCACCATTCGGGCCGGCTTCCATACCATCGATTAGCCAAAACTGTGGAGAAATTAAAGCTGGCGTTGAGTATTTGGTTGGATTTTGTGGGTCAGTTACTTGGCGAAAGTGAGGGAGGGGGGCAAGCACGTCTCTTTCACTTTCCACATCCAGATTTATTCTACCAGTCTGGGGACATTTATCCATCACACCCACTTCTCCAACCTTAACGCCTCCGCTGCCCCAAAGGAATGTTTGACACAATGTTGTTTGAAGCTGTAGTGGTGGCAAAAAGAGAAAAACACAAAACAGCCCTCTTAAATCCATGTTTCTACACCAAATACAACACGGCGGGCCGATAAGACCGACAGTCTCACACGGCTGCTCCACATTCTGGTGAGAAAACAGTGTTACAGCAGCGATTCCTGAATAAACTCCACTGTGTATAATTCTTATCAGCTTAATTTTTTTTTTTAGCTAATCTCCCCAAACAAAAGTCCAACAGCAGTCATGAACAAATGAAGCAAAAAGCACAATACACACAGAGAAACGCACACACGCCACTGGCTCTGCGATTCAGTACACTCGTAACTTCATTCATATTGCTGTCATCTCTCTTCAGTGATAGCAGATTCTCAGACACGGCGCTGAGCTCAGTAATACATCAGGACAGAAACCCACGCAGCAGTCACATGTATGAAGCAAATATCAGATAAACACCAATGGAGGAAAGATGGTAGATGGATCTCGATGTGGTCGTCAGCTGAAGTGACCACCGCTGTAGTCGGTTAACTTTCAGCACTGTGCATCCCGACAGGAACAGAGGAAGCTACTTCAAAGTAATGAACAAGCCCACGAATTATTAGAAATCCACTTACAAAGCAAAAAAAAAAAAAAAAAAGCATGTGATCGCCTTGGTCGCACTTGAACTTAAAAGTCATTCCACTCTCGAGCCATAAAGCGGACTGACCCCATTTCCAGGCAGCTTGTTGTCATCACTGCAGAGGAAGGAAAGTCCTGGTGACTGAGCCTGAGGATTATGATTAAGTATAATTAAGACGTTAAAAAACTGAAAGTGATTTCTGAAGCTACACCGTGATGGCGTGTGTAATGTGGCATTTTTCACTGGGAGAAAAATGGTTTGTCCTTTTGCATTGAGCAAATATATGGTTGGATAACTCTGATTATTCACTGTTTCCCAGGCTCATTATATGTGGCAAACAGTAAAAACACAAGTACTCAATTTGGTGATGTGAAACAGCAGCAAACACCCACGTTGGACAAGTGGTAACCGGCAAACATTTCATTGATTTATTCCTGTCTCAAACTACTCACTGCTGTAATATCTGATCAAATGGGAGCGGGGGTAATGATTATATGTTAATTTAATCATTACTTAATTTAATACTGATTCATTTATACTAAGTCACTTATTTTTGTCCCAAGCGAGATACTGCATTAAGACTGAACATGGAGAGGCACTTGCATTTCTTCTATGGTACAAAGAGTTAACAGTAACATCCAGTGTTTAAACATTTATGATAGTTAATGCCATTATATCCCACAACGACTCTAACAAGCTTTCACATTAGCATTGTTAAATGGTGATCTCACTGGCTTCAACTTCAGACAGTCCCATCACAGGCTTCATGTGAGGGTGGAGGCACATCTGCCACGAAAAACTGAAGCACTTAAATGTGGTGATAGTGTTCTTGGTTTGATGGTGTACTAAACTAGCTAACTAATCAAACAACCAGCCGAGATTTGTCCAGGCAGCCAACACATCTGGTTAGGTTGGGTTAAGTTACAGTCGCTGGCTAAAGTTAAAATGACCATCGGGCTAGCACATCACATGAAACAATTAAGAAGCGCCAGTTGAGCTAAATGCTGTGACACAACCCGAGACACATATGTGATAAAAGTGGAGATTTGTGACCTGCGTTTGGTCTGAGGAGAGAAACAGCCCGACCTGGCAGCAGCCTGCAAACATTAGCCAAGTCAAACTCGGCTAACGCTTGCTAATGAGGCGCTAACGGCAAGCTAGTTAGCCGCGTTAGCTTAGCTTCAGGACTGCAAGCTCCCCGAGTGACCAAACGTGATCCGCACAAACGTGCCGGCGTCAGTCCAGCAACTTACCCGACGTGGTGGACGCGTACTGGTTGTTCGCAGTTTCTCTAAACACGGCGGATCGTGAGATTTCTCGAGTCCAACGGGTTGTTTGTTGGCGGTTAGCCGTCTCTCTCTGCAGGAGGGACGGTGCTGTCATTCGCTGTCATCACGAGGAGACCTGCGCAGCGCGCATGCGCAGAGACGAATTAAAGGGAGCTTTCACAGTAACACAGAAAACAGGACTGCACACATCCACAGTTTAAAACAAAGCTTTAAATAACAATAAACTTCAAAGTATAAATTGATATAGAATTTATATAGAACTGTATGTTCTCATCCAAGATAGCTGGGATGGGCTCCAGCACCCCCACGACTCTGTGTGTGCTCAGGATAAGCAGGTTTAGAAAATGGATGGATGGATAGAACTGTATGTATAACACAGAAAAAGAGACAGTATAAGTGGGCAACCTGTGATAGTGACATAATTCATGAATGTTACAGCACATTCAGAGTAAAACAAAAAAATGTAACAAAGGATGAGTGACTCTCGGCACATCTGCTAATTTTAGCAGATGTTATGAAAAAAAGTGTGCTCCATATCTCATTACTCCATATCCTAGTCTTAAACCTGTATTAACTATAAAAGATGATAGCTGTAAACAGATATAATATGTAGTTACACCAATTAAACATTTCCATATGATACACTTTTGTACACAGACAGAGTATCAGTATCATCAGTAACATCTGGTAATGGCACTTCATTCAAATGAGTAGAGTTTGAAATAGTTTAAGCTAGATGTGTATTGATACAGTTTTACACCTAATCTGAAACTAAATAAATGGGTCATTCCTACCTTGTACCCTGTAATTAGTTTTAATGGTCAGGTGTGTGCACACATATGAGGAATTTGAATCTAATTTGTACAAGATTCTCGCTGTATTTACAAAGAAACAGAGCTACATACATTTTAAGACACATTAAAAAACAAAACAATAAACTAACATGTGCTGTGTATGGGGAAAAACATGTGAACATTAGGATAATCAAAAGGTAGCTTTATATACATGAGGTAAGTGAGTATGACAGTATATACAGTACATACAGAGTGTGTAGATTTGTGATGTGAGCCCGCATAGTGATAAATTCATTGCTACTTCCAAAAATGTCTTCACTAGTATCCTTAATTCAATGTACACATTAGTTGAAATGGCACTGTAAATATCTGAGTATTAATCTGTCCTGATTCACAATTGAATTGTTTTAAAATGTTTAAAATACAATTTGAAAATAATTCTAACATCAAACATCAAAACAAGTCGTAACGCCACTTGTCTCTCTGCCCCAGCCTGAATATACTGGCAATAAGCCTGGCAAAACTGTGCCCCTTTGCATTCCCTCTCCCAGAATAAAACTGTTCAAGGCACATGATATTGAGAACTGAGACATGCTGCCAACCACTCAGCGCTTCTGAGAGTAAGCAGAACAAGAGCCACATCCCATGATGAAACACTACAAACAACAATAGCTCATCCTCTCTCCGGATTTTACATCTGATTGAAATCTTATTTCTTATAATGCCTCATGATTTATGAATTTGATCTCTTTTATTTTTGTGGGTTTTTTAAAATGCTCTTTATAAATAAACTTGATTTTCAGGATCTGGCAACACACTGAAACTCTGCAACTCATGCTAGATTCAGCTGCTAGGGGCCCAAGATGAGATCATTACAGGAACATATTCAAGTTGTTAAATGCATAGGTTCACATTTTTGTCTAAATTTTTCTCTCTTAAATTTATCTTCAGGTGTTCTTGTGAGCTCTTAGAATTTGGCTTTGCTTTCTATAATCATTTGTTTATAGTGACCATTAAGAGATACCAATTTACAAATAAGGAGGCAGATTCATGCAAATGCAGACAAAAGGTATTTGAATTAGTTCACATTTTTTTTACAGATACTTAGCATCTAGATCTACAATGGTTAGAAAAGGCCTCCGAAGCATGACATTTACCTGAATACCATCCCCTAACAGTACTGTGATATTATAATTTAAAACAATAATAGAGACAAAACAAACAAACATCACATTATTCATTTGGATATTTTGGAGGGAATGTTTTTCAATAAAGACAAGCATGCAGATAGAGGGCTATTAATATGGTAGAACTGGAGAAAGAAACATGCTGAGTCAATGAGTAGCATGGTTACAATTTACACACACTGGCTTAGTGAATAATAAATGTGAAGCAGGTCATAAACTATGTCCACACACACTAAGTGTAGTGCTTCTCTTATTAAAAGGAAGATGTAACACATGCATTTTTCCACTAGATGGTGGTCTTATAACATAGAAAAAGAGAATCAGTTGGTCCTTGAGCGGTCAATTGGTTACAGTTACATGAATCATACATGTTACAGCAAGGAACCTCCACGCATCAGGCTATTTTAGCCACATGTTATGAAAACAGTGTTCTGCACACCTCCTCCCTCCATATCCTTAAACCTGTATTAACTGTAAAAGATCATGGCTGTAAAAAGACATGTACACTCATTTATATGTACACATAAATTCTCAGTATCATCAGTAAAATCTGATGATAATTGATCAGTACAATTTTTCAAGCTAATTATGCATTGATAAAGTTTTGCACCTATTCTATATCTAAATTAATGGTTCATTTCTACCCTGTAAGGGAGGCCACTGACTCTTCTTTATTCATTTCTTGTTTGAATACTTCTATGTGTCATAAAACAATCAATCAAATCTCAAACATCCGGGCTACATTATACATTATACGTTATGTTGATAACTGTGTGTATCAATCCTCCTCTTACTGACAGGAACTTCACTATTTTACCTCTCTCTTCAAATGCCCAACAAAGAAGAACTTCAGAAGAAAAATGCAATGGAACAAGGTCACTCGTTAAATTCCATTTATTATATATTTATATATGGGTTATAAACATCACAAAATAGAAAGTTGAGGAAGGTCTTGCACAAAGATATAATCAAGTAAAAGAGCAACCTTAGATTAGTCAACATTGGCAATGGAAGCAGGCATATCATCATATCTCGGTTCAGTGCTGCAGCTGTGTAAGGAACATTCTCATTTTATAATTATATTTTAGTGCAAACAAAGTCTTTGCAGCTCTTGGCTCCAAGGGGTTATTCAGTATTAATAATATAATAAGATTTTACAATATAGATGTTAAGGTTGCTCTTTTATTGCATATTGTTTAAGAACATACTGTGGTATTAGTTACAATAAGGTCTCAAGGTCATAATGTTCAAATGATCTAATATTCAATATATATACCTCTTACATTTCTAAGCTTCAAATGGTATCTCATTAACATAATAAATTTAATTATAAGCAATATCAATATTAAAATACCTGAATATAAATAACATGCTTTGAGCAAAATAATTGTTCATTTACAATGGTAGTTCAAACAACCTAAGTCAAGAGCTGTCAAGCCTTTAGAAATAGCTAAACCTATACATTGCTTTGTGTCAAATGCATTTTTTTCGACTGAAGGCCACTTTCAAACAAAGCAATTTATACAAGAATGACATCAAGTCTTATCACGAGATGAGAAAAGTTCCAACTAAACTTCTTTATGATGTGGGAAAATCAAATAGGTGGTTTGATTGTACTTCTTTGTCTATCAAACAATAACTAATATAGTGATAATAAAAAAAATACCCACACACTACAGCATACTTAGGAAATAATACTTAAGTACTAATAAACAGTTGTAATGGTACAACCACTGTAACAAGGTATAATATAAATTTCTGGTATAACATTTGTTGGAGAAATCAATAGTGGATTACAATATGAGACCTGGCTGTGCCTACTATCATGTGGTGGCAATGAGATGTGTACTTCATAAATATTGTGTGCTTCATACATTGTCTGCTGAAACTGCACAGATCGTACATGTTCACATCCTAAACACCTGGATAACTGGGTTTGTGCCTAGTCTACATGCAGGCTATTAACTCTTCTGAGTGCAACAGGATCAAAACAAGCCAATAACAACATAGGGCAACCTTTAAACGTGTGTGTACATACTGTATGCATGTGTGATTGTGTGGTTGTGTGTGTGTGTGTGCACAAGTGTGGCAACAGAGAGAAATAAGAGAAAGAGAGAGACAGAAAGAGATTGGTCACATATATGCACATATTTCCATATCAATGTTCAATTTGCTTAACCACACCATGTATTTACAGTATGTACATTTAGTCGAGCTGACATCATTATCGTTACTATTTAGTGCTATACTATATGATATCATCCAAGAGATGAGGGGTACCCACCCAGTCAAGTGTTCTTGGCTCTGATGCAGCCATGATCATGCACATAAACTGTTTCCCTGTTCTCTTATCTATTGGGTAAATTGTGGTTGGAGTGAACCTTTTGTTGCTTTCCACAAACTCACACAGCTGATTATAGATTTTGGGGTACTCGTGACGAAGGAAGACTCCCCTGGTCCTGAGCTCACGCTGGATGTTGACAAAGCACACCTCTCGGGCTTTTCTCCCCTCCTCCCCCTCCTTGTCAATGTCCGGTGTGCCTGGAGGCGGAGTGAGGATGAGAGTTTCCATTTCACTGTCCTTCTTCAGTACCTTTTTGTCAGGGCTGGAGGAGGCCAAGGACACCTTTGCATATTTTCGAACTGTTGGTGCTTGGACTCTTGGTGAGGGTCTGTTAGGCACTAGTTCACCAACAGCTACAGATACATTCAGAAGGAAACATTCATTGGGGTCGTACTCGTTGCCTGCCAGCTGCAGTTCCTTGCAGTATTCGCCCAGGTTGTCCTTGAAGCCATCAAGCTCTCTGAGAGATAAGTATGTGGGAGACATGAGGAGGCTCTCAAGCCCAACTTGCAAGAAGTTGTCAGCTGTCTCTGGATTAGCAAAGCCCAGAAAGAGAACGCCTCTCCCTCTGGAGAGGTAGCCAGCTTTAGCAACGCGAGAGAAGGCTTTGTGGATCTCCGTGTTCTCTCTGCAGAACTTAAGAGTGTGTCGACACACACTGTTCACACGGCCGTACAGACAGGTCTCTTTATGGGTCTCCCAGTCGTCCCTGCGACAGTTTCGTGAGCAGTAAAAGGTGTAGCAACTGTGACATGATTTAAAGTACAAGCAGGCGTTGAACATACTCTCAGCCCGGCCGCACTTCTTGTTAGCACACACCATAGTGTCGTCTTCATCTGTGCTATGGTCTGGAGAGCATTCTTCTGCACTCCTTTGTAAAGCGTCACACCCACTGTCAGGGTCTTTGATTGTGTCAGGGCTGGATTTAGAAGATGGGAGCTGTGTGTTCAGAGATCCTAAGTTTTCAAGTCCTGAAGATCCTCTGTCTTTGTTGTCTTTGTCTTCAGTAATCAGTTGTTTTAGCTGGTCTAAAAGATCTTCACTTGACTTTCTGCAAGTCGGTGGTTTGTAATCAACAACCAAATCAGCTAAGAGTTCATCCAGCTGCTCTAGGCTCTGCTGGAGGGAGAAGTTGTTGTGTTTCCTGTCTTTGGTTATGTCTGCTGTGTTGGATGGCTGCTTCTGGTTCATTGCTGTCGGAGATGGTGTCTTTTCACCGTCCAACATATCCCAGCTGACAGAGTGCACATCACGCCGCTTGCTGTTGCCTGCACTTATGTCATTGTCTGTTATGGTGATCTCAGGAGTAACAAACCAGTGCCCGCTCTTAGTATTCCTCCACGGATTACTTGAGCCCCTCTCTAATGAGTTTTCAGAGAGGGAGAGGGCGGCGTAGCGCCTTGGTGAACTTGAGAGGTTAAGTATAACAGGCTGAGATGTAACATCAGAGGATGCTCCTTGCCTTGCTTGATAAAACAGGTTCTCATAGCTTCGTCCACGAGGCACTGATTGCTCTCTGTCATGCCGTGGATACAGAATATTGTCCCAAGATTTGGAGTGGTTTTTGACCTCCGCTCCTAGTCTGCTTGTCTCCACACAGCTGTTAGTAAACCACGGGGGTATACTCGGGTCTTGCCTTACTCTTGGTGGTGTGTGCTGAGAGGACTGGTTTGAGTAACCAGATATACTTGAGCGATACCAGTCATCTGAAAAGGCCTGAGACATTCGAGGGCGTCGGCGACCCTCTGTGTGATACGGCCTTGATGGAAAGTACTGCTCCTCAGGAGAGCCGTACGGTTTGGAATAAAACAGCCTTGAGCTACTCATATGGTATGGATTGAACCGGCTGTCCTCTCCATAGTAAGACCTAGACAGTGGAGTTTGAGAAAAGTACGACCCCGCTTCACTTGTGGAGTAAGGCCTACTATATACAGAGTGTGCTGGCTCTCTATTAGAAAGCTGGTCTGTGTAATATGACCTAACAGGGAGGGTGTGCACCCATCGAGTCCTTGGATCATACTGACTGGTCATTGTACTTCCATGACTGGTTAGACTGGACCGATCATCCTGAAAGTACGCTCTGGAATAAGGATGGACTGGATACCGAACAGGATCCTCTGTATAGAAAAACTTGGTTGGTATGTTTGGATTCGAGTAGGCTCTTTGTTCTTGACTCAGATATGGTGCAGTTGGAGACTGCATTCTGTGCATGTCTAGATGCTGGTAAGAGATGGGAGACATGCTGGTGGTATAGTGGTATCCTTGTCTAAAATCTCCACTGTAGCATTCGCTTGGAGTGGGCGTTGGTGAGGAGACAATCTGTTGTGGTACATACAAACCTCTACTGCTACTGGCCTGGGAGTATCTTTGCCAAAGATGCTCAGTCCGTACATTGGGAACCTGCCTAGATGTGTGCTGCAGTACAGCAGCATCTGGTTTAATGTCCACACGGCACCTGACATGAGGGGTTATAGCTGGTTTATCTGGTTTATCCTCCTCAAAACAGTCTGAGACATAGAGGGGAGAATGAGGCTGCAGTTTTATAGGATGCACGTCATTCAGAAAAGCCCTGTTTGAAGAGTAGGATTCTCTGTGTGTTTCAGAAGTCCTCAAGGTATCTGTCGCAGCCTGAGGTGCATCCCTTCCTTTCCTGGCTCCTGGAGGAGACACTGAGATGGGCACAGGAGTGAGGGTGGCCTTAATTCTGGGAGCGCTTTTAGATCTTGTTCTCTTTTTAGAATCTGACCACGTTAGATGGCTGGTTTTGTCTTGGGCGGCGTGCTGCTGGAACTGCCTGGTGTTGAACAGATCGGGAGATGAAAAGCGAAGGTGCCCCGGTTGATCAAGTCCATTCCACATGAGAGCTTTGTTTAATGTCTGATGCTCAGCCCTCTTGTACGGGTACTCCATTGAGGAAGGGAAGGACTGCGGGTCATCTAGTGACTCGATGAAGTCAAAGCTACGGCAGTGTCTTTTGTTGATGATTTCTGGTTTGTCAATCATTTTTGAGTCACATCTCTGGGAGGAGTGGAGAGAAACGGAGGGGTCAGTAAGGGGATTTAGAGTAAAGTCCTGATATAGAGTTGATGCCAGTATATCAGGGGGATGCGTTCGTGTCATCTTAAAGGAACTCCAAAGTGCTCCATTCAGTGTGATTCAAGATCAACACAGCCTGTGGAAAGAAAGAAATGAATGAGTACAAGCAACAAATGTATAGATGTGAAATGTTGTGCTATAAAGAAGTTGTTTAGAACAAATGTAGGATCAGTTTAAATTTTATTAGCATGTGAAGCACATGTCTATACACATTTTGTTGTATCTAAAAAACAAGGAAAAGTTGAATCAGATGTAGGTCAACAATATAACACACATACCTGTAATGACTGTCTATAATAAGAGATAGGGTTGCTCATTTACTAAGAAAGTGAGTTTCTGCCAACAACCACAACACAGTGTTGTAACTAAGCAACGTGACAACCAGTGTTTTTTTATTAAGTTATTTCAGCACAATCGAGGTAATTTGTAGATAATCAAAACACAAAAATCGACAAAAGACAAAAGAACTTTCATTAGACCTGGAGCACTGTATATTTTTATAGTTTGATAAAATGAAAAATATAAACCTTAATTTTGCCACAAATTTGTAATAAAGCTTAATCACTAAATTTGGTTATACAATATTAAAGCTATTTCAGTCTATTTTTGATGAAAATATAATCTAATGCTGTAGTATGTCAATAACCACAATGTAAACTTAATTATTTTGAAATGTTTGAGTTTAAGGTAGGGACTATCTGAATTTTTCAAATGCAGAGCAATGAAGCATTCCTGTTTGAATTATTCAGATGACATAAATTAATAAAAAACAGCCAACTAATGTCAATCTCTGCTTAACAGACACCCAGAGTATTTCTCAAGGCCTTCGAATGTTATCATGGATGAAACGATTCCATTTCAACAATGGATTTATGTGTCACACACACATGGGCTTTCTTGTTGGCACCCACCCACGAGCTAACCCTGAGTTACCATCTGTTCATCGTGAAGAGAGAGGACTGACCAGCCATCTCCCTGTCATGTCTCCACAACACACCTAAATATCACGTCTGTTCACACACGACCAACCTCGACAGACAAACCAACACAGTTATTCAGTTTCGCTGGGGCCCCTTTGGATTTTTTATTTCAGACATATGATGGGGTACCAGTGTTTGTCCTTTACTGCTTTTAATAAAAAGAAACACAGCAATTACGATAATATACAAATGCTATTTATTCCATTTAAAAAGACTTTTTCTAGATGTGCATGAATGAGCACAAATCATTAGATGGATCATCTACATTTAGAATAATCACATTTATATAAAAGGTATTAGCCTTTCTTTGTTATATTGCGAGTGTTGAACAAGCACAGTGGTTCAAAGTATCGACTTTGCTTTCTAAATTCAGCAATTGTATAACAATGTAGTACAGACATGCAGTGCAGTTTAAGAGCAAATTCTCTCATCTCTCCAAATCCACGAGGAAATAATGTTCTTCAAAGCCCTATTGTCCTTAAACATAAAGATTACATACTGTACCATTAACCGTTGTTCTATCACCACTGAGGCTATGGTCACTGATGTCAGATGGATAGCTGAATACTGTAATATGAATAAAACCGAGATCTGATTGTGTCACATGAGGGTAATAAATTTGACTTTATATGTAAGTCATATTAATCCATCTTACTTACTTACTATCCTATTTTTCAAGGTTACAATGTAAGGGGTTAGTGTCAGGGTCCTTGATGAGACTTCATTTTATTATAGAGTTAAAAAAAAACACCTAGTAAGGTGTAGAACATAAATAGTGACCATTCAGCGAGCAGTTCACTACCACAATTTACCTGTCTCAAACAGCTGCACAGCTTTATACAGTCATACATATGAACAATAGCTCGCACTACTGCTGTATAAATGGATTTGCAAGGATACTATAAAAATAGGTATGCAAAGCTAAAAGTCCCACTCATACTGGGGGTTGTATTGTAGCTTTGCAGGCCTATTACAGTACACGCAGTACAGCGCAGCAAATAAATGCCAATAGAGCCTAATAAAATATCAGATTTAATTATGCAGGTCTAGAATAGGTCAGTATTACCATCGCTGCTGACCACAAACACACTTTTAAGTCCCTGTAGAGATATTAGGAGTTTTTTCTCCCTGCAGAAACGTGTTAATGTGTTTGATCCCACTGAAGATTAAGAGAAAAAAGGAGCAGGGTCTGCTTCAGAAATCAGAGGACAGGAGGGGACCCAGAGACTAAACTAAATACATGCATGCCTTCCTCTGCTCGTCTTCTAAAGCGGCTCTCCAACAGAGGGACTGCACTTTCTAGCACAAGTACAAAAACCACATGCCACATACTGTCTCCATGGCTACAGCACACAGCAAAAGGAACCATGAAGCTCTCCTGGAGTAGCACACTGAAGGCACAATCTTAGTCATGGACTCATAATGAATCTGAACCACCGCTGCGTTGAGCGTGTGTATGTGTGCGTGTGTGTGTGTGTGTGTGTGTGGAGGACTTGGGGGTGGGGGGATAAAATCACCCAGAGTGCGACTTTACATTGACCTTATCAAAAGGATGCTCCCCTGATAGTGCCATGATGAGCTCATACAGCAGGCAGAGCTTCTGCTCCTGCTCGGTGTGGTTCTGATCCAGGTGGGTCTGACACCAGCTCGCCTCACATCTTTACGCTCCGCAATTTGTGACAAAAAACAACAACTTGGAGAGCCGGATTGTCCCCTTCTGCAGGATTTCCAATAACAAACGCTGCGCAGACCCGCCTGTCCCTCCTCCTCCTCCACCAGCAGCAGCTCTCCATCGCCACCAAACACTTGCTCTAACCCCCCTTTTTATTTTGGTGCTGCGGCACCGACGGCCCTCCATCCTTTGTGGCTGACCCGATGCCTTTGAGCCCGGAGTGACATCATTTACAGGAGAGAGAGAGATATATAGAGAGAGAAACAGAGAGAGAGAGAGAGGTGCGGCGGCGGGTTCAACCCGGGACGGAGACCCCATCGGGGAGGATGAGTTCGGCTAAGTTTGGCAATCAGAGCTCAATACATTCATATGTGTGTGTGTGTGTGTGTGTGTGTGTGTGTGTGTATGTGTGTGTGTGTGTGTGTTTGTGTGTGTGTTGGGGGGCTCACCGTCTCCTCAGAGAGCTGGTCGGATGCGGTGCTCATGGTGAAGCAGCAGCTGCAGCCTGATCTCCGTGAGGTCCCGCTTCTCCCTCTGCGCACCTGCCGAGCCGAGCCGAGCCGAGCCGCGCTTCATGGCGCTCCTACATGTTGTCCGCCCGCGATGCGCCCTCCCTCCTCTGCGTGTGTGTGTGTGATGGAGGGAAGGAGGAGGAGGTGTGTCTGAGGCTGCTGCTTGTGCGCGTGCCTCCGGAGGCGTGGTTGTGCGTGTTTTTGTGAGGAGGGAGGGTTTTTTTTTTTTTGGAGGGGGGGCGGTCTCAGAATCGGAGCAGCAATGCGGTTTCTCCGCTCATCTCTGAATATGGAGCCCTGAGGAGCAAACACCGGCACTTCCGGAGGAACTACGCGGTTGTTTGGCTCATCCTGTGGTGGAAGCTGATCTGTAATCATGAGGCGAAGCTTTTATGACGTTTACGTTGTTAGAAAGTTTGCAGACAGGCCAAAATATAAAAAAAAACAAAACCTGCCTGCAGAATTAGGCCTCTCCTACACTTGACTGGTCACTTCTGGTCTCCCTCCTACACTGTTGGACGTGTACTAAACACAGTGATGAAGGAAACCAGGCCTGTGCCAGCATACTGTAATTTTGTACTTTCTGTGTGACAGAGAGGCGATCATGTAAGGCTGCAGCGAAGGATCACACTATATTGTGCACAAATCTGCCAGTTCTTTCTTAATCAACTGTTCAATCTGTAAAGTGTTATGCCTGTTATAGTTTCCCATTGTGATGTCTTCAAATAGCCTCTTCTTTTATTTGACCAGTGGCCAACATGTTTGACACAGAAATGCATGAAATCATTAAACATGTGTTAGAAGCTTGAACCAGCAAATTTTTCACATTTGAAAAATGGCTTGCGAAAAATTCTTCAAATTCTACCATCAACCAATCAATTAATCATTGCATCTCTAATGTAAGTGATTATTCATCCAAACTTGCCCAAGATTTGCTCCTCTGATATTGACTTGGACAAATATTGTTTATACACATCTGATTGGCAGCTGAAGAAACACTCTTGCACCTCATGGGCATCCATCCTGATTTTGACACAACAAAATGTTTCTTCTTGCTTACGCGTCGCCTTTGTTGTTTTGTTTGTGCTGTCCCCAAAGCCTGCCTCGTGCCACACACACACATACACACACACACACACATCTGCCCTAAAGTCTCACCTCGCCACAGCCTTCTGCATTGTCTGAATTGATGATGGGGACAGCTGGCTGTGAGCCCCGGGGCGTGTGACTGCCGCTGGAAAACTGCTTACTGAAGCACTCTCACGGCAGATAGAAATCACCACAGACGAGCTGTGCTGATCAGGCTGAAGATGGCAATGATACTTAGCTCTGGCAGGGCTCGTTTTGTTACAGGAGAGGGCTTTGCACTGCCTGTGCACAGCAGACCATTCTGCTTTCCATTATCTATACTTCTCCCGCCTGCATCCCAGTCACAGAGAGCCACGGCTAACCGAGACTCCATCTGTGACATACCACGTGTATGAGATATGATTCAGAGTGACAGTACAGTGGATCTCACATTGTGCCGCATCCAGCATCCCTGAGAGTGGGATCTATCAGAGCATGTGTGACTCACCCTCTCTCCAGCTCAGTGCATTGGCATCAGTTTGTGTCAGCTGTTGGTTAGCCGGCATAAGTGTCTGTCAGCTGGCTGCTAGCAGGTGTCTTAGGCACCTTGTAGGCCCGGTGAGAGGAAATCAATGGCTCTCTGTTGATTAGAGGCCCCTCTGACAAAGATCAATCAGTCTTATACCGCCTCAAAGTAGCGACATTAAAGCAGAACGCCGCCTCGCTCTGCCTCCGCCGCTCAAACAAGCCTCCATGCTGCTCTGACATATCAGCCATAATGAGCCATAAGGCAGAATCTGGACGTTCTGCTTTGTTCCTACAACTGTTCCCTGCTCATGCTGGCACGGTAAACAACCCTCAGTTCTCCAGCTGTCTCCAATTAACTGTACGTAAGATTAAGCGACTCTACAAACTTTCTTTCTGATTTCTGTGTTACCATTGGAGGGAATTACATAAGAGATGCAGAGATGCGTGCACACACACACACACACACACACACACACACACACACACAGCCAGGCCCCATTGCTTACAAAGTCCAGCCCAAAATAGCCATTGTGGCAGGCTAATACAAAGCAACTCTCAGCTTCAGTTATTTTGGACAGTAATGATATGTCAGAGGAAACAAGGAAAACACATTAGACAGCCATGCGAAGGCAAACACATTTCACAAGACGTCCCTGGGGAAAGCCAGGGATGGTGTCTGCACTCCCAGTCCGGGGTAGTGAATATTTCACACAGCCAGAATTAGATCTCTTAGATGGACATATGTCTGAATGTGAGTGGTTCCTCGAGATCTCGCAGGAACCTTTTTATGCCCTGCATGAAATATGTAGGCGCAAGGCGAAAGGCTGAAACTGTAGGCTCAGTGGGAGGTGCACCCAGTCTTCCCTTAATTCCAAATGAACCCTGATTAAGTCCTTGACAAATTAAACCACTCAATCCTCTCCTTCCAACTTTCTTGCCATGGACGTAATTTACAGCTGCCGTGGTCCATATAGGGCACACGCCACTCAGTGTTTTTGTGAGGATTTAGATGCAGCCAAGTAAAGTATTTGGATGCTTTTTTGGCTCAACAGGGAACCGAAGAAGCCACATTGGCGTAGCTTTGATTCCTGGTGGATCAGACGAGATTATATTCAGCGGATTGTTAGGCTTTTCCAGGGTACGCTGGAGTCACTAGAGGAACTCTTACTGGTGTCCTCATGTAGCTGACACTGTACGTTGTATGGGGGGGGCGAGTGTTTACAAAAGAAGTGGTTTCATTATTGTTCCCCGAAGAAAGAATGACCAAACTAAGTGCTGGGCATCTCAAGGCCTGGAGAAAAGGATAAAATAGAGTAGGACACATGTGCGTAACATGTGCGAGTCATTTTCTTATGCTCAATTAGCAAAGTGTGTTTACTTTGGCTGTGCAAAAAAAAGAACATTCCAATCCACTCCAAGTAACACTCATAAACAAATTCATGTACAAGCCAAACCATTTGGGAGCCGTATCCATGGCAACCCACACTGAGTAGGAGCAAAAGAGACTGAATTGATTTCAAAGGGAATGAAGTAAAGTGCTGATGGGAGTCTTCCATGGAGACCATAAAAATCTACGTCACGAGGAAAAGACGGAGGGAGGTGAAAATTGCTTGTAAACCTTCAGCAATCTGCAAATGCACCATGGGAGGGGTCGAGTGTATACATTCAGCGGAAACATACACCATCTCTTATGTCCCAGATTACCTCCAGCAGAGATTGACAATTTGGAGTCAACATAAGGTTCACCATAAGGAGAAGCCCCTCTGGCAGCCTCATAGCAAAAATAAAACAGTGGCAAAGACTCGCGCTCATGTGGGCATATTCTCAGATCCTCCTCTCAGTACATGTAGGTCAAAGTAAGAATAGTGTAGATATTATTCACAGCTGCACTGAGCAAACACAAACTCCTCTGTCCTGGTCTCTGGAGCCACAGTAAGACATCCCATGGCGAGTCTTAATTAAATCTTTACTACACACTCCTCTCTCATCCTTCATCATCTGCCATTTTGGCTAAGGAATCACTCAGTCATGTGTGCAAGTTTATTAAAGGGGAAACACATTTGGAACTGAGAGACGGGCCTCTTGGTGGGTGCAGCTTCTTTCTGAGCGCTCCTGACGGTGTGAATTATTTGTGGCTGTGCATTGTCACTGTGATATTGTTATGTAACACGGTCGAAACAGAATGCAGTAATATTACAGTTCGGAGCAAACTGCTCTCGCTCAGAGTTTGGTTAGATTTTCAAACAGCGATTGAGGTCAGCGGGAGGTTTTATAATGCAGGGCTGTCATTAAGGTCCAGCTATTCAAGACTGGACACACAACAAATCTTTTGTGCCTCTGTTAGGAAGAATCAATGAGCTCCTTCTAAATATGGATATCTCTCACTCTCCATCCCACAGCAGTACAATGCAAAGCAGTACTGAGTTGCACTAATTGTGCCAGGCTGCAGGCCTTGTATAATAGCTGCAGCAGCCACTGTGACTACCATCTGATTGCTGAATAACACAACTGAATTGTGGGCTGACATTAGCTTTTCTTCCTCTTTCATAAAAGAATGACAGCGATTGAGAGCGCTTGGTTTTATGTGTTTTTGTGGAGCATTTGAAATGAATGAAGCAAGTGAGACTTGACCCCCACCATCCCCACCAAACTGCTGCTTGAGTGTTTCCCATTCGAATCCTGCACAGTTTGCACATCCACCCATCAAATTATATGTGCAAATCAGTTTTGACACTTAATGTATGTAATTACGTACTCTGGCTGGCAGTTCCAGCCATCCAGATGCACCTGTGCTTGCAGCTTCTCCAGGCTGTTTAAATGGGTCAGTTCTAGAAATATCCTGGCTCAGAGAAGAAGTCGTGGCCCCTCCCCTTTTGTATTCATCCATAACAGAGCATGACTATTGTTGGCAATACCCTTGAATCCTCCATTTGTGACCTGCAAAGTCATAGAAGTTGTATTAGAGTGATTACACAACACCTACCGGTCATGGGAGAAAATCTCGGTTTCCGTTGTTTCCTTGTGAATGGATTGCTCAGTCTGCCAGATAGAGATCGAGTCCAATAACAGCCGTCTGCAGTCTTCTGTCAAAACACCAAAGTCATTCCTTTGCTGGGGTCAGCTCAAAATGTGGTGTGGTACAGTATGTGTGAATGATGCTGACTTACAAATATTAGATGCCAAAAAAGTAGAAAGTCATTATCCTCCAGAATGCGTTTGATATGAAATCATGTCTTTCCTGATCAGACGAGTGCCTTCGCTGCTAACCAAACCAAGATTTGTTAGGTGAGAATAGTATGGCCCGCTGGGCAGCAAGATAAGAAATGCAAGCAAGCGGACAGAGCTTTAAAAACCACACTGACCTTTTGCGAGCAAGCTGCTATATAACATCCTGCCTGCAAATTGGATTTTGCACTCCAGACACTTTTGTCTGCAATGAAAACTTTCAAGGGAAAAAGAAATTGATCCATTTGGTGATTAAAATTGAGCTCCATCCCTCACTGCATAAAAGCTAAATATTTAGACAGGACAGGTCATTTTATAGTTGGATGAGGGAAAGTAAGAGATCTTTTAATGTATTTGTTTCAGTTGTAGATGCTGTCATTGATTTGTAAAAGACAAGGCCATGAAACAGTCATTCTTTGGATTGGGGGGGGGTACATAATACCACTGGCATCTCTGAGCTGCAGCTGCTGCATTCAGATTTGTAACCCTAATGAAAGCCCAAATGATACTGCAACATAATAAATGTGTTTCTCCTGAAACACCATGAATTAGGCCGTTATTCTAACAAGAAAAGATGGGCCTAAACTATGATGAGCATTATTCCAGCAGCCATTTGTTCGTATGTGGCAGATTAGTTTTCTTTAATAGGATTATGCACACATTGGTATTTATGTTTTCTGTGTGATTATGACTCAGAATTGTCTTATTAAAATGTAGGACTCGGACAACACAATGAAAATGAACCCTCACCGGAGTTTATAACACAGCAGAGGACAAAACTCCAGTAAAGCTCTAAGCAGCCTTACCAACATGACATGACAGTGGTTCATTTGCTGAATAGTCAGTGACTTACTAACATCTAATGTATGAAAAATAAAAATCTAAAGCAGTGGAACTTTGGCATCAACCGTGGTTTTACTTGGTTGTTTGAGAAGGATGCACTTTCAGTTTTTGCTGATATCTCACTCTCCTCTCAAATTTAAGTGCACCAAAGTTGCTTTGGACAAAGGCATTTGCCAAATGACTTTAATGTGATGAGTAGTTGTGATCAAACAGATGCAGACAATAATGGGTGTGCTCATTACACTGGTGTAAAATGAATTATATAACCCGATTAATCTCGTGCAGAGTTGAAGGCTTGGTAGTCAGACTGCAGGCCTACACCACCTTGTGGTCACATTAGTCAGACTGCTATTACAGCTACTGCATAAAACACTGATCAGCTGAGCAAAGAAGCCTCAGTTTACAGTACAGTTTACGTACATTTTCAATTTCTTGATGTGTATGTATTTAGTAATATCATGTCAATACAGTTTTAGTTTTGTAAAACCTTTTAGCCTCAGAGGGCTTCACAATCAGTACCTTGCATCACACTCTTTCCTTGAGGAATCTCTCTGTCAGGGTGGACATGAAGCTGAAAGCTTCTCTGTTTGTGTGTTCAGTAAAGAATAACAAATAAAACATTCAGTTCACAAGTCATAGTTGATCATAGACTTTATTCGACATGTGCATGTTTTAATAACATACTCATTTTCACATAATATAGCTACATTGCATATAACATCAAATATATTTTTTTTACATTTAATTTAATAATCCACCATGATTTACATTATGCAGTACCTTATTTTTTTGATTAACAAAAACCTCAGCTTTTTGATTCTTGCACTTACATTGAAGATGTACGTTTTTAAATCCGGCAGGCATTGACTCAAATTTGTAAGGATTTCATCTTTTCACAATGGTCATACAATGCTTTTAGAAAACAATAAAACTAACTGTAACCAAAAAAATAATGTACATTCACAGTCAAATATATCCACCATAAATAATGTAAAAAAGAAAATATCTGTGAATATCAAAAACATAAAACACCACACTACTTCTTTGCATTGCTGTCACAGCTCACCCTGTCAGTCTCAGGAGCTGCCATGGCAAATGGTGTGTCTTCATATGGCTGAGAGGCTTCTGAGTGACAGGATGACAGTTTTCCAAGTTCACCATCCATGCTATTTGTGATGGCTCATTTTCATAAATTACACACTCAGTGTAACAATTATGCAAGCTGCTCTTACTGAATCTGACAGTCATGTACTGACACTGAGTCACTGTAAAATGTAAAAATGAGGCCCTGAATCACTAATGCATTAACATGTAAGCCCCAGATAGCCCTGCCTCATTGAAAAAAAAAACAAAGCACATACAAAATAATTGAAAACAAAAATAAAATCTCAGAAACTTTTAGAGACGTACATCATATCAACAAGCACAAATAGCAGCAGGGGGTAAAGGTGACGATCTTCATCACTCAGAGCTCTGTACAGCACATCTATTTGGTTTGACCAGTCACAGAACAACATTCACACGTTTATGCACCATTGAGCACAAGGGGTCACTGTGGCTACACAAACAGACGGATAAACACAGGCAGCATGGAGAATCTGCAGGGGAACCAGGACTCCTTTATACTTTTGGCTATTGGGTCTTCTCTAAAAAGCATGATATCGCCATACTACGTCGACATTTGAATGGAAAGCACTCCTTCTGGAAGACATTTTTTAGCGCCTGGAAACGAAATATTTTTATGAGTAACAGTTCGGATTTTCAGAGTGGTGATCAAAGGAAGGGTGGAAGGAGGAGGGGTGACTAAATCTACTGCAGAGGTGCATCCCACAGTTGACATTCTCGTACCTTTACATTATTTCGATTCCTTATCGTACAGCCTCTTCATACAGACTGCAAACCCGTTGAAAACCAGGAGGCATATAAGGAAGCAGAAACTCTGCTGCACTGTATGATACAGACTCAGGGCCGGAGTTAGTGCAGTGCAACATCACAACAGATCGACTAACTCAACCTGATATAATCCACTAACGTACTCTACATCCATTCATAGCTGGTTTACAGTCAGAAGTGTTTTTTTTTTACATTACATTGCTTTGAAATCAAGGGAATATGAAATGACACTGTCTGTAAATCATCTACTTTTTCACTAAACTACACCAGAACAGTTGCCAACCCTGCCTATGCTGTATCCCCCTGTACCACCACCTGTCAGGGACACAGCAGCACCACAGGGTGGGAACACCGAGTTGTTGCTTTGCCAACCGACAGATGAATAAACCTGAAAATATATGTAGACTTCATACACCAGTCAGTGTCACTGTATTCAAGTATAATGTTGCAGTATATTCAGTGTGCAAATGCATCTGAAACGATAAAAACATTCTACCTCATTAAAATGCATGCTTTCCCTTCATTATTATTGGTAAACCACAATAAAACTGCAATGGAAGACCCTCACCCACATACAAGTGTCACAATCAATTGGACATCCCTGAGACAGCTCCATTTGATCTGACGTTCTTGTCTGTGTAAGGCATGCTTTCAAGGTGGAGAGCTTTCGGACTTTTGCTCTTGTGCGACGAGAAGCAGGAAGAAAAGTGGCAGCAACAACATTCTCACAACATCTACTAGGTTACTTTACTAACTAATTCAACTACATGTGACAACACGGTTACAAGCGCCAATGTCAGGGGTTGGAAAATGCAACCATTGCCTCCTGTTGACATGCAGCTAAGACATCACTACGAGCAGTCAACAGCTCGAACAGATCTAGCGTAAGCTAAACACTGGACATCCTATGTGCGCAGCTGTGCAGAGTGAGGGACTGTACAAAAATTATTAAGGCCGGCAGGGGTCAGAAAACGGGGAGGGTACTGATAAAGAGGTTGTAGTCTCTCTTTTTTTCTTAGTCATATATCATATTTCTATGTTATTTCATATTCTATATTTGTGAGATCATTTAATTAAAACGTGATCAATGTGATGATTTTTCCATGTGAGGATATGAGATGGGGTGAAAATACGGCAGCACAAAGCCCTTCAGAACAGAACTTGCTTGCTCCATTTTTGTGGCTATAACTTATAGCTGCTTATTAAAAAATAGAGAGTGGCTGTATTTTCCCTATTTGTTAAGTTTCCCATAAATATATCATTTTTAGAAACTAAATAACACTTGCGTATGTCTCACTTTCTTATAAAATAAAATGTAATACTCCCCAGAAAAAATAATTTTTGTACAGTCCCTTACTTCATTTGGTTGGACAGCAAACCAACCAAAGTTCAAACATAAAGATCACATTGACTTCACGGCACCAACAAACAATTGGGAGCGCTATTGTGTTGCTTTGTTGCTTATTTCTGTGTGTGTGTGTGTGTGCGTGTGTGTGTGCTCATGCATATACAGGCTTTTGTTTCGTGTGACACGATGAGTACATGACTTACTTAAGCTTGAGGCGAGGCAAGGAATGTTTCAGACATCAGTGCCTAAATGTACCGTGTGTTGTTCATTTTAAAAGATTTTAACAATTTAGGCAGTGGGTGTCAAGTGTGTACATTTTCATATCAGGGTCAATGTACATGAATTGGAGACAGCATCCTGTTGGTCCTTGTTCGATGGGAGGATCTGCCCTTCAGTTTGCCTGTCCATCTTTCTGTCAGTAGGAGGAGGGGAAGGGGGGACTTATGCCATCTCAGTCAGAGAAGAGACTGGCAAAAGATTTGCGTAGATTGCGTATGGTTTCAGCCTTCACCTCATCCTGGCTAAGGCTGGCTCGTGGCGCTGGGGTTTCTGGAATGTTGAAGGTATTGGTAAGAGACTGGGATTTGCTATAAAGAGAGGAAAATGGCAATAGAGGAGAGGAAGAGGCTATTAAAGTCATGCAGCAAACCCATGGAATGAAAAGACTGGAGCACGGAAAGACAGAGGAAGAGACGGGAGAGAAAAGGCTCGCTAAAAGATGATACAAGCGCATTCCTTCTCTGTGGTCATTCAGTATTGCCTTATCATTTCAAGGTAGCCCGGCTCTGATATGATATGAATAGTGAATGACTTTTCTGGATGCAAAGTGATGCATGTGTTGTTGTTGTTGTTTTTTTTTATCAGGGGTTGATGACAAATGTTTTATGTATCTATTTCAAGAGAGCATAATGCAGTCTACTTAATATAATCCAAAATCTGGATTATGAGTCATTTTCCAGCTGGAGAAAATATCAACCGCTGACGTAGAGGCTATCGTGCAGATTCTTTTTTCAGAGAACCAGACTGACAAACTCTGGCTAGAATTTAAAAAGTGTTCAACAAATACAGATGAAATGAAAATGTGCTTGTACAGCTTTGATAGTTTCTCATCAGAGTTCTATAATATGTTATAAATAGTAAATAATCTGTTTTTGAGTTTAGCATTTTCATTTCTGCCAGCAAAATGTGTTCAGTTTTTCATTATCCATCAGGGGATTATATTGATCATATGCAACAAAAAATTCAATATTGTCTTTTTTTTTCATTTGATCGTGCAAAATTTGTTTTAATGTGGTGACTAAAATTTCTTGTGATTTCATCTGTTGTCCCCAGTTGAAAATATTGCATATTTTAATTGTTTTCAAGAATCTGGTCAGCTACATCCCAGAACATGTGAAGGATGTGAGAGATTCATTATGGTTATAAACAACTGCAAACCAGCCCCTGTCTGTTGTTTTTTTAATGTATCACTGTCCCTCCAGACAACCTGAGATGTTTATGTCTTGTGAAACTGCCGCTGAAGTACTGAGAAATGTAACAATCGATAAATCATGCACATCCAGGTGGACCGTTTGTCACTGAACAGAATGAACAGATTTCCCATGGCGCATGCATATCTCAGTGCAGGCAAACGGTAAGAGAAGATCTTCTATTCAGGTCAGGTGTGGGGCTCACTTTGTGGAGGTATCCCAAATTATTTATCACCTAGAATTACTTACTTTAGTTGCGGAGAGCCGCCCATAGCCGGGTTCTCCTGACTGGGCTTCTGTGGGGGCTGAGGTTTTTGCTGCAGTGGGGGTCGTCCCCCTGGTCCCCCTTGGCCTTGAGCAGCGGGTCTGGGCTGCTGGGTGGTGGGCGCTCCGGGACGACCTTGCTGGCCGGGAGGCCTCTGTTGCTGCGCCCCCCCCTGTGACTGCTGCCTCGGGGGCTGGGCAGGCCTCTGCTGCTGAGGCTGGCCTCCTGGAGGTTTCTGTCCTGGGCCTCCTGCAGACGGTTTCTGCTGCTGCTGGGAGACGGACTGCTGCCTCTGAGCTTGAGGTGAACCTCCTTGGCTGCGCTGAGGAGAGCTCTGACCAGAAAGAGGTCTCTGGCCTTGAGGAGCTCCCTGGCCGGGCGGGCGTGGCTGGCCTGCAGGTCCTTGGGTCGGCTTAACCTGGTCACCAGTAGCAGACTGCTGTGCAGGAGGTTGACCTTGAGGCTGTGGACGCTGCTGAGACGGGGGACTTTGCTGAGGACCACCTAGAGGAAATAAGCAAAACAAGAGCAGCAATCACATTCGGTCACTTATCTAATACCCCTGCTGAAACTTGGAAATAAAGCTGGTTATGAAAGTGTTTTTTAAACAAAAATAAATGGTGTGATTTCACTGACTATGAATTATCATTGTCACTACGAAAAAGTCTTACCCTGAGGTGAGGGGCGCTGTTGAGCCTGTGGTACTCTGGGCTGTGAGACAGGCTGAGGAGAGACTGCTTTCTACAAACACAGACAGTAAATATTTATCAATCAACAGGAAAAAATAGCTAAGTCTGCGTCAGCTCAGTCCTGATGCACAATGCTAGTATCGGTCCAGTCAGACAGAGACATCACCCTACATTTTGATCGCCATGATTTCAGAGTTACACCATTGATGTGATCTGTGTCTATCTATGTAATCAATAATATATGATTCTTCAATTTTCACAACATTTACAGAGTCTATACCATATTGTCTTTTGTAATGCTACCACCGAAGGATGTTTCACCAACTGTCTTGAGTCTGATCAAAGAGTTTTTTCTTTGTGCATCTAATCTGACATGCAATATATTGCTAATATAAAATAAATAAATGTGAAAGAATACTGTCTGAAGGATCTGTGGTTTGAGCACCTGTGCTGACTGTCCTGCTGTGGTACGGACTGTGGAAGAGCTTGAAGTGCGTGGAACAGTCTGGTTCATCTTAGAAACCACCAGCTCTGCGATCTGGACGCGATCCTCGTCCTGCTGGTCCCCGATCAGTGGCATCGAACAGTCATCAACCTAAAAATCCACAAGATGATGAATTAAATGCATGGATTTCCCATTTAATTAAAGACAAATAAATTTTATATCATTGGACTGCCTTGTGGTACCTCTATAATGTAGTCCTTTCCGTCTTTTCCATGTAGAGCCTCCACAGCACAGATATCCAACCCCCCGAAGATGTCAGCACAAGAGTCCACCCACAGTCTGTACCTAATAATAAGGTGTTAAACAGAGCTATAATAGGACAGTGCGACATTGTAGCACTCATGATCTCATCTCATCTGCATTTTTGAGCTCTTACTTGTCTGACATGGCCACTTGCTCGAGCATAGATGAGCCAGTGTTGGTTTTCCAGTTGCCAGAAATTGATGTTCTCCTGTTAATTGGAATTTCAAAAATCATGTTCGTGTTTAACTATCTTCATTTGCTCCCATAATATACTGGTTTGAAACCGATAACAGCAGAATACATGTGATTTCACTCACATGTAAGCTTTGTAATTGTCACCGATCTTCTGGATGCGGACGTCGTATTTAGCATCAATGAATGGCTCAGACGTGGCATAGGTCTTGGTCAGCGCCACAACACTGGCAATATCTTGAAAATCATATTGATTGTCCACTTTCACCTGGGGTGGGAGGGGTCAAAGGAGGTAAGTATACTGACATAGATCTTTCCCAGAAATATTATGTTCACGTTGAATTGAATAAACCTTTCAGCTCTTCAGTAATACCTTTCCCATTCCTGAGTGAGCATGGCCCATCTTCACCACCACAGGGAACCGAGGGGAGGTAATCTGCAACAAGAATATTATCACATACTCAGATTTCTGATACATTAACTTCACTGTAGTACTCTAATGACTAAAACACCGATTTTTTATCCATTTCAATCAAACAGAAGTGACACCTTGCACCCCTCCTCTGTTCCTGCGGGACATTATGATTCATATTGATGCTTGAACGGCAGCCCAGTACTGTCAGCCTGTGACTGTAGGAGTGGAGATGACTGCAACAGTCTCAGTTTAACTGTACCAATACTGACTTGGCACACAAATAATCTAACACTCGGCCTCTACCCAGAACCAGAGAGAAAAACAAGACACTCCCCTGGAAAACTGGATTGGTCTCAGCTGTTACATGAGATGGAATATTGACATGGAAGTGAATTAGCCTCCTAACATGTGACCTGTGTAAAGGGATAACCTGCCTGTGTGTGTGTGAGTGTGTGTATGTGTGTGTGTGTGTGTGTGTGTGTGTGTGTGTGTGTGTGTGTGTGTGTGTGTGTGTGTGTGTGTGT
>JBAJHX010000076.1:7341032-7371687 GCA_037176925.1 Amniataba percoides
ATGAATTCAACACAAGGACTTAACTACTGGTTCATGTATTTAATATCTGCCCTGTGAAGCATGCATATCCACATCTACCGCCTGTTATCACAAAGTGGGAGAACCACAGAAGGCTTCAGATGTGTGCACAGATCTGCTGAGTTTATCATCACCTCAGGTGGCACTTTCGCAGCAAAAACAGGCTTGTGAGTTGTGTTCTCTAATAAGCATGCACCCTGTGCATGGCTGCTCTTCCTGAGATTGTGGCCCCTGCAGCCACACTAAATACCTGCAGCGTCATGGTGCCACATTTTTCTTTTTTTACGCATCTTATTGGCAGAATGAACGACGACGACTTCGACACAAGCAGCAGCCGGCGGACCGACACCCCCCCGCAGGGTGTCTGTGTCTGCAAGGTGTCTGCAAGGTGTCTGCACGTGACGCCTCATATGACCTTCTGGACGTGAGGCCGCTCTTACCAGTCGGTCTGCGGGTCGTCCACCACCAGCAGGATCTTGGCGCTGCTGGAGACCCCGGCCCGGTCCGCCGCCTCGGACAGGGTGGCGGCGGCGGCGGCTGTGGTCTGCTTGACGGCGTTGGAGATGGAGGAGAAGAAGCCGGAGCCTCCGCCCGCGGCCGGCTGCTGCTGCTGCTGCGGCGGATGCTGCTGGCTGCTGGACTGACGCCTCTCCGCCGGCCCCGGAGACACCGCGGGGCTCTGCGGCGGCTCGGGCCGCTGCAGGTCCGTCATGTAGCCGTTGGGCAGGTTGGACATGAAGTTGCTGTCAGACAGCCGTCGACGCAGGTAGTTCATGGTGGAGGCTTGATTTTAAAAAAACAACCCACAAATGAAGGATGCGGCTCACAAGTTGTCGTTTCGGTGGGGAAATGGGATGACTAGGCTACTTTTCCATGTGCAGGAGGGGGCATCGGTGTAACCTGCAGAGGAGACAGAGGCCGGTGTCATCATTAGGAGCAGATTCAGTTTTAATGTGCGATCACAGCGGTGAGGAGTCGTGACTGAGAGGCTTATGGGATTAGCTGAGGTAAAGCAAACCATCACTCAGCCTCCTGATAAGAGCTGAGGAGGGAGGAGGGGGGGGTCATTAATTAGGGGCCACAGACAAGATGAAATAAAAGGTGCACATTTCCATCGGGCGGGTTTGTGAATGGAGGCTCACGTCAGGTCGGCGCAGGCTGTCATGACGGGGCGTGATGGAGCCTACCTGAGAGCGTATCCGGCTCTGGTCCGCCCCGAGGATCGAGGTGATGCTGGTGCCTTTGTCGCTTTCTAAAGCCGTGCCGTGCCGTGCCGTGCCGGGCCGTGCCGCGGGCTCGAACCTGTGGGATCAGAGCTTCAGTCCTGCCTGCATCGCCCCTTTTCGTCCGTCCCCTCAAGACCCAGTTTTCTCCGTCTGCCCTGCGTCACTCTCAGTCATCCTGAGGGAGCCTGCGAGCCCGGACCGCCGTCAAGTTAGGAGGCGTGTCGAGCAGAGCGGGGGGGGCTTCCGGACGGGCTTTCAAAATAAACACAAGTTAACTCGGGTAAACTCTGGATTTATGTATTTGTTTTCGTCGAGTCGTGGCACGAGATGATCACTGAGAGGGCTTTGCATCATGGTGGTTTAATAGTAATATAACACGCAATTAATAGTGTTGATTATACCTTTTAAATAAGGAAATTTAATCATTTTAGGGGTCTCAAAGGCGCTGTCTTATTCTCATATCCACTTGATTCTGTAATTTTATATTGATCTAGCTAGCAGCAAAGGTCATAATCATGTATGTTACATTTGCTGGATCCAGACTCTTGATTGTTGCCTTTGTGTGTTTTGTGTCATTGGTGGGAGAAAACAAATTATTTCAATATGTCTGCTCAGCCTGTTGTGAACAATAATATGCTGATTCTGATACATGAAAAAGGATTAATCCATTGTTTTAATTTGAAAATAAAGAACATGAACACAGGTTCCAGGTTTTTGAAGCCGTTTAAGGGCGTATGATCAGACTTCCTGTGCTGGTCAGCCTGTGTGTGTGTGACTTGACGCAGCTCGGTGCTGGGGTATGATGGTGGTGCTGATGAGAGCAGGGTGACAGGGGCGTCGCTCTCTGTCAGACAGGAGCGTGCTGCTGCCTCCACGGGCTGCAGATGGGTGTCGATGCGATGTTGCATCCTGTTGTGTTCAATTAAACACACTGTGGCACGCTGACTGCCTGACACTGGGTGTTACTTTTGATTTTCAGTCCATACAGATCAGTGAGAGATGCGCCATCTGTTGGTGACACCCGGAGCCATTGATCAACACAGAAGCCCCCCCGGGGAGTCCCAGGCCTCTGCTATGGAAAGTGCACCGTGTGGTGATGACTGAACCATGTTTACAGAGTGCAGACAGGTATACACATTCATCAGTGCAGTTCTTATCTGAAGCAGCAGAGCAGCGGTAGAGTTAGGTGCTACCATCCATAAAATATAAATATTTTAGTGCTGCTGCTCATAGTAGCCTGTTGGCTGACATTAGCTGAAAATTATATTGTAATTCTATTCTATTTCTATTTTAAAATTTGATTCTATTCTCTTGTTAGAATAGCATTTGTGTACAGTACATGTTTATTGACTTTTTCTAGTACATATGCCTTCATTTACATGTTTTCATCAGACAGATATTTTCTATTTCCCATTTGTTGCATTTCTTGTCCAGTTAAGTCCAAAATCTGGCATTTCTGCAATGTGTTTGTAAATCATTATTTATAAAGTATTTGCTGATTTATTAACAAGTCACGATTGTCATCATTATTTACCAGCTATATAAATATATGGCCTTGGTTTTGACCAGCTGAATAGTTAATTATTGGCTAAATACCAGTGTTCGCTCTTAGCATGCTGCAGTATGTGGCAGAGTTAGGTGCTCGAGTGTTTACACTGTAACGTGCCTAACATGTTACAATGTAAACATTCGAGCCTTCTTCTACAACGAGGAAGAGCCACTGGAGCAATTACAACTTCTCACATGGGAGTGGTACCATATCTTGGGGATTGTGTGAACAGCTGGTTTAGACAGAGTAAGGTGACTATTCAAAGAGTATAGGAACAAAATAATACAACAACAGTTTAAACTACACTGATAATCAATTGAATGATATCAAATTATGACTATTCAAACAAACTGGTTGCTCTCTGCCAATTTATGGTAATTATCTCTCTTTAACATGAAGGGTGGTGCTGTCTGCTTGCAGATATGAGGATAATGTTACAGAACTGGAAAAACTCTCTCGTTCCACACATTTCAAAACACAGATTCTTTGCATTTTCATACATTTACACTGAATGGAATCTGTCTGTGAGCAAACACGTTTTCATGATCAATATCACAGCACTTTGTGTGATGTTTGTAAAATGCATGTGCAGTGCAAGTTGTGACGGCATGTGGTTGCAGTTCATGACTTAGGGGGGCACTATTGAGCTTAAATTGAACTCAACATTTTCCTTTTTCATGCACGTATCAACAGCAAGACCTTTAAATGTGCAGCTCTTTCTCATTTTTGAGGCAATGTCCTGTAGCAGCTGCTTGTTAGGACAATAATGACCAGCAGTATTAAGTGGGCAGAAACACTAATATAATATACTAGGGCAGCACAGAGCATCATATTTATTGATTTCCAATGCACTTATGTGCAAACATATCGATCGCACTCATATGATTTGCATGTATCATCTATGAAAATATTAATCACACTTCTCAGCAGCTCCAGTGGCACAGCAGATCTGAGCGAGCGGCCTCCAAAGACTCTCTGCATGTGGCCAAACTCCTCAGTATGCTCAGGCGAGATTGTTCTCATGGCGGCAGCATTTTCAGGACTTAAGAGTCTTTGTCTGGCCATCAACAAAAGCCTTTGGATTACTGGTGAGGCAGGCTCACAGTACAGCTGCGTGCGTGTATGGGCAGGTCAGTGGAATGACTGGAGCTCCGGTGGGCTAAGAGCTCGAAAAAATGCAGTTTGGTGAGATTGCAGATTAGGTGGGAGGGAGGGAGGGAGGGGAGTGGGACAGGTGCTGACTACATGGAGGGACAGAAAATGCACACTTCACTTTCTTCATTACACAGGGAGAAATATAAACAGAAAAAGTGATTCACAGCCAATGAGGTGTATATTTTTTTATGATATCTTGTACAAATGAAAGTGATAATAACACGCAGAGCCTCTGTACTCAGTGTGGATTCTGTGGTATTGTGACATTTAGAAACACCACTTTCTACCTTTGAGACAGGCCTACCTGTGAGCTCATTCCCCCTTCAGGACAACAACAACGCTGAGTCAATGAGGGCCCCTGATTGGCCCTCGACAGCAGCCAATCTGAGCGCAAGGAGCGAGTCACATGGAAGTCACTGCACCTATCTGTGCTCACCTGATACTTTACCTGGCTGAGCTCAGACCAAGCATCTCATTACCTTTCCAATACAATCTATCACTGAGCCTCATTGTGTCCTGTGAGCTCCAGTAGTCAAGGTGTTCTTCTGTGTTTGGCTTCACTCAGACAAAGACAAGGAACCATGGCCGTGGCCAACTTCCAATACATTACTCGGATGAGCAGCGGCTTCAAGGTCTACATTCTGGAAGGTAAGGCCCCTTTGGATCTTTGATTTAATTCTTCTGCCTGTTGAGAGTGAAAACTTGTATCACCTTGATCAGTTGATCAGTGGAAAAAAGTCTGATGTTCTAGCTCTTAAGTATTATGTATTTATATGTTTAGGTGGTATTTTATGTCACAGCAATGTACGATACCTGTTTTTATTCAGGGGAGTTTACTTCTGCATGATATTTATGTAGTGTCGTATTAACATTTGCTTGGAAAAACAATCAAATATTTATACTGAGAAGAAGTGTAAACTTTTAAAATGTTCTTTGTAAGATACATATGGATTTCTGTCATAAACAAATTATTAGTTTTCGTAAAGAAAATCTTATTAGAATAAAATACTCCATGATCATCATTGGCTTTCATGATCCAAAAGACTGAGCAAAGATTCTCTTAACTGTGTTGTCATTTACAACCATGCTGTGTTTTTATTGAACATCCGTGAAATCTGTTTAAAACAGCCAAACACAAGGTCAGATAGCATATACCCTCTGTTAATAAGGAAGAAATACCCATGCCTGAGGCATTAGAAAATCAGCATAGGTGTGGTTGTACCTGCCCCCCCACCCCTCCTCCTCCTCCACAATGGCACACTGTGTGAAGGAGTTGCACACAGGTGTTGGAGTGTTCAGTCATTAGCAAATGTGTATTGGAGCAAACACTTTGGGTGTGAAGACAACCAAACAAAAACAACTTTTATTGTCTAACAAAACAGTTCCTCTTCACATTGCTTGATTTCAACAAGGCAGCAGATGTTGTTGTGGCTTCTTTTAAAGCACTCAATGATGGATTTGAATACAGTCAAAGGAGCTTTGTAGGACTCCAAATGCCCCATCCATGTGGATATTCAAGTGTTAACAGAGCATACAGTCAAACAATGGGCCACCATCTAATTATGCTGTCATTACATATTCAAACAGTGCTTTGTGTTTTAACTGTATGCATGACTGTTTTGAACATGTGAGCTTACTGGTGTGAGACAAAGGCTCCAAGAGGAAACTGATTTTAAAGTATGACTCACATCGATTTGATTCACATTTAGAAAGTGTAGACACGTGCCTTTACAGCAGCACAGAAAATCATTCTGTGGGTTTAACTGGCTCAGCACGCAGTGCATTTCCCTTATTCAACACACCCGTGACCTCATCAGCTTCTTATTGATGTGTTTCAACTTGTGTGATTGCAAAAATCCACTGCGTATTCGTGTGTGTTCTCCTTGATGGCCCTTTCACAAATGGGTGCCGCCCAAATCAGGGTCCTTTAAAGACTGAAAGCTGCTAGATGTGTGGCACCCATCCGTATGAAAACCTGTTGATTGCTCCCTTTCGACTGTGTGACAGGGCTGAATGCCAAAATTATGCAGAAAAACAACATTTACCGTTAGCATTGAATCAGCTGTGTAGTGTTGTAACCCTCACTGATCAGGTAGATCAAGTTCTACGAGTTAACGGAGTTTACAATTAACGGTGACAAAAAAAAACAACGTTTTCCCACGAATAGTAGTCACACAGGTTGATGTCATGGATCAAAACAAGCAGTTAGTCATCGCTGAGTGTCACACCATTATCAGCGTCGTAAAATCATCACTTCCAGTAAATGGCCTTGTCATACAAGATTTACATGTTCCGGTGTCTGATTTTTATTTTGCACTTTTATGTTTTGTAGGCCAGCCCCACCTCAGAAGCGAAGACCGATACAGACATATCACAAATGAGCGGGCACGACTCCCAACAGTTTACCCAATCAAACGCAAGCGGAGCCTGGAGAGATGTCTGACGTTGGAGGAAAGGTTGGTGGAACCGGTCCATTCGCTTCCAGTAGTGATCCAATATCCAAAATGTGATTAGTTCCATGCAAATTCTGTAAGAGTGATATGACATTTTCCTGTCTGACACTTGACATTTGGTTTCAGGAGAGAGCGGGCATTGAGCAGGAGCAATGGGAAAGCTGGCCAGAGAACAGCGCCACGAGCAGCAGCAGCAGCAGCACCAGTGGTGTTTAACAGGCCACAAAGCCCCACGTCCACCTGGAGTCCAACACCCAGCCCCACCAGCCCGCTGCCCACACATGTGTACTACACTCCAGTCATGGATGAACCACTCGCCCTCATCAAGAAACCAAGAAAAGACCCTGAAAGCACAGAGGAACAGACTAAAAGCTCTGCTACTGCTCAGATCCAGGTAATTCAGCAAAAAGTGCTGCATGTGTCCTTAACCTGTATCATGGATGTATCACAACGTATGAGAAATGGCAGTACTCTGTGTCCCTTTGTAGTCGCAGTATAGCTGCAGGCTATACACACAGCAGTGGTAACTCTCCCATCTGTAGTCAGTGAATCCAACTGCATAGGCATTCTTCTTCCCAAAGTGTATACAGGCCTAAGCTTGTCTGAGCTATGCAATCCAGCCGGATTCAGGAAGAAAATGTGAGCAATGGAGGGAGGAATGCCATCAACAAGACCAAACAGACTGCTCTCATTTTGACCTGCATATGCCACTGCAATGGGAGTGATCTGACTTCCACGGGCAAACCCAACCAGTTTAATCGGTTTCAGATCATTTTGTTTTCAAATTGAACTTTGTACACTATTTCGTTGTAATGGGATAAAGTGTGCAGTCAGGTTTAGGTGTTTTTTTCGGGCTTGATTTTTTTTTTCTTTTGTGGGATGGAAAGAAAACAAGTCATTTTTCTTTTTTTTTATTTTAAATTTATTAACCCTTTTTTTCTCATTTACAGATGCGTCCCTCTGTGATCACCCGCGTCTCCTCGCCTAGAAACCCCTCCTGCAGATCTGAGGTCCACAGAGGCCACTCATCAGGTCAGTCTCACACTCACCGTTAATGAGCTCACCCACTAGACGGTCACTCCCTCATCGTCACGCACGCATCACAATGCAGATATCCACTCACTTTTACTGACTCACCAAGGTGTGTATTTAATGTTTGTCATCCATTGGCTCTCTTACAGTGATTTCAAAAAGTGACTATGACCACGTGGTCGAGGAGCATTTCCAGAGGAGCCTCGGAGTGAACTACCAGAGAGCCCGCTCCCAGCAGCTCTCCATCAGCGTGTCCGTCGACGACCACTTTGCCAAGGCTCTGGGAGACAAGTGGCTCCAGATTAAATCCAAGTCTTCCTCCTGTTCGTCCACACCTCCCAGCAGTCCAAGTGTTACTCACTCCCCAACCTACAGCCACAGCCCAAGTCAGTCCCGCAAAGACTCCACCAGCAACTCATCGCCAACTTCCAGCCTGTGGTCCATCAATTAAAGCAGAAACGACCTCTGATGTGGGAAGGAACTGGACATTGTGACTTTTAACATTTCACTGCGTGCAGCTCTGCTTGTTGAGCAATGGAAATGCCAGCGCTAGCATTGAGAGGGCGAGCTAACAGATGCAGGAGTGCTGTCACTCTGGGCCACTGTGTGTCCAAATTTAAGACACACTGATGCAGATGAATGTGGCATGAATGAGGATGTCCTGCCTATGTTACATTTCTATCCTCTGCTTGTCGATAGCGTCTGAATATCTGAGCTACTGTAGGTGGTGATATGGGATGACTAAGAGATCAGTCAAATAATCCTTTACATTTCTTCGATTTTGTGTCATTCTTTTAACGCAGTCTGAATGCCACAGTTTCATTGTATTATATTTATGTTCTGATACACCTGGGTTCTTACAGTCTAAACGACTAGGCTCTGCTGTATAATATCATGCTTATGAGCTGTACATTAAACAAAGACTTTTTAAGACTTTGAAAAATAAAAATCTCAAACCTATTTTAATAATTTAATGTGTTTGTCATCTGTAATAAGATTTTTTTATGATGTCATCTAACAAATTTTCAAACAAAAAAAAAACTTGAGATGAAGACTTCATTACTGTTGTATTGTATTTTGTATTGTACTTTTGTAGAGAAAGAGGCTGACGATGCTACAAAATGAATAAAACTCCTTTTCTGCTCGAAGGTCATGCCACCTTGTAAAAACCAGGCAGGGTGGTGTACCAGACAAACTAATTTCAGTTGTGAGTCAGTATGCGTCTACCACACGTCCGGTGCACACGTTGCATTTTACACACAGACCTGTTGCCACACACCAAGTGGAAATTAAATGAATGCATGAGCAACACATTTGGGACTTTTTCCTGTAAGTTAGAGGGAATGTAGGGTGCATGTTCCAGCAGGCACCAGGCCTTGTGTTCTGACATTCCTGTCTCCTGAGAAAATGACTCTGTAAGATCCTACAGATCCTGTTTGGCAAGGGACAGGAGGGAGGGAAGAGGGGAAGGAAGGGTTGGGCTAATATAAAGCCTGAGCATGAGAACCAGCAGAGCTCTTCAGTTACTTATTTGCATGTCCTATCTTGTCTAACTTTAAATATGATAAGCAACATTAAAAAAAAGAATTCAGAAGCACGTCTTCAAAATTACAGAGTTGGCCAATTTTAAGGAAGTGGGAAACAACCTGAGTGTCCTGACAAGTTGAATATCATGCAAGGCAAGTTGTAAATAAGGGAGATGAATGAGGGAAAATGTGAAGTGAACATTGCTACATTAAAACTGTTTTGTTAAATCATTAAAAGTGGGGAGATACTGTCTTTGAATGGCTGGAGTTAAAACTTCTGCTGAAGACTCTTAAAGTATAAAGTACAAAATAATATAATGTATGTACAGGATATTGTTTCAGAAAGCCCATTCGTACAGGAGCAAACAGTTGACAAACTATTATTACTTTTCCTTATTAAACTCTGAAACTGGTATTTCCACATGGACTAAATTCATTAGCCAGTGTAACCTGAACAGGGGCATTGATGCCATCTAGAGGCCCTTAGGTAAACCTTAAACAACCGACATTGTCAGTGACAAATGGTCTCATGTTGCCTAATGAACGGCACAAACAGCTGAAAACACAGCTCACACTCAACGGTTGTTGAGTGAGAGATTTCACTCCACAGAGTGACCTTTAGAAACTTCAGCGAGAAAGAGAGAGAGAAGAAACAAGAGAAAAAGGTTACCACCAGGAGGCGACACTTCTGCACATCACAAGTCATTCATAAACACTTAGTCCACTCCAAATCTTATGTGAGCATACTCACGTGGATTGTATTTCTCATTCAAAGTGTCTTGTCTCCCTATGTTGGGGAGATTCCTACAGTATGCAAGCTTGCTGTACAGTGTAAATGAAAAATGCTCAGTTGTTGCACTGTTCTTTGGTACAACTGAGTTGAAACTGGTCGTTCAGCAGGTCATGAGAATGTTAAGAGAAAATATTTCTCAAGCTGCTGCTCGACAAATGCACATTGTTTTTTCGAGGCAACAATAAAAGATAATTCTGATTCTGAATAGCTCAGACATGACAGAAAACAACATTTAACTCCATTTGACTGCAACAGTAGTAATTATGGATACACCAAAGTAAGGAAGATTGGCCAAGCCCTCTGGGAAAGTTCTTGCACTTTGTCTTTCCTGTCAAACATTTGATCACTGTCAACAAAGCAGGGAGCATTTTGTAAATAATTTAAATTACAGCTCTAATCTCATGAGAAGATGATTGCACAGAATGACTGTGTTTCTGTTGTGGAGCAGCACATGATTCATTTTCAAGGTCCTCTTCAAATTTGAATGATCAAAGATTGGTATCTAGGATCTAGGATAATTGTTTAAATAATCATTATTCAGTGGGTGTTCCCAGTCCCAAACTGGGAGCTTTATTTAACCGGTAGTAGCAAGCGAATGTCATATGAAACAAGCCCTTTAAATCAACATCAAAGTCTTGTAAACATGGCTCACAAATATCAGCCTGGTCTTTGTAAGTGACATTTCAGCACACCAAATTGATAGATGGGTGCTCAACAGGAAAAAACACTAAACAAAAAAAAAAAAAAAAAACAAATATGGACATATCTATTTATATAAAAAACACAGCACTTCAAAGAACTACCTGTGAAATCTTTGGTTTTAATTTGGTGTCTGGATTCATTTCAGGATCATACTGAGTTGTGTATAAGGGAGATGCTTCAGTCACACATCTTAAAACTCATTATTCTGACCCATGATGACACTTTGTTTAGGGGCCTCAAAAGTGGTAATAATATCTATAGACTCATGCTCGATGTACCCGTGTGTTTCTCCTGGTCATACAGTATGTTTTGGTCCTCCCCTTTACTACTTAACCTTTAGCCTCAGTGTCAGTGTATGTGATTCTCAAAGACAGTGCCAGACAGAGGAGCTGAAGGTCAGATAAACCCCATCTTTTCTAATCTTCACACACATTACAGTTATACACATATCATAATATATGGTCATAGTTTACAGCTAAAGAACGTAACCAAAGAAACTGCCAGAATGACACACAAAACGTGTTTCCATGACTCAAGTTTATAGTTTACACACACCACACACACACACACATATATTGTTAGTTGCAATTATACTTTATTATTATTATTATTATTATTATTATTATTATTATTATTATTATTATTATTATTATTATTATTATTATTGGTCATATTTCTGGTATCATTATAGTTATTTTCATTGCTCATGCTGAATCCCTGTCTGTCTGTCTCTTTGTCTCTGTCTATCTTATCTCTACTGGTCAGGGCAGACGACTGACCGCCTAGAGCCCGGCTCTGTTCGAGGTTTCAGGGCCTGTTAAATGGAAGTTTTTGGGTCTGTGATAAACATTAGAAAAAGAAGACCTGCTCTGTGTATAAAGTGTCATAAGATAACTTTTGAAATGATTTGGAGCCATGTAAATAAAGCAGACTTGACTTGACTACTTGTGCTTTGTCACACTGATATCGTTACAGCTATGTACAACTACATACGTTTGGGCATGGCACACAGCACAGAGCCATATAAAGTTTCCTTTTGTTTTTTTTCTGTGTGTGGGTGTGTGTGTTTCTCTCTTTGTGTTACTGTGTATTGTATTTGTGCATTATAGTATGTCTTCATCTTGATGTAGCAAGGTGGCATCTAGGGATTTCATGACCTCTGTATGCTGAAAGAGCAATATATAGGATGTTTATATAATGTATGTATAATGTATAATAATTCTGAATGTTTGGGATTTGTGACTTGACAAAATGCAACAGGAAATCTGAAACTATTTTTTTCAGTTTACCAGCACAAAGTAATGATAAGTTGATATGATATATAAACACTATCTGAAGCACATATAAATAGCTCAGATATGGTGCATGTTAAGAGTGTGGTGTCTCCTTCCACCTCTTTCTCATTTCCTCTCAGCAGAGTGGTTAGTCACCTTCATCTGAACTGGTCACATGCTTTGGAGAGGTCAGAATATTCCACACGGGTTAGCATTTGTGTGCACAGGTTGTCAGATGTCACAGATCTAAACCACATCAACCAGCAGGCGTTAAATAAATGAGTAATGGAGAGGAACTTATCAGCAGATTTGGAGGCAACGTAGCATTTCTGTTAAGAGTCAATAGTGCTGACGTTGAGGGCGGCCTGACAGTCTGGTGGAGTTTCTCAGTAATGTCACAGCGAATAACAGGTTGATCAGTAACATAGTTTGGAGACAGTTGCTTCACGTTCTGCTCAGCTACACTTGCTTAATGAGCTATACACACTACAGGTGGTCCTCCATAGACTAAGCTTTAGTTCAGTCTGCTCCCACTCAGGCATTTTCTCTTCTGACACTGACATCCAAACATGGAGAGAGACCAGTGAAAGTGGCTGTTCTGTTTTTATAACCTTAACAGTATAAAATATCAAGTTTGTCCAGTAGATGGCACCAGAGCAAAGGCCATGTTCTTCACCTGTTGTCACTGCAGCACATCTTCACCGAGTTGGTCACCAGTTTAAGCTGCACAAGCACATCCTTGTGCCATCCTTATTATTTGTAATTACACAAAATAAGCAAAACTAAACTTAGTATCCAGGAATATTATGGGAACATTACACTGATACTATAAAATCACTATAAACACCCTGTCGCCTGAAATATTTGTGTTTTTCTTCAAGAAGATGATATATTTAGGCAAAACAAGGGCCATTTGTGTGTCTCTGTGGTGGCTGGGGAGGGGAAGAAACATCATTTTGGGATTTCAGGTTCATGTGCAGCAAAGGAACATGACAACTGTAATTATTCCTCCGTGCCAACAAACAAGCTAAACATTATCTGTAGGCAGCAGCGGTCCCATGACTGGACTGGAAAGGCGTGTACTCACCAGGCTGTGTATATAAACCGAGCTCAGGCAGTAACTGGCAAACACCACAGACTGCAGGACTCTCCTCTGAACAATAACATCCTCTCGCTTTGCACAAAGCCACTAAAAGCTGCTTATTATCCTGACAGCAGGACACACAGAGGAAAACTTTCTCTCTGGACTCACGTGTAAGTGTGAATTGTTTCACTGTCCCTCATTTTTCTTGTTTTTTTTTCTGTGTGTGTGGTTTGTGGCTCCATTTGAATTATGCAACAGCAGCTAAGAAGATTAACATACCGCTGTTTTCTATACTGACTGCGGATTTGTTGACGGCTGACGGTCCTGAATAGAACAATTATTCACAACTCTTAAGTCCCTTTTTGAAGTTTTAAGGGGATTCATTTGTGATTTTTACTACGCAGCTGGAAAGTTTGTCCTAACCTAAACTGTTGAATGTCATACAGAAAAGTGCTCACTTAGACAGAGGAAAATAATAGTGGTGATAGATTTTATGATATAAATGGACTTTATAATAATCTTTTTAAAACTCACCGGGAACTGAACCAATGTAGTGTAATTAATAAAGTTAAAATAATGTTTAATATGATTGATTCGCAAGATCAAACCTTAAAGTATGACTTGATAGAGACCTGATGCTTATAAAACTTGTATATCACATCATTTCTAAAGGTCACAGTCATGTTTCTGTTCTTAAAATGAAATTAATCTGAAACAGCTGCATTAATGAAGTCAGACAGTGACCCCCGCTCACATTATGATTAACTCAGCTGTCCACAGTCTCCTGCTCAGGTAAAGTCTGCCTTAATGTTGCGCTCAAGCTAAGCTCGTACCAGCAATGACTTTTTACTGACATAAAACGCTTCATCATAACCACTTCCCTGTGCCACAGCTTACAATTTATCATCCCTGCACAGCAAAGTGAAGTATGCTGTTTGCTCTTGTCACCTTGTGTTAATATGTAACTCAACTTCGCCTTTGTCTTTGAACCAGTAAATAAGGAGCATTAACTCCTGACTTGTGTTATTTTGTGTGTGTTTTTCAGCGTGCATCATCAGAGGCTCACAGTCACAATGGATGTCCTTGCTGTTTCCATACCCTGTCATTTTACGATGGAGCTCACAGACAAACCCTGCAAACACAGCTTGAAATTCATTTTTTCTTCCCATTAGCACTTTTAGAGCTGAACCAAAGGGTTCTTTAATCCATTTAGTAGTAGAAATCTATTTATAAATACACATTACCTCATAAGTCACTGTCAAACCATAATAAATTGGCTTGGTTTTACTCTGATCGCTCTGATTAAATTGAATTGGAAGGAATGATGGATACAACCACTCTCGCGACGCTGGCTGCTGCCACCACCGTGGCTCTGGCCTCTCAGTCTGACATGTCAGGCTACTTGTGGCTGGTGGTGTTAGGCTTCATCATCGCCTTCATCCTGGCTTTCTCCGTGGGGGCCAACGACGTGGCCAACTCCTTCGGTACTGCAGTGGGCTCTGGAGTGGTCACCATGCGGCAGGCCTGTATCTTGGCCACCATCTTTGAGACAGTGGGCTCGGTGCTGCTGGGGGCCAAAGTCAGCGAGACCATCCGACAGGGGATCATCGACGTCCGGATGTATAATGGCTCCGAACACATCCTGATGGCTGGATCGATCAGTTCAATGTTTGGTAAGAGCTCACATATGTATTCTGGATAGAAGTTCCTTTTCCTATATAAAATATGTTTATATGAAGTAAAGTAAAGATGATGTTTGACTAGTGAGTGATCAGACTGTGAGAACAGGCTTTGCTCATGTTTTTGCCGTTCAGGCTCTGCTGCGTGGCAGCTGGTTGCGTCATTTCTGAAGCTCCCCATTTCTGGAACTCACTGTATTGTTGGAGCCACAATTGGATTCTCCATGGTAGCCAGAGGTCACCAAGGGGTCAAATGGATGGAGATTCTGCGCATTGGTGAATATGTGTTGTTATTCCCCACATTTTAAAACAAACATCTGCTAAACGTGCATTAATAAATGTTCTTTCAAATGTCTTGCTCTCCAGTGGCATCCTGGTTCCTGTCACCTGTGCTCTCAGGCATCATGTCAGGAATCCTCTTCTATTTTGTACGCAAATTCATCCTAAACAAGGTCAGTCTAACACTAATTCTAACCAGTGCAAATAGTGGAGAAAGTGTCATTTGATGTCATCAGTGATGAAGGAAGTGTTCGGTATCATAACATAAAAGCACTACATTACAAGTAAAAGTCCTGCATTCAGAGTGATACTACAGTAATTCTTATTTAGTGTACTAAAGTATTTAGTTACCATTGTCAGAATGTACTTAAATATTAATGATAGTAAAAAGAAGTATTTGTTCTGCATTGATATGTATGGTTATGTTCCCTACCTGAGCCTCTGACACTTACAGAAATGAAACTGTCTGAGAAATGTATGTGTGTCTTCTTATGTGTTATGTGGGGAACTGCTGACAATTTATATACTGACACTGATTTTTAGTTACAAGAATAAAGGTTGGGAACCACTGGTTTCATCTTCATTAATACATTGTATTTCAAACTTAAAAGTGGACTAAAATGAACAATATTTTCTTCTTAAATGTTAACCAGTTGCTGGTTGTAGCTTCATATTTACCTTACAGACCAGTGATATCAATTTTGTCACCTAACTCTCTGCAAGAAAGGAAATACGCAATTTCCAGAAGTAGTGTTACACATGATACTCATACATTTCAGTGAGCGCTCACACGTTGATCTCCACAGGCTGACCCCGTACCCAACGGCCTCAGAGCTCTCCCCATCTTCTACGCCATCACTATGGGCATTAACCTCTTCTCCATCATGTTTACAGGAGCACCAAGTGAGTATGACGTCCACACATTACACCCATGTGCTTCTTTTGGTTCCTCACTCAATACAGTGCACTTAAATAACATCTGCTGAAATCCCTGGAGAGAGGTCTGAATAAGGAGGAGAGTTTATGACAATCTTCGTAGGACAAAGTAGGTGATGAAATTATAAGGAAGCATTTCATTTAGTTCGTGTTTTGGTCAGTTTGAATATCATTTCATCAAAAACCAAAAACCACATCAACCCCTGCATTTCTGTCTGATGAACGAAACTGACAGACAGACTAGTTCCTATCTGGTTAAGCAAATACAACATATACAACAAGAATGAAATAAAAACAGTTGAATGGGAACTTGGGAAAGATACAATTAATAAATGGACAATTTCCACTCCTTTTTGTTTCATTTGCAGGATTGAACTTATCGAGAAGTCAACTGGCCTGGGCCCTTCACTGAAGGCTGCAGGCCGGTGTGTGTGTGTGGGTCAAGGAGTATAACACACCATAATTCCTGCTATGCAAAATTACAACGTAATACAGCAGAGTGCACTTTCCACACTGATACTGCATCCATGTTCCAGCCAGCCTTTTATTTTCCGACAGACACACAGAGAGCCATTATTTTGTGTCATTTCCCCATTCCAATAACATATCCTGCCTAAACACTTACTTTCCCACTCCAGCTGTTTAGCTATTAACAATGTTTCTGGCTATTACGCCATCTTATCCATGTTTACGATAAAAGCCACTGCTTTTACTGAGCGGCTTGTTATTTGTTGTTAACCTGCTGTTGTCTACAAGAGCAAACAGGTAAGTTGTGTCATTGAGGTGTCACTGTTATACTAACCTGCAATCATTCATATAACTCAACAGGCAATTTAGCTACCCTGAGCTAGATTTGTTAGTGAACACTCAACAGAGCTCTCTGAATGTTTATCATCTGACTGCAAGACTTTCTCACTATCTGATTGAAGGAGGGTGTAAACTTGCTGATACTGTTCCTGTTCCTGTTAATTCTGAAACACTGAAGCAGAGCGTTGACACATTCTATTAATTTGTTGGGGGTTTTTTTGCACTATTGCACTACACAATACTCCAAGGGCCCTGCTCCTTAAATATATCACAGATCTATTAGATGTTGCAGTGTTTCTAAAAGTAGGTGTAAGTGTATAGGAATGTATTCTGTTTCTATCCTTGCTTTCAAAGGAGCAGCTTCGTTTGTGAGTAAATGAAAGGAGCAGTTAAATTTCAGTTTCTCCTTATCTGAGACCGGGTTTTCTCTCGTGTCCCTGTCTTGTGTGCACAGTGCTGGGTTTTGACAGAGTGCCATGGTGGGGTACACTGTGCATTTCGCTGGGCTGTGCCCTCCTCACAGCTTTGATCGTCTGGTTCATTGTCTGTCCACGCCTCAAGAAGAAAATCAAGCGTGAGTAAACACCACACTTTTGGTTTTGCATTGAGAATGAAAGCAGTTTTGTGCTTATTCAGTTGTGAAATAATTATTTTGTCTGAAATTGCATGCAAAATCCTTGACTTAGGAACAGTTATGAAAGTAGCGCTTTTAAATTTTATTATGATGACAGTTTAGAGTTTAAATTCTTGTCTTGCGAACAACCTTGCCTACAATGTGTTGTTTAATCTCTGCTAAACACTACAATGTACTTCAGGAGAAACAGCTGCTGCTCCTTGCGAAACTCCGCTCATGGAGAGGAACTCCAACCCTGCACCTGCAGAACAGCAATCAGTGCCTCATGAGCCTCGACCCCAGACTCCTCCAGCAGACAGTCAGAAAGTGGCTTTCAAACTTGGAGGCTCAGAGGAAGCTGATTTGGACAACAATGAGATGGAGACCAAAGACCTGGATATCAGCAATGGTGAGAAATGAAAGGTTTACAATGAATGAACTAATTTGTCGTTTATCTGAATTTGGAAATATCAAAATATTTAACCTGTGTTTACAATCATGGTGATATAACCACGAATAACGTTCAGCCATTTGTTATGTTAAACCTGAATTACAATCACTTGTTTTCATAGGTCTGAATGGCACTGTTGGCCCCATGATGATCACTGACCCCCACAGCGGACGCTCCCACACGATCCACAAAGATTCTGGCCTTTACAAAGACCTGCTACACAAGCTTCACAAGGCTAAGGTCGGTGACTGCATTGGTGACAGTGACACGGAAGAGCGGCCCATCAGGAGGAACAACAGCTACACCTCCTACACCATGGCCATCTATGGCATTCAAGGAGATCCTAAATACAAGGACGTGGATGGTGTGCCGCAGAGAAGATCTAGAGTGGACAGCTACAGCAGCTACAGCTCAGCAGTGACCAGTGGGAGCACAGTCCAGGACGGGAGTGTGACTCAGGAAGCGGGCATGGACCTTGCTCTGGAAGAAGATGAGCTGGAGGTGGATCAGCCAGCTGTTGCTTTGCTTTTCCAGTTCCTGCAGATACTCACAGCGTGCTTTGGCTCGTTTGCTCACGGAGGGAACGATGTCAGGTAATCAAAAGACCAAAGATAGTTTTTTTTAAGGAATGTATGTATGTATGTATGTATGTATTTTTCATTCAAAGGATTTACATTATCCATCTTTATCATTAGCAACGCGATTGGTCCTCTGGTGGCTCTCTGGCTTTTGTATGAGAGTGGCTCTGTGGTGTCCAACGCACCAACACCCATTTGGTTGCTTCTTTATGGCGGAGTGGGCATCTGCACCGGGCTTTGGGTATGGGGACGAAGAGTGATCCAGACCATGGGCAAAGACCTCACACCCATCACACCCTCCAGGTAAGCCAAAAATTTGCATATATCTCCAACTGAAAATCTCCTCAGAGTGTACTAATAAATTCTCTGTCATCTCAGCGGATTCAGCATTGAGCTAGCTTCAGCGCTCACAGTTGTCGTGGCATCCAACATTGGTCTTCCTGTCAGCACAACCCACTGCAAGGTAATGAAAGTTAGAACCCAAATACATGAACATGACAATCACAAGCAGGGCCAGTGTTGTAAAAGTGTTGTATCTTTGTGAAGCCAATGGTCACATTGGTTGATGAACTTTCATATAATGTGACTCCAGGTTGGCTCTGTGGTGGCCGTGGGATGGCTGCGTTCAAGGAAATCAGTTGACTGGCGTCTGTTCAGGAACATCTTCATCGCCTGGTTTGTTACAGTTCCTATCTCTGCGCTGATCAGTGCCGCCTTCATGGCTTGCTTAATATATTTTGTTCTGTGAGCCTCCTACTGTCCAGCCGTACTGCGACGCTAGCTGACGGACTGCTGCCAGCTGTTTCTTCTTTGACTGATGGATAAAGCAGTGCTAATAAACATCTTCCGCATGTTGTCTGTTAATAATGTTTATATTATTATTCAGTATCATTTCAAGGTCAAGCCAATGTTACCTCACTGGAATATGTAAAACTAAAAAAAAAAAAAAAACACTGTTGAAATATCCAGTCGTCTATGGTTCTGTATATCCATTTGTAGATTTGTACAAAAATCAAAACATTAAATTTCTACTGAAAAAGAACAAATAACAGTTATATTCAATGTTTGCTTATTTGGATGTAATAAAACAGAGTTGCTTGATTTAAAAGAATGTCAATGTAATTTACTCACTATTAAATATCTTTCACTGAATCATGCTGTTGGAGGGTCTGTCAAAACAAAACAAGCACACCCCACTATTCATTTTCTTTTGAAATACGATGTTGATCTCTGTGATTTCTGACAAAGATTACATCATTTACACTGTCGTCACCCCGTACCTTCATGTATAGTGGTTGGGGAAAAATAAAGGTTTAATTCCCTGTTATTCAGTGATGACAATACTTGTGCTTTGTCAGTTGTGTAGGGACTGGGACCGATTTTGGCTTTTTTGGTTTTGTCTTTTCAAATAAACATAAAATGTGAGTAGTGGTTTCTTGTGAACTGTCAACACATCACACTAAGCATTACAGATTTTAGCCTGTCAACATTTTTTAGCATGTTTCCACTGTTATACAGTTCAACAGTTGACAGAGTAACGTTACAGAGTCGTGACGAAGAAGAAACAACGACCGGCTAAAAGTACGGCAGACGTGGAAATAATCAGGCAAGCAAGAGTTTCCACAGGATTTTGCCAGAATGGTGACACAGCGTGGTTTTACAGCTGCATTCATTTCAAAACTCTGAACAACCTCGTCTGAAGCAGGTTAGGTGTGCAACATAAGTTACAATAGTGATGCACAAAGGTAACATTAAAAACTCTGGACTTGGGTCCAACATATCTGTCTAACCAAATATCACATCAGTACATTTGGTCTAAAGCATGAATTTTATTATTATTTATAGAGACCCAAATATTCCACCAGGAAGAAGAATTATCAAAGACAGAGAGAGAGAGAGAGAGAGAGAGAGAGAGATAAAACAATAAATGGAACAACAGCACAGTAAAACCTCCTGTAAAGAAAAGTAAAGTAGAAAAATGTTTAGTGTTGCTAAGCAAGGTAAAGGTGGCACCCAAGGATGCAGATGAGGTTGGCAGAGTATATTGAGTGACTTTATTCTGGAATATGGGAATCAGGAACAGATGGGCAGGAACTAGAGGAACCAGGCAGGCAGAAGCACAGGATGAGCAGAAACACAGGGGCTAACTGGCGACATAACACAGGCTAGTGACGTACACAGACGACACAACAGAGAACAACGGAAACAGACCAGTATAAATACACACTGTGACACTGGAGACTAACAGGGGACAGGTGAAACTAATTGGGGCAGAGCAGGTTAATCAGGAGGGACACACAGGAAGTCAAGTGACAGAGAAACAAGGCACAAGAAACACAGCAAAATGCAAACCACAACAACAACAAAAAAAAATAAAATCAAGAAAATACGACAACACAGGATAAGACAATGCCGCAAACTGAAAGAAAACATAAGGCATTAAAAAACATCAATATCACTGTAAACAAAGTGGAAAAAACACATGACAATGGAATGAAGAGTAAAGAAAGGGATGGAACATACAGAAAATAATAAAGCAAAATAAACCATAGGAAAAAAGCTTTTAAAACAATGCAAGGACAGTAAATTAAAAAAAAAAAAAAAAAAAAAAAGTAAAACTAAAGGAAACCTAACACAACTAAGGCAAAACACAATCACGATAAAATATGGGACAAATGAACAAAAAAAAATCTATTCTGCCTTTTACAGTATAAAAAAAGGTCAAACAATAGTAAAGAAAAATGACATCATGTAACTCCTGTAAAGTAAGAAAAATATAAGAATCAACAAAATACAACAGACAACAAAGGAAAAGACAATACAGCAACCTGGAAGTAAACATAACCCATTCAAACACAAATATATTACTCCTTTGAATCTTTTTAGGGGGCGCAATGGAGGCACTTTAATTTAACTTTCACTTAATGCTCTTATTTTGAAAGTGTCTTTTTTCATATGAATGTCATCCACTGGCGTCTGTAGACAATGTATATAAATAAATGAGAGCGCAAACATTTTCTATTACTCCATTTAAGAGTAACAAGTGTCCTACGGAGCACTGGCACTACGGAGCAATTTTGCATCGGGCAGTCTAACGCCAAGAGGCCATGTGATGTTACACAAACATTGAAATTCTCCACGCAGTCACGGCCATGCTTATGATAAAAAAGTTAAAAGCTTCACAATTTAATGTCGCCCATGTCTCTATGTATTACAGTAAAATGAAAGGAAACCTAACGAAACAAAAAGCAAAACAGGATCATGATTTTAAAAAAGGAACAAATGAATGACAACAGAATAAAACAAAAGAGTAACACAAAATTAAAGAAAAACAAAATGTCAAATAAACCTGTAACAAAAAGTAACAAAAGTAAAAAAATCAAGAAATAAGACCAACAAGGCAGAGCAAGACATTAGAACGGTAAAGTGACAGTAAACACAACCCAAAGACATGGATGTCACTGGAAAAAAGAAATTAAACAAAGACATGACAATGGAATAAAAAGTAAAGATGTATAAGGGACATAAAGAAAAAATAAAGTAAAATAAACTACATGAAAAATAATTTAAGAAATTGATGAAATACAAACGGCAAAACAAAAAAACACAATGCAATGACAGTAAACTAAAAATAAAAGGTAAAATTAAAGGAAACCTAACAAAACTAAACCCAAAAACAGGATAGACGATTTTTAAAAAATTGCACAAATGAACTACAGTACAATGAAACAAAGACATAAAACAAAAGTAAAGGAAAAATAATGAGAAATAAACTCCTATAAATTAACAAAAGAAAAAAATTAAGAAAATAAGACATTAGAACAGTTAAGTGACAGTAATTAAAACCTATTCAAACACAACAATATCATTGGAAACAAAATGGACAAAGACATGGCAAAAAAAATAAAAGTGAACAAAGAACAAAAAAATGTAAAGAAAAGTGTAGCTGTGTGATTGTTTATGTGTTTCCATGACAATGCCAGAAGTTAGTATCGGTCAGTTATTGTTGTTTTCTTTTTTCTTTTATGTTATATTTTCAATGATACATTTCAATGACTTTTACGCTCAAATTAACAAAAAGTGAAAAAAAAAAACTCAAGACGATAATAAAGCAGTAAGAAAAGTGTAAGAAAGAAGAAAATACAACATACTGTAACGTCATGTCAAGTCTGTTAAGTCATGTCTGTCATGTTTTCTGTTTCCTGTACTGGCTTGTCTTTTATTTTGAAACCTTAACTCTCCTCTCGTTTCAGGTCCCTTGACTTCCTCCCATTGTGTTCTTCCCACCAGTGTTATTGTCCATCCATTGTCCATCCCCGCCCCAATTGTTTCCACCTGTTTCCCATTACCTCTTGTATATATTGTCTGCATTTCCCCTGTCTCATTGCCAGATCATTCTCGTCTCTTGTCATGTCAAGACCAAGCTCTTCATGTCTGAACCAAAGGTCGTGTAAGATCTAGCTTTATGAAAACTACTTAAAAAATGCTTTTCTGTCTTGGTGATTGTGTGAGTGTTCTGCATTTGGGTTTGCCTGCTTGAGGTGCCGTAACATATACAAGACAGGACAAGACAATACAGTAAACTGGCAGTAAACATAATCCATTCAAGCAGCAATATCACTGGAAACAAAATGAACAAAAACAGAACAATAAATTGAACAACACAACAGTAAAAGACTCCTGTAAAGCAAAAGTTTAAAAAAAAAAAGTTTAAAAACTCAACAAAATACAACAGACAATACATGACAAGGCAATACAGTAAACTGGCAGTAAACATGACCCAATAAAAGACATCAATATCACTGGGAAAAAAAAACTAAAGATATGACAATGGAATGGAAAGTAAAGATACAGAAGGAACATAAAAAAAACAATGACATAAAATAAACAACAGGACAAAGAGTTTTTTAAAAAATTAATGAAACAAACAGCAACATAATATAAAGACAAAACAATGCAATGACAGTAAAAAACAAAAAGCAAAATGAAAAGGAAACCTAACAAAAAAGGAAAAACAGGATGAAGATTTAAAAAGGAACAAATGAAGAACAGTAGAAAAAAATAAATTAAAGCAAAATTGATGTGAAATAAACGCCTGTAAAAAAGTAGAAAAAGTAAAAATAAAAAAAATAAGAAAGACAAGGCAGGACAAGTCATTAGAACTGTTAAGCGATATTAATACCAACTCATTCAAACACAATATCCCAAAATGAAAAAAGACATGACAAAAGAATAAAAGTGAATAAAGAACAATAAATGGACAGGACCACAGTAAAAAAGACTATTGTAAAGAAAAGTTAAAAAAAAAAGTTAAAGAATCATGAAACTACATTAGATAACAAAGGAGAGACAAGACAGTATTATTCATCATTGAAAAAAAACAATATCACTGGAAACAAAATGAAAAGACAGAGTTAAAAAACAGTAGAAAATGAATTGATGAAACACAACAGCAACACAAACACAACACAATGCAATGACCGTAAATTAAAAAAAAAGTAAAATTAAAGAAAACCTAACAAAGCAAAAAGCAAAAACAGGATCACAATTCAAAAATGACAACAGTAGAATGAAACAAAGACATAAAACAAAAATAAAGGAAAAATAATGTGAAATAAACTCCCGTAAGGAAAAGTAACAAAAGTAAAAAATTAAGAAAAAAAGACATTAGAACAGTAAAGTGGTCACACAACACAACAATATCACTGGAAACAAAGTTAACAAAGACATGACAAAAGAAAACTGAACAAAGAACAACAACAACAAAAAAAAACAATAGCACTGCAAACAAAATGAAAAAAGAGAGGGAACATAAAGAAAACGACAGGAAAAAGTTAAAAAAAATTACACGAAAAAAGTTTTAAAAAATAAACAGACAAAGCAACATTAAAAACAACAATGCAATGACAGTAAATAAGAAAATAATCCAAAAAGGTCAAATTAAAGTAAACTGAAAGACATCAATATAACTGGAAACACAACAAAGACATGATAAAAGAAAAGTGAAAAAAAGAACAAAAATTGAACAACACCACAGTAAAACAAACTCATGTAAAGGGAAAAAAAGTTTCAAACTCATGAAAATACAACAGACAACACAGGACAAGACAATACAGTTAACTGTAAACATAACCTATTAAAAACAAAACAATATCACTGGAATCAAAAAGAAAAAAGAGAGGGAACAGAAAAAGCAACATAAAAACACAACACAATGCATTGACAGTAAATAATAAAAAAAAATCAGGAAAAGTCAAATTAAAGAACACCGCAAGTCATCAATATCACTGAAAACAAAACAAATAAAGAGTAGAAGTAAAAGTGAACAAAGAACAAAAAACTGAACAACACCACAGTAAAACAAACTCATGTAAAGAAAGTATAAAAAGTTAAAGGATCACAAAAATACAACAGACAAAACATGGCGAGACAATAGTACAGTTGAGTAAAGTAAACACAACCCAATCAAACACAACAGCATCACTGTTAACAAAACAAACCTAAACAACACTTACTTTACTTTACTTTGCTGTGCAGCACTAAACTTTGTGTTTATTTAAATCGTGCTATATAAATAAAATTGGATTGGATTGGATAAACAATGTCATAAAATAAAACTGAACAAGTTCCATTCCTACAGAGTTCCGTTCCTATGGATGCAACAAATTGCGATTTTTGATTTTTGAGTTATGATTCGTTTTCTCGATGTGTCGATGTGAGTTCCGATTTTTAAGTCTGAACTCACATATCTGACAGACACACATGCTTACTTGCACATGATGTTACAAATATATTGTGGTGTTGCCGAACAAACAAGAATGAAAGTCGTTGTCAATTAGAACGGCTTCTCCTGGTTTCATGAATTCATTCTTCATTTTTTTAAATCAGATTTCGGTTAAAAAACTGTCAGCTTTGATGCTGCGCTCAAGACCACTCAGAGATAACGTTCACGCTAAAGATTAACTCAGCAAAGAAAAAAAAAGGGTGGCATTTTGTCACTGTTTGCTGAACACTGAAAACATATGCAGCAACAATTTATGCTCGTTTTCGAAGTTGAATATAACTGTAATTTCCGACCTGTAATTTCCAACTTTAATGCTGTTCAATGTTCAACTCATTTTCTACAATTCAGAGCCCGTTTTTTGTTGTCTTGAACGCAGAATCAACTGCTGCTGATCTCAACCACTATGTGTACACACAGTTATGTTGCTAACGTAGGATTGGACGGTAGCAGTTTGAGGGAGGGGTGTAACAAGTTTTTTGGGGGGGTTTTATGTGTTTTTTTTCTGAATCACAGTGCCAGAATACTTAAAGCCAGGAGCCTATTGCGGCCCAATATTTTGTGGCCCCCACCATGATATGACAGGATAATATAGTGCAGCCCGTGAGTGGAGTGGGTCGGGCCTTGGCTGAGCTACACCGGCTTCCTGCACTCCACGCTTACAACAACAGGACGGCGTGTAATGAACAGCCAGACAGCATTCACCTTCTTGCGCTCGTCATCCCAGTACTCTCTACCATCTACAAATGCCATGATGAGCACAAAAAGAATGGCGACCGCTACCGGGCTGTTCATCATCCGCCATGCTGTTGTTACAGGAAGAAGCTGGAAATGACATTGTGTGTCGAGACGTTCTCCATGCGTCGCTAACACCGAGTTTTTTTTTTTACAATGTTTTTTTGTGGAATACCTGATACGGCCCAGACTCTGCCCCCAGGTAAACTGAGTTTGATACCCCTGCTTTAAGCCCTGCTTCACAGTACACTAGAGATTTTTAATTTGAAGTTTGTGGCAACACACACACACTGGAGTACTGGCTGTGATGTCTTTTCCACCAACCAACTACGACTGATTTGCCAGAGCTGAAGGGGGGAGCTACTTTTTCAACAGAGGAAGCTACAGTGAGAAGAACAGCGGAGCCTCTAGTGGATAAAAACCTCCAAGAAAGGTTTCTGATGCTCTGATGCCGAGAACAAACAGGATAAGCACCAGCATAGCAAGCCCAGATGTCGTGCTGATGCTCATACACAAGATAGTTTTTGGAAAATATTCAGAGGACAATTTGGAACCATTACATTTACATATATATTGAATTGCAAATCATTATAAATCACGATTTATGTATTTATATCTGAACAAGTTTGGAAACTTACAAGCTCGCATGGCGACTTTCATTAACAGTGTTTGTGTAATTATTCTCGCTGCCAGGAGGGGGATACAAAAGCTCTCCACTGCAGCTTTAGATCAGTTTTATGTACGTATAATGCAGTTTAAGTACTTCTTTATGCAACTTAGCTACTTTAACAGGCACTATTTACTTTGTACTTCTCAACACTTACCTGACAGCTTCACTTACCTGTTACTTTACAGCTACACTGCCATTTTTACTGAAGAAAGAGACCTAAATAAGCTCATCTTCCAGCACTGGGGAGGGCTCGGCTGACATCCCTCGAGATACATGGTGCTTGTGTCTCCCTCAAAGACTCAAAGCCATTTCAATGTCAAGTCTTCTAAAAAGCCAAACGCAGCCAAAGCCACATATCTGTGCACTTCAGGGAGCTATCTCGGTCTAAATCCGGGTTAAAGAGTTTACATAAAAAGTAATATAAACACCATAATTATACTGGTGTGGTAAAAATCATCCTCCTTTTGAATAAAAACTAAATTTTCCTGCAAAAGATGCCTGCACGAACCCCAAAGTTATGATATGAAAGTTTGGGGGTTTTCTAAAGTATCCACACTCACAGCTCGGCTCAAAGCTCCTGGCTGCTGCCGGCGGGTCCTCACCGGGTGTCCTCAGGGAGACCGGGTGTCCGTGGGTGTCCTCGCTTCAGACAAATCGTCGAGTGAAGCCTGTCAGATTTGACTTTTCTTCTGCTGTGTCCCGAGTCTGATTTGATGACACTCGCGTGACGTCATAATAGTCGCTCGTCGTTCGAATGAATCTGTGTGTGTGTGTGTGTGTGTGTGTCGATATACGTTCAATGGTTTATCTGTTTATAAACCAACAGGGTATGTCTGTAATTTTAGACCTGGTTTAGTCCTTATAGTATGTATGCTCATGATTATAATATTTTTTCATCCCTTTTCATGAAATGATTGTGACAATGTGATTTATTCTTGATAAATAAGGTGTATATCTTCTCAAAAATGTGTTGATCGATTTCCTCCAAATACATCATAGTGACACTTCATCTATCAAAAATAAATCACATCACCATCATTTCATGAGAAGAGGTAAAGAATATTTTATTCCAACTTTATGGGCAACAGTGTATTTGACTTACTACTGAGCTGCTGTGACAAATGAATTTACCTGTGCAGGTTGTGGGTTTAATAATAATAATAATAATGTAGGTATTATAATGTATTTAAAATCTTGTTTTGTTTTTATCAGATAATGAAAAGCCACTGATGTAAACAGGGAATAAGCAGCTGACAAAGTTGTCTTGTTCCTTCACTTTCTGTTTAGTGTGCCCCACCTCCACCTATCTGATCAGTCTTTCAGTGTCCTTGTTGACATGCAGCAACTATATAAAGCAGATTATCAGCCTGACTACCTAAATACATGTTAGGTCCTCTAATTGTGAATTTCCCTTGGTGGGATCAATAAAGGTTCTTTCTCTCTTCTGTCTTAAAAGGATGCTTGAATGGGATCGCCTCACCAAACAGCTCATTAATTCATTATATTTAGTGCTATTGCCCTCAAAAGCTTCCCACCTGTCACTTTGTGGTGGTTCAACATCCACCCACTCTTCTGTTCTTCAGTCAGGCCGACTGTGAATGAGTCACTTGGTGTTTCCAGAGAGTAAAATAGTTTCAATTCTTGATGCCAGATATGGTTATTTTGACTGCTTGTTGGGATGCAGAATTGAAAACACAGCTGTATGACTTTAAGTCACATCACAGATGCAAATTTGACCGTTACACCAATTTCAGGCTATTTTAAGACAACTTATTTTACAATACCCCTTTTAGTTTACAATTTAAAGTCCAACCATGTGCTTTAACCAGCAGCTCTGGAAAGCTCAAGCCAACAGTGGCCTCCACAGAGTCTAATTTATGATTACTGGAGTTTCCCGTGGTTTTACTCACACTAACCACATGATGGTGCTCTTCTCCAGATAATTGATGCAAGGTACAGTTTGAAGTGAATGAAGGTTCCTTCATCATAGTGTCTCCTGGATTCATTGGTTTTAAGAAGTTTATTGTTCTTGTCCAAAGATAACCAGCCTACATAAACTGAAGGGGGTATCTTTGAGATTTCACCTGTCATGTGCACAGAGAGAGATGTGAAGCTGGCAAATCTGGTTGGGTAAATTAAAAGCATAGAGCATTTCTCTGCACATGTGCTTTATCATTTACTCTTCCATGTATCTCAAATCAGTCAGACTGCACTGAGATTAACATTAAAGCATTTTATCTTCTCATTTAATCCCTGATAATAAATCTGGACTGGGACAGATTATCATATTTACAGGTTCGACAGGTTTACCTGTTCAGTTTTTAATATATCTAGAAACGGACGTTGCAGAATAGTGTAAATTAAATAAAAGCAATTGGAAAATGAAAATGACAATGAAGAGGTGTCTGTCCTCAGTTTTTTGATTTGACATTACATACATGACTAATCCAGTTCAAACCTGTCTGTCATTAACCTGAATCCAGAGAGAAGCAGCAACTAAAACAACCAGTTCAGCACAGGAACTTGAAATTTTTAGGAGGAAGCAACCCGTGAGATATTATATAAAACACGAGGCCAAAATATTATCTCAGGGGTCCTTCTGTTTCATGAAGATTGCCTTTTTTTTTTTCTTTTTTTTTTTCCTCACTTGGAGGTACATTATTTTGCCAGCAGATGGTACTAGTGTCCCATTTAGCAGGTTTGTAGAGCCCTGAACAGACAGACCATGACATTAGTTAACCTATGAAATGTCAATGTGTCATCAGAAGCCAGACTTTGCATATCTATCGTTCATGAAATCATCTATTTAAATTCTCAGGCCTTTGACCTCTGTGTTCACCTTAAGTTCACCTGCAAGAGGTCCGGTTCAGGAAAAGGCCTCCTTACACTGGGAAGGTGATACAGACCAGCACTACAGGAAAAAAAAACTAACTATATAAGCTCTTTAGGACTGCAAAAATTAACTGTCCATTACATAAAGAGGTTAAAACAAGAATTCAAATAAGATTTCACCTTGTGTGATTCATTACCGATTTGACAAGAGTTACTATTCTAAGTCTCACCAACATTTATTTTATTGATCTTTATGGATTTGATCAAAGATTTAGAGACATATAAGAAGCATGCAGACAAGATGCCAACTATCACAGCTGTCTTTGACTGCAGTCTTGATTTCTAGCTTAGTTTGATGTATATAGACATGTGTTGTCTGTGTGTGGCCCACCTCTGGTTTACACTGTCAGATGTGGCTGTTGAAGCTGCTCCATCTCCTCCACCTCTCCTTCCTGCCTCCCACTGTGATGGATCAGCTGTGTTTCTATCTGTGCAGTCTTTTCCTGTCTGTGCCATCTTGTGTGCTGCACGCCGGCAAACCTCTGCAGCTTGAGCGAGGGATGCCAGTGTCAGTAAGGTGCGAAAACGACACGCGTCCCCATGAAAAAGTGTGAATTCATATTCTGTGTTCACGTTAGAGACACATCTCCCCTCCTCTGTCATCGCCTGGCAGCAGAAGTTTTATTTTGAAACAAGACCGGAAGTGGCTTAATTTTGTTCAGTTGCAATTGACACTTTGGGTGATTTTTTTTTCTTCTTCTTCTTTCTTCGGCTGTCCGTACAGGTGCGCGTGGACATGCGTGCGTAGTTTGCGTGGAGCGGAGGGATGCGTGCTGGCTGCGTGGCTGCGCGGGGCGGCTCTGCAGCTCTCTCACTGAGCACCGTGCATCTGGGGCATGCACCCACTTCAACACCGCCGACCAACAAGCTGCTGTGGTCTGTAGCGCATCCACGGGAATGAAACGACGTCTTGGGTTTTCTGGGGTTTTTTGCCCCCCCCCCGCTGCAATAACGCTGGATTACCGGGGCTGCAGGAGGTGCGACTGAGGGGAGAAGAGAAAACGCACAAATGTGAAAAGGCAGGTACGTTTCGTGTTATTCATGTCATGTTCTTTTGCAATCTGATTTTTTCGGCCGGAGCCTGTGAAATGCAGCCTCTACCTGACAGATGTGAGGCACCACAGCTGCAGCCCACAGGTCTGTGTTCAGTTCGTGCGCGTTGTGCATGCCAGGGAAAGAAATAAAGGAATAAAGAAATGAAACGTTCAGTGCTGGTGAGGCATCGCAGAAGCAACAGAGACAGTGTCCTGCTTTGCATCCACTGCACCTGAACAGCTCTCTGTCTGAGTGATATTCTGTCTGTTTGAGATTATGATCTGGCATCTGGCTGTTTATGCACATTGCTATGGGGGGGGGGGGGGGGGGGGGGGGGGGGGGGGGGGGGGGGGGGGGGGGGGGGGGGGGGGGGGGGGGGAGGGGGGG
>JBAJHX010000076.1:7386592-7399564 GCA_037176925.1 Amniataba percoides
ACTTTTTCGTTACAGGCATCTGACATTTGAATTTTTCGCTTTCAAAAAATGCCTTTATTTCCATTTAGTTTTTTAATATGTTGTGCGGCAGTACTTGGCAGCATTGTGTTCAAATTGGACTGATGCCAGAATAAAAAAGCTCTGTAGCACCCAGGCATGAGAAGTCATCAGTTGGCAGCTGTCAGAGATGGGAAGAAATGTTGCGATAAAATAAAAAAAGCCTCTGTGGTGCACAAGGGATAAGCAGGCAAAAATCCCAGAAAATTAGCAAATGTCAAACCTCAGAAGGAAACGTTGAAGTGTTGTCAAAAGCTGCATTGACCAAATAAGCTGTTAGCCTGTCTTTACTGGAAAAACTAACATGGCAGCATTTTGTTTTCCACGTGTGAAAGTGACTCCTCTGCTAACAAGAACCTGTAACCCCGACACTGCTCCTTGGCAGAGCCGGCCTGTGTCATGGGAAGCCAAGGCTGCAGGTGTGTGTGTGTGTGTGTGTGTGTGTGTGTGTGTGTTATATCTATGCCTGGAGCTGTGCCTCCTCCCTTGCCCTAGTGACGCGACGGCACGGCGCTGACACGCTAACGAGATTCCTGCTGGACGTGATGAGGCTGAAGTGGTGTGAAGTGGAAGTGGTCGTGCAGCGAAACACACATACGCACTCATGCACATATTCAGGCACGCTCACCTCTTCAGCGTGTTTCAGACATTTTGTCCAACACACACACACACATAGTCATAAGTGCACCGACTGATGGTTGTACACACACACACACACACACACACACACACACAGTGAGTCACAGAGCATCCTTGGCAGAGCTGAAGCTCGTCAGCTGATGACAGTCACGACATCCACAGAGTCAGAAGGTTGTTTCAGGGTCTGTTGCTTCACTGCAGCACAGGAGCTGGCAGGTGGACAACACTGTAACTTCATTTTCTCAAGATTTTTTATCTACTCTGTCTTTTTCTTTTTTTTTTTTTTTTTTGTTACCCCAGTAACTGCAAACTCTGCACAAGTGCACAGTAACTGGCCAGCTCCCCGAGCCAGGGTGTGGGAGAGTTTGGAGAGTTGAAGGGGCTGAGGATGAGGACGGTTGCAGTGGGAGTTAAGCCACTTTTCTTCACCACTTTGTCTTGCTGGCAGCCAAACTGTATTAGAGGGGGCCTGTTTTACTGCAGTGTTCACTTTCTAAGCTCAGGCAGAAGTGAGACATCCTCTTTTTTTATTGTTATTTGGCAGAAAACCTCCCCTCATCTCATGCCTCCTTCAGTATCCTCTCCCTCCCTCCTCACACACTCAAGTGGCATCTCTTCTCCTCCTTTTTCCTCCCTCCTCCCTTTTGTCTGGCTCATCTCCATCCACCCACCTACACCCTCCATCTTCATACTCATCTCCCAGCTCTCCCTTGGCTTTCTCCCTTCCCTCTTCCCTCAACCCTGTCGACCTTCCTCCCTCCTTTCAGATCTCTTCCTTTATCTCCACCTATCTCTCCTTTCCCTCTCCTCCCTTCCTTCCCTCTCTCCTCCATCAGTGTCTCTCTCCTCCCCCTCCCTCCCCAATCACTGGCACCCCCACCCACTCCCCCCAGCTTTTGTTCATCCATCACGTTTGCCGACAAAAAGAGCGAGGACGCTTAAGGGAATCTAAGTCGCTATTCACTACTGTAACTCATTATAAAGAACTGCATTCTGGGAAAACGAAAAGTGTCATCTCGGTATAGAAAATGAGCTTTAATGTGTGATTTCGTGAGAGAGGAGCAGGGGAGCTGCGATATTGTAACATATAATGCTGTTAAATCAGCTTAATGCCAGACTGTCATCCCCTGTTTATTATGGTCTCTGATCTCCGGGTATTCGTTAATGAGCAGATAATGCTCTTACAGATCTCTCTGGCTTTGATGTACAGGTATGACAACGCCTTTTGAACAGGAGAGTTTTTTTTTTTTTTACATCTAAAGCCTTAGTGGAACATGCGTTTCAATGAAAAGTTCACTTCTTATCATATTCCTGTACCATACTGATCAGATATTTCTCAGCCAGATGTTTCCTCTCAGCCTGTGATGCATTTTTAACTGCTCTGTAGTATTCTGTCTCTTCATTGTCTCTAATAGCCAGCGCGGGTTTATTGTTTGTGAAGGCCTTTTTGGGAGATGAAAGTCCTTTTCTGTTTTTTTCAAGCTGTGCTCTGGGGTTTATGTGAAAACATCAAACGCGCTTCAATTATTTTATTTCCCCCCATACTGTAGAATTTATTAGCATATTCATCACGTGTTCACTATTCATATGTAGGATATTACGAAGGCTGTATGATGATAATTCATGTTCTGCGCCTGCACTGACGCTGCGCTGCTCACTGCTCCGTAGGTCTTTTGTTTGAACAAAAACGGATTAACTGTTAAATGCATTGAAGGACAACCTCCACAGACTGAGAAATCTGAAACTTGTGTGTCAAATCACTTTTTTGGACAGAGGAGGGCTTTATGGGTGCCTGTATTTATGTGTATTATGAGGGTGAGAGGGAGATGCAGTCAAGATGGCTTTATAATACTAAGAAGCTCTTTGACAAAGCTCTGAAAACAGTCCTATGTTAAAACAGCGCAGGAGGTTGCATTAGTGCTCTTGTTGTTTAAGGTACCAGTGAGACAATGAAATCTAGCCCAGTCGAAAAACATGAATGCGTTATTTATTTATTTTTTTTACAACTTTGGAAAATTCATAGATACAACTGCTTTATCTTATGTTGCAGTCATCGTTAGATAAACAATAAAAATAATAATACCAGGAATGTGCATGTTTTGATTAATTCATTAACTAAACCTATATCATTAATATATGTTTCGCTAAAGCGGCTGTAACAGTTGTGATATTTCAGTCGGGACCAAAGTTGCGGACAAACTCGCCAACACACCAGCATAGAGCCATCCTGTGAACATGTGTTAAATTAGCTTCTTTCAGGATACAAATGTTCACCTGCTTATTGTTTTAAGGCCCTTTGATAAGTACTTTTAAACTGTTTGTACAGTTTTCCATCTATTCTTAAGGTTCTCTGCACACCATGGTTCAGATTTATTTGTAGGCTGTATCTACATGTACTCTCTCTCTCTCTTTCACCTGTTTCTGCTGCCTGCTCATTGTAGCAATTTTCTCTTTCCCAAAATTACTCTCAGTGGCTTTTTAGAGAAGGAGGATCTCCTTTATGTAGTCTGAGAGAGATTAGTGGCAACATAACAGCAATATAAAAGGTTTTCTTGTAAAGTAGAAGTGAGAGAAGGGTGAGAACAATGTGTTGTGCTGTGGACAAAAAGCCCCTGAAAGTTGTTTCACAATAGCAACAAGCTGTGGCTTCATATCTGTGGCTAGAACTCAAGCACAAATTGATGTTCCTGTCTCTGATGTGATGAACTTCTCTGTGTGTGACTGGTGAGAATCGTTACACATTACTGAGTCTAGAAAGAATCCCTTAGATTTGCTGCCGTTTCACTTCCATAGCCGCTTCAAATTTGCCGGAGATAGTTTAAATATGAATGTTGTTACACTGTGAGCTGTCCTGGAAACAGAGCTCATGTCATCTGTGTTTGATTAATTGTGTGTCAGAAGAGAAAAGTATATCACCAGAAGAAATGATAAATGCATCACGCCATCACTATGGGATCTGTTTAAAGAAGTGACGATATGATTTCAAATTCAGTGCCTCTTTTAATCTGTTATTTGATGGACAGAAAGTTCATCGACAGCTGCTTTGATTATTGAATAATTCATTAAAAAACAATGTCAAACACAATCTGCTTTAAATCATTTTATATCAAATAGTTTGGGGGTTTTGGACTGCTGGTGGACAAAGCGAACAAACTGAGGATGTCACCTTGACACATTGTCAGCGGCTATTATCACCTTTTTTTGGACAGTTTACGTGTTCAACTGTCAATTGACTGAATGGAAAAATAACAATGTTTTGTTGGAGTCCCGGTTTAAGGTGGCTTCCTTCACCACTCAAACACCAATATCAGTGTGATTTGTTTTTTATGGTAACAAAGACATAAAAATATAATAATATTTTGTTCTGTATAAGCAGTGTGTCCTGTCTGTCAGAGGCCTGCCTGTCTTCCAGCAGAGACTGTAGATTAGCAAGCTTTAAATACCTCTCAGACAGCATTGAGCCGTATGATGCTGGACCTGTTACTGGCCTCTCTCCTCCTGTAGTTAAAAGGAAAAATGCAGCACTGTGTTTTAATAGGCTCAACGCAGCCCCGGGGAAAGTGATGAGGCTTGTCAATTATAAGGATATATTATAGTGCTTGATCCGGCCGCTTCTCGTCTGCCTTCCCTCCCACGGCAGCGGGAGCGAGGAGGAGCATTAACTACAAGGTGATGCGGGCCCCGATTCAATGACACGGATTCCCACTCTCCGTCCAAGAGTTGAGCGTTGTGTGAGAGTGGGATGGGGTCCAGTGAGTGACAGAGTGGAAAATGTGAAGAATGGCTCAGTGAGGCGGCGTTGGTGAGGAGCCAGGAGAGACGGCGGAGTGAGCGAGGGGAAAAGCTGGCGTCAGCAGCAGATGAGATGAAGCGAGTGAAGGAGGAGTTGACTGTGTTGGCGCCGCGTTCGGGGAAAGGAGTAGTAGGTACGTTCACATACGGGCAAACCCCCTCCCTCTCCATCCTGCTTCCACTACTCCCAGCCCCAGGGACGGTCTGCACGATAACAAAAACCTCCCCCTAGTGTTTCTGTGACAACAAAGCCTGAATCTGGTGTTTTTTGTTTTTTTTGTGCAGCTGTTCAGATATTACCTGCGGTAACACATCAAGGGGACGTCAGCAACAGTTTTCACGTAGGGTGTTTTCATCACACATTGTGTGACCACAGAGGCGTTAGTGTGAGAGGAACACACACATCAATAACCTAGGTGACAGATTTAGGTAGGATTTACTGCTCACTGTGTGGATTGAAGCAGTTTTACTCCCCACGTGAGCTCTAGCTAGACAGAAGTGGATTAGGTCCCTCAGTGTCAGCACGGTATCAGTTATTTGATTATTTAAAAGCAGCATACTAAAGGAGATGATAGTAAGAACAATTTGTGTGAAACAAAACTGTCACAAAACATTATTTTTGACTTTTTAAAGGAGTCAGGAGCTTTACTCTGAAGTTTAATCTTCAGGCCACGCTGGGTATCTTTACGAAAATACAATATGTGCAGTAATGGCATTGGTTCGCTGTTCTGATAAAAGCATCCACCAAAATGAACTACAACACATCACTTTGCCGACGTGCTATCTTTCCCAGCAACAGGCCTCTGAGGGCAGTCTAGGATGTCGCAATTTAATGTTGCATGTCCTGCCATTTAAAAGAGTGATTCAGTCGGGCCTTCCTTCACCTTCAGAGGAAAACAAAGCTATCAAGGATGGAGACTGGCATGGTCTCCTATGGCGAGCAAACTGCGGGAAGCACTCGCCCCCCTCTCATCACCCCCCTCTAGCTAAGATGAGAGGGCAGCCAGGCTCACCCTGAACCCGCCTGGCCCTGCGTGACAGTGGGGTTAGATTCCCACTGCGAGGCCTGACGTGGCAATACATCACACAGCTACAGCTCACCCGAGAAGAGCCGCAGTGGTGTGGGGCAAGGACAGCTGGAGGACATCGTGGGAGGGAGGACAAGGGAAGTGAGGAGAGGACAGGAAAGATGGCTGAGAAAGGCACACTGGGTCAGACAGGAAGCAGCCACTCTCGCTTAGTTTCCCGTTAGGAAGCGCATGAAGGGTCACAAGGAGAACATCAACAACTCAGGCCCGGCCTTTTGGCAGAGACGGGTATATACAGCAGTTAATTACAGTGAAATGGTAGGCAGTGTGCAGAGTCTCGGCCTGTGTGTTTTGAATAAAGCTTCCCACATGAGGCCCCGGGGCTTCTGTGTTGTTGTGGCCTCTGATCTTTCCTCTCAAGTTCCCTGCTGAGCAACCTGTATGGTCCCTGCAGAACAATGCAGATATTTCTAGTTTGTTATAGTTGGTTCTTGTATTTTTAGAAGTTTTGGCCATCATTTCAGCTGTTAACAATAGTGTTTTTTGCTGCTGAGAGATGAGTGGGAATGCAGCAGCATTTCTTAAAAGGAGTCAAACAGGGCAAGAAACAAGTAGTCGGACAATTGTACAAGTTTTAAAGAACCAGCCAAATTTGTTTTTATAGGAATACATAGTTTAAAAAAAAAGTAAAATACATTTAGCTGAAGCTGGATGATGAAAAGGTTGACTTCCTGTTTCACCTTTAAAGGAGCAGTTTGACATTTTGAAAATAAGCTATGACACAGTTTGCTCACGAGTGTGGTTTTAATCTCTTCATCTAGCTCTTGACAAGGAAGAGACTCCGTGTGTTTTCAAAAATGTCAAACGCGCTTCTTGCATTTTGGCAGACACTGTACGGTGTGCACACTTGGAGATTATGATGCCAAACTGCTGGCTTGTCTACAACCTGTTTGATTGCTTTTGTCCTCAGATCTCAGCAATGGTTGTAGTGACTTCAGTGATAAAACTCGTGTGTGTGTGTGTGTGTGTGTGTGTGTGTGTGTGTGTGATTGTTCAGAGCTGTTATTATATGACTCTGTATAAGAAATGTGTTCAGACGTGTGAGAGCATTTACCTTTATGCTAGGTCCGTTATAGCCCCATGCACTGCTGTGCTACAGAGCTCAGCATCTGGTGTTCCAAAAAATGATTATATTTGCTGATCTTTGATAAATAACCAGCTACAATGAAGTTAAAATCTTTTTTATTGTGCAACAGATTATAAGAGATTATATATTTTTTCATTCAGATGCTTAACCAAGTGTTTAATGATTTTGTAAAGACCTTCAAAACAGCAGCCTGTCAGGTTATATGAAATCTTCCAGGGTTTTTAAAACACATTTAAAAAAGGCATTTATTTATCAAACAATCCGAATGTTAGCTCTCTGGCTAGAATGTAATGGTGAAACATGACAGTCACAAACTGGGGCGAGATCTGTGAATGCTGAGCAATGTTCATTCCTCGCCCCACTTTCCCCACTCTGAAGAAGTGTGACTGCCAAACGTCCGTCCCTCTGAGCCCACTGGACTGTTTATAGAAAATCTTTCAGAAGAGCACATTTCATGCATCAGGCTCCATCTGAGCTCTCATGAACAATTACCAGTACTAATAGGCTTTCAAAGAGATACTGAATATCTCATCTCACCAAAGTTGAAATGTTTAAATTGATGCATGGGACTAAAACATCTCCGCATGTTCAAATATTAATGAAGCTTGTGTTAACCTTACCACCGAGCAAGACACAGAGTGCAGAGCTGTGCGACTATTGATTGTGACCAGAAACAGGCAACCGTGCTGAAAGTGTCGAACCTAATGCATCCCTGAGGAGCCACGAGGATAAAAGATTCAGACGTGTGGCTCACCATCACACGGCCTCCCACTGAAGCGCTAAAAGTACAGAGAAAATGGCTAACTTTCAGGAAATCAATGATCATTTTATTGTGAAATCCATTCAAGGATTTCTCTCATCCTTAGAGAAATTATAAGATATCAAGCAAGCCGTGAGCAGGCACCGATGCAACTGGCAGAGAAACTTGTGCATGGCTGACTGACTGAAGACGTGAGACGAAGACACAGCTGGCTCACTGAGCAGTCATCTGTGAGCGTGTGTGTGTGTGCGTCTGTGTGTGTGTGTGCTTGTGGTTCTCAGCAGCTCCAAATGAAATTAGCCATCAAGCCGAGTCCTTTAGCAGCAGTCTGCAGCAGAGACTCAAGGTCAGGCTCGCGGATTCTGCTGATGCATTTTATTCTCCACAGCCAGCACCACACTGCCGGATGAGGGGTTACCGCTGCTCACCAACCCCTCGACTCATTTCCACACCCATTCATCCTCTGCACACACTCCCTTCCCTCCATTATCACCCTGCCCTGGTCTCCCTGGCAGGGGAGTGTGCATTTACCCGTTAAATTAGGTGGGGAGAGGAGGGGGTGGCAGCCTCCGCCGGAGTGCCTGGACACCCTTGCTGACGTGCAGCAGGGAGATGGATAGGCTAAGGTGTCCTGATTTCCCATGTGACTACAGTAATTGTGTTAAAATGGAGGTTGGAACTGAGTGGCCAACAGCAGAGGGACAGAGGTACAAAGCTACTGGCTTCACTGCCCACCCCCCCCTCTTCCTGTCACCATACAGAACAAAACAGCAAGGGATTGTGGGTGTGATGTGTGCATTGCTGAGAGGCCAGGCATGCAGTTTAATACACAGCCTGAGCTCCTTTAGGTGAGGCATTTTACTAGTGTATCCACCCCAGCTTGTTAGAATTTATGTTTGTATCACTCTTGAGCTACTGACTCTACAGATTGCAGCTATAACCCCTCAGGCAGGAAGTGAAGTGTTGCAGCTCATCTCCAGCAGTTGGCCAAGTTGCTGTCTCAACACTTGTTAGATCACTTGATGAGCTTAAAACTGCATCTTGCCTCAGGCTCGTGTCACCAGTGATCAATATGTCAATGTTTTTTTTTTAAAGATTTATTTCTAAAACAATTATTAATTTACTTTTTTAATTGTGAAATATATTCACAATTCTCACCACAGTTTATCAGTAATGAAACAATTAAATGCAATAATATTTTAAACATAAATGAGTATAATCATATTTCCTCCGTAGAGACACATCAATTAATTAGGATATATTGATTAAATTGTTTATTTATGTACTCAATTTGCACAAGTTCTGTTTAAAGTTTGAACAGAAATCCTGCCTTACAAACTAGGGTTTGTAATTTATCTAATGACAGGCATTACACAGTTGCACTGGGAAATGCAGGATTCAGAATTTTTGGATTATTAGAGACTGCAAGTCCATTCATTTTTATGAAACTTTATGAGTACACTTTTAATAACAAAAACATTTGAACAGTGAAATGAGGACCGTTTTCTGTGGACAAATCGATTAATGGACTTGAACCTGTAGAGGTGTCAAAGATGCAGAGGGCAGACAATGTGAATGTAAAAAAAGGTCTATTCTTTACCTATTCTTTTGCACATTTGTCATTAGTGATCTTTTATGTCACAGTACTTTCTACACTCCTTTGAATGACCTTCTCACCTGGACATGAATACTTAGTAGTACCATGACAAATAATTTACACAAGTAAATGTAATTTTGAAAAGACACCATACAGACAGGTACACAGGCACACAGGTGGAATTAGTTTTTTTATATGATCCTCATGTTCCCCCTCTGTCCTTTGCTTTCAGGCACCATGAGACCAGTGCAGAGGAACTTCTACGAGCCGTCATCTGCCCCGGGGAAGGGCGTGGTGTGGGAGTGGGAGAACGACAACGGCTCGTGGACGCCGTACGACATGGAAATCTGTGTGACCATCCAGAACGCCTACGAGAAGCAGCACCCCTGGCTAGACCTGACCTCTCTGGGCTTCTGCTACCTCATCGACTTCAACAGCATGTCTCAGACCAACAGGCAGAGCCAGCGCAAGCGACGTTTGCGGAGACGCATGGACCTGGCCTACCCGCTGATCATGGGTTCCATCCCCAAGTCACAGTCCTGGCCTGTGGGAGCCAGCTCTGGACAGCCCTGCTCCTGCCAGCAGTGCATCCTGGTCAACAGTACAAGAGCCGCCTCCAATGCTATTCTGGCCTCTCAGCGGCGTAAGCTCTACGGAGCGTCAGCGGGCAACACGGGCGCAGCAGGAACCCTCACTGTGGTGCGGCAGAGCAACACCTTTGCTGGGACGTCCCTCTGGTCCCCAACATCCGCCTCCTCCGGCACCAACAACAATAACATAAGTGTGGGAGGTGGGCAAGCCAAAGCTGAACAGGTGCAGTTGCCACTGTCGTCTGCCAACTTCCCCTGTTCGCCCGTGATGCCATCTCTTTCATCCGCCCATGGCCACCACGCTCTCACCATCAACGGACAGAACAACCTGAACCGGCCGGGCACCCAGCGCATTTCCATGGGCACTGCCAGAGGAGCCATCCCACCAGGGTAATGATGTTTGCAAGCACAATCATTCATTCCCCTTATTTTCTAATTTGGCTTTTCTGGAGTCTGCTGCAGCCTGTTACTTGTTATAGCTCAGGCATAATGCTCGGATTCGGTCGAATTTACAGTTCAGCTGAGACAATGGAAAGGATAGAAAGAGACATTGTCCATTTCTGCTTGTCTGCTTCACAAAGCCTCAGCCTGCATGTGTTTGGTGTGTTGTACATTTTCTGTCTTTCTCTACCTCCCACCCTCCCCACACATACACACACACACACACACGGACGCACACTCTCTCTCTCTCAGCTCATTTATGACCACTCTCATTAACGTGCTGATCAGTGGATGTGCAGGAAAAGCCTCCAGTCTAGCTGATTCTCCTTTGACTTAACTGAGGAAGAAGCCCTCTCTTTCATATGTGTGTTTGCCATGGTTACTGCCCCATAATGAGCTTACGCTGGCTTTGTTACGCTGGCATGAAATATTGCAGCTCTTCTAGATCATTCTGTTGCTTCTGCTTTGAACTCATTTGTTACCATCACGCCACGCTTTGGCTGTTGTGTCATGAGATGTGAGGTCTGACGTCATATATGGAATATCTGGATCTGTGTGTATTACTGTGTTTTTGTTTCATGGTGTGTGTGCCGTCAGACATGTGAAGCGGGCTCTGGTGTAGCTGTGGAAACCTATTTGCCATGGAGGCAGAGCTCCACTGGGGAAGAATGAATAATGGATCAAGGAAAAATGGGAGCTTCAGCAGAGCGCTCTGACCTCTGAGCGATTCAGCGAAAGGAGCCGAGGAAAAGAAGTGTGTCTAGCGTTGCAACCGATACTTCGGTCCCCTATCCTGCTTTCTTTTACTAAAATAAACCCTCTCCTGATCTAATTTGATTCCATTTTGTTCTCACCGCTCATGGGGAGAGACACACTTACTGTATGTTTGAATAATACCGTCCTTCACCCAGCCACACATGCTTTCATTTTCTGTGGCCTAATTCTGTGTCACTGAAAGGAAACATATAGAGTTTGCTCTCGTCATAGCGGGCCATGACCTTGATTCGTGCGGCGAGCAGAAATGATGTGTGCAAAGGTGCGTGTGACAGAGAAAGCCAGCACTGGATGGTCCACGCGGGGACTCGTCCCGTGCATTTTAAGAATTCAGTGAAAGCTCAGGTGTGCATGGAGTCGCGGATGAAATGTGACTCTTTCACCTCGCAGCGCAGAGGGTTTTTGCGGAGACAAAGAGAGCGAGAGCGAGAGAGAGGAAGAGACAGGGGGTGAGGCGGAGTGCACCGGTTCCCAGGCGAGTGGCTCGACATACAGGATGAGTGTGGTTAACGTGTGCACAGCAGGACATGAGAGCTCACACACACACACAAACTCACACATATAGAGAAATGTGAACTCCCTCATAAATTCCCACGAGCGTGCTACAGACAGATAACAGAGGAACCCACACAGAATGTAAAACATCAGATCTGTTTTTCACACACCCACACCCTAATATAAGTGGTGCTGGGTACAAGGAAGGTATTTGGCACACAGTGGCATATTTACATGACTTTATATTGCTGCTTTACATACACAAACAACCATACTTTTATCCGATTACAAGTCAGTTTTTGCAGAATTGGTACATACATACTTCAGAAAACACTCCTGCATGTGATTGTTTTCAGCCTTGCATAGGCTAACACAGCACAGTATGTGTTTTTATGACCTGTGTATCATTGATGGTGCAGTCTGCAGATCAAATATTGATTTCCCTTTTTTTTTTATCATCTCAAGAAACCACTGGTTGTGGGTGCTATAAATGTAGGAGGGGGGGTTGCTTCATGCATCTTTCTCACATGCACAAATATTAGAAGTGGCACCATCTGCTGGTTTGTGTAAACACATCAGTTTATCTTATTACACGGCTGACACAGCCTTCTATATCACCACCTGCCTTTACACATAGCCAGCTATTAACTGAAGACCTGTGGTTCGTGAAACAAGGTCATGTGTATTAACGACAGATGCAGGCTGCTATAGATTTTTTTGAATTATTGAGCTCACCCTGTGAAAGGGCTGTGTGTCCTACTTTCTCTTTAACTTACTGTAAAACAAAAAAGTAGGGCTCCAGCCAAAGATTATTGCTGTTATCAATCACCCTGCCTAATAATTTCCTCACAGGGGAAACTTACAGAAAATTGTGGAAAATTTTGGAAAATAATAAAGATATTGTGTTGGTATGATATAAAACAGCAGCACATTCTCACATTTAGGAAATTAAAACCAAAGAAAATTCTGGATAAAATTCTGGAAGCACTCTCACATGACAGGAGAAGAAATGTGATATTATGAATTATCCAAACATCATCTTGATTCATATTTCGTGTAATTTAACTTAAACTTATGTCTACCCATTTGGCTTTAGGTAACCATTCACTAAAGTTAATGCCTTTATTTAGTATTTGGTATTTATCTTGTATAAGCACTATATAAATATTTAGTTAATGGTTAGTAACACTGTAATATGGTCATGTCAAGTGTAAAAAAGTCTTTTCATAATGTACAGTGCGTGTAAATAAAAGGGTGACATATTTTGGTAAGATGAAATTGAATCTGAGCAACAGTCTCTCAATATGAGATTTCTCATGATGGGATTATGTTCAGAGGTAAAACAAGATAATATTGAATCATGTCGCTGTCTAAAAAAGAGAGAGACAAATGTGAGGAGGAATGAACAGAGGAAGAATTTCTCAAGATCTCTGGGTTTGGTTGGGTTTTTTTCAAGTCTGTTCAGTCAAACCACTTCCTCTTGTGCACTTTCCTTGTGCACACTGATATGTAACTGACTTCAGATCTACCCTACATGTTTTCAGACAGAATTACTGTACAAGCCTAAATTAATGTGTACAGGTGAAAAATGACAGGTATGAAGGTATTCTTCATACAGTGTGTGTGTGTGTGTGTGTGTGTGTGTGTGTGTG
>JBAJHX010000076.1:7399664-7411369 GCA_037176925.1 Amniataba percoides
GTACAGGTGAAAAATGACAGGTATGAAGGTATTCTTCATACAGTGTGTGTGTGTGTGTGTGTGTGTGTGTGTGTGTGCGTGTGCGCGTATCTGCTCGCGCTGTCATTGGCTGTGTTCACCAGCAACACTCCTCTCCCTGTTGTGCTGTTCGTCTGAGGTCTGACTGGAGGGCTGTGTGTCGAGTGCAGAGATCATTATCCCTCTGCGGGCTGCTGCACCGCTCTGCTCTGGCGCCCACTGTATGATCAAAATTAAAATTGAAATTAATGAATAAATCATGAGAGCTCATCTGGACCAAACTGATGCAATTTGGAAATCCGTGGTGTCATTATTACTTATTCGCAGGGTATTTTCAGGTGCGTTGTAAAGTGCATGAGCCACATTGTAACCCCCACCCCCCATCGGTGTAGCAGGGGGTAGGGCTTCTGCCTCCTGCTACCCACATCAATATGCAATTAAGCACTCTTGGAGTTTTCTCCCTGCAAACCCTCCTCTCACTGTCTTTATGGTGCATAATAAACAGATGAGGAGATATTAGTCCTCTGTCAGCACTTTCCTAACTAGGCCTAATGTGGTCTCTCTATTTGGGGAATCACATCGCTCTCAGTCTGATTAAGTCCTTAAGGCAGGCTGGAGATTCCCTCTGGAAAGGAAGGATTATAGTGAGAAGACGAGGGACAGCGACCCTTGTGCCCTGACCTGACAGGGGCCATAATTAATGTGGTGTTAATGGGTTAGGTGTGTAGGGGCTGGATTTATCACTTAATTGCACTGGTTTTAGGTCAGAAGTTACAGCAATAGAAGTGCCGGCGTAGGAAATTCACAGACATTCGCAGAGTGTTTTTCTGAATGACACTCTACTGTCTTTCTGTTAGAGGTTTAAGTGCAGCCAGGCTCCACTTTTCGTGCGTAGAAGACGAACAGAAGGTAGCGAAGAAGTGAGCACAGGTCAGGAGTAAGAGAAAAATTAGAGCTGGCAGGGGGGAAAGAAATGCAGAAGTGACGAGGTTCAGTCCGGTTCGCTGAATGTGGTTTGTCAAAACGTGAGGGCTGGAGCTGCATTGTTGTGGTGGAGAGGTAAAAAGGTTCGCTGTTGTTTACACTGATGATGAGCGATAATTGCTCTTAAGACCTGAGCAAGAGTCAACGCAGCTTATTGTTTGGGATCACTGGTTGATCTCTGCTTTGTTTTGTTTTTTTTAGTATAGAAATGAATAATAATGACAATGTATTTTTATTTTCTAATGATTTTTTTTTCTTTCTTTCTTTTTTGGACAGATGTGATGTGAGGGAGGGAGGCGGAATAAGGCGCAAGAGGGAGAGTTAAAGCCCAAGTTAAACCCTGGAAGTCATGTAGCATTAGGGATTGTCAGCAGAGTGTGAGGAGGTGGCATGTGTCTTAAACCCCCAGTGCTCGAGGCGCAGCCAGGACAGGCAGGGTCAGTGCCTCCAGAGGTGCACATTTCTATAAAAAACAAGTCAGGAGAAAAGAGCTCAGCGGATGAGATGGAGGGTGGCAGCTGCACACAGGTTACAGGTCGACTGGCTGGTTAAGGGCGCAGCCTTGTGCGAGAACCATTTCTGCAGATGGGCAATCACATGCTCTGCAGAAATAATGAAATACAGCGCAATGGGAAATTGCTTGCAAGATCCAGATCAGTCTGTCTCTGTAAAAATAAACCATAAACACAGGAGAAGATAAGCGCGTTGTTGTTGTTTCTCGCAGTCTGGTAGATAACGATCATGAGTAGCTGCTGCCGGTTGTGTTTTTGGTGGTTGTGGAATCTCAAAGTGTGCAGCTGTTTCATCAACATCACATATTTATTATGCAATGCCCTCAGCGACTGATGGTGAGATCCTTGCTGGAATTGGAAAGCAATAAAGATGAGAAGCATTCCTAATTAATGTTATGTTATGGATCCTTGACAGATCCTCAGCGGTGCAGGCGTACAGGAGTGTGTAGTTTGTGTGGAGCGTGCAGACAGCAGCACAATGAGGTGGTGCTGAGGGCTCTCATGGTGTGCGTTCCATTTCCTCTCCTAATGAAAATTATTTGTTTGATCACTGCTCTCTCTGTGAAGGACCTAAATTATACATGCACTCATAAAGGGAGGCATCTTGTTCTTGGTGTGTTTTGATTTGATTTAGGCCTAAGTGCATGTTTAAACAAAGGGGGAACTCTCCCAACGGGTAGCACCTAATTTGTTTATATTAAGTATCCGATTCTGCTTCAGCCGATCGCTTTTCATATCCGATAATGTGTTTTGTCACTTCCACATTTTCCTCAGCAGTGAAAACAAACACTGCCTTGGTTTTCAGACAGGCACCAAGTGAGTTCACCCGTTAAGTCCTCTGCTGCAGCTGAAGGTGTGAAATCACTCACTGTAGTCTTTGCGTGAAACTAACTGAAAAGCTAAAGTCAAACCTGTCATGGTTTCACACCCCTGATTTCAACATCCTGACATATGTCAGTTTATCAGAGCTGCATCTCACTGTGAATTAATTTATATTGACTTACATCAGTCGGCAGGAGCCAGCTGATCCTGATGGCTGGTCCTCTGGTGTGAGATACAGTGTGTCTGAGCCCCTACCAGAGATGCAGTAGGACACGAGGACAGGCCCTGCGTCCCTTTTTGTTATTGCACTCAGCTTATTGAAGGGCTTCCCCTGGCAGAGGAACAGAGGCTCTCACTAATATCAAAGCAGTCTCTTGATGTGGATTCGTGAAACGCCTGGGACCTCAGCTGCTTCATGGTGAAAGAGCAGAGAGATTAAGAAGTATATGTGCCGTAGTTTGCGCATGCTGTTAATAAATAAGATGATAAATAAATAAGATCAAATATAAGGATGCACATAGACTTTACAACACAAGACAGTCATGCAGATTGGTGTTGGAGAGCGTGAAAAATGAGTGAATGAAATTTACAAAATGAATGATCTTCATTCTGCTAAAACAATTTTCATAATGAATATTAGAGCAATTAACTAAGGTTTGAGCATTCGACTAGCTAGCTAATGTCCATGTTGTGTATGAATTAGTTAATCATTAATTAGTTGTGGTAGTTTAACTGTTTCACATCCAATTGACATGTGGTGTAACTTTATTGTTGCTTCTTAATTTTAAACCAGACTTTATTGATTACAGTTGCAGTTTTTATGAATCTAACTTGAGTTAACGCACTGTGATTGTTGTCAGTTGAGGCTTGGCTTGTCACACTGAGGCTTACTTTTAACTTGAGGAAAGAAAACTTGTTCCCGTGCTCTGCTCCTCTGTGGCCCTCGCTGTGGGATGTTGGTCGAATTGAGGCTCCGGCCCTCTAAGAAGAGACTCACTGACTTGTATGCTCATATTAATGCCCCAAGCGCTTTCGTCCGCTCTGCTCCACAGATCTTGAAGAGTGCGCAAGGCAACTGTCTTTGTCGTCTGTGCTTGCCATGAACTCCAGCCTCTCCAAATGTCACCCTGAATCAGGCTCTGCTGCAGTGCTTTGTACATGAGTCAAGCTGTCTCATCCCATCGCAGTTGTCTCTGTCACTGCAGTGAAGCACATGTGACATTTTAACTTGACTGTTTTTTATGGCATGCAGAGCTGAACAAGCTGCTGCTCTCAGTTTTCTCAGCTGTGGCGTAACAGGCAGTGGTGCAATCAGGAGTATTTACTGTCCATTTTAGAGGTCACAGGGCCATTTAAAGAGCGTCAAATGTATTGATTTTGCTTTACAAAAGGAAAAAAAACAGGAATGGACTGGCGTGACATGAAACATTGTGTTCACACAGAGGAGATGAGTATTTCTAAGTGATCTGCCGTCTGTAGACTTCTGTGTTTCTAAATGGCCATTAGAGGTGTGAGTGTGACACTGAATGAATGTATAATGCGAATAGGTCATTTTCTGTGGCCATAAAAAACATCAATCCAGAAAATTGTTCTTTATCTCCTCTTGCAGGGTTCCTGCTCTCCCAGTGAAGAATCTGACTGGATCTGGACCAGTGCACCCAGCACTAGCAGGTTAGGCAACATTCACTGTGAAGTGTCTGCTTAGAAAACAGCTAGAAAGAGTCATTTTTGTGCTCAGATGTTTTCTCTCATTGATCTTGAAAGACATTCACAATCAGTGCTTTTCCCACTCTTCTTTGTGTGTGTATGTGTGTGTGTTCTGTACATATGCATCAGGTATGACAGGTATCCTGATGTGCGCTGCAGGTCTGCCGGTTTGCCTGACTCGGGCCCCCAAGCCCATACTGCACCCACCACCCATCAACAAGAGTGACATGAAGCCTGTGCCGGGGATCAACGGCATGCGCCGCAAAACCAAGAAAAAGCACCTGAGGAGAGGTGAGATGGAGGGAATGAAGGGGGGAAGAAGAGGAAATGATAGAAAATGAAAAAATGCTGTCACTGTATTTTCATAGCATGTTGGTAACTACATTCGAAATGCACCGAGGAGCGGAATAGACCAACCGCTGAGTGTCAGCAGACTTTCCCTGTCCTGCCAAGCTTTGCAGGATGTTTCCGTATCAGCTGTTTGTAAGTCTGTTGTTTCGCATGCAAACAAAACCAAAGCTGTTTTTCGTTGTGATCACAGGGCTGTAATTGTTCTTTAAATGCCTCCCATTTAAGCTCTTACAATACATCTAACCTCACCCAATGTTGCTGGTAATTAGTTAGGAAAGCATTCTTGCACCATTGAGAAAGCTCCTATAAAATGTAATGATGATTGCAGGTTCAGATTTATGAGCAAACGCAGCAAAAGTGTTACTGTAACAATTTTATAGACGTTACACCACGCGCAGATTGACAGAAGCCATCATACAGAAAGTAATTAACAAGGTACTGTTGTACTGAGCTGGTCTGAGAGGAGATCTGGTGTTGAGCTGGACGGCTTTGGGCTTGAATGAGCACTGGTCGATGGAAGCTGTGAAAACCGCTGGCCTCCCAAGGGAGTCTTTGTCCTAATTGATCAGTGAGGCTGTTGGGTTTCCATCCCTGCACCATGGTTGTCCTCTTCAACCCTCCATTACTTGCTGGACTGGAGAAAATGTTCTGCACATCTGCTATTCCAGTTAATTGTTTGGATAAAGAAAAACCCATTTACAGGCATGTACACGATTCAGCGTACTGTATATGAAGAATACAATTTTCAATCATTAACAATTAATGAATAAGTGCAAGTTTAGAGTAAACAGTTATTTTCATGTTCTTTTAAAAATCAACAACTTCTGATGAGCACAGCTAACTTAACTCACCCATGCTAGCATCTCTGTGAGGCTTTAACATTATTATTACACCACATTTCCCGCTATAATTAGTGCAAAATTACACAGTTCATCCCAGGAAATTATTAGGAAATGATGGACCTTTTAAAGCGGAATGGGGCTGCAGCCAAATGTGCAACCTGTGTGTGCAGTCGGCAGTGTAACCTCAGAGAAACTGGAGGGCTGTGAGGGGAATGGAGATGTTTTTCTCATGCAGGGAGATCTGGGCTGATCCTGCTCAGCTGTCTGTTAAGAAAAAGGTCAGAGAGGCGTTTGATCCGACTAATGAAGCCATCACATAGTGTAAAATGCATAATTGGTTCTCTTCTGTCTCTCTCCCCCTTTTTTTTCCTCTGTTTTCCCACCTCCTCTCTTCACAGGTCTCTGCCTCCTCTGTCTTCCCTTCCCTTTATACATTCACTTTTTGTGTGTGTGTTGTTGTTCAGTCTCTCTCTTTCCACTGCTCTCCCTCCCTCTGTTCACTGGCTGTCCCTCAAATGAGCAAACAAAGGCTCCGGGGGAAAAGAGGTTGCCTGTAAGCGTATTAGGGGTGTAAGCTGCGGGTGTGCTCTCAGCCATGCTAGCCTGGTTGCACACAGGGATTATCAGAGAATGCGGGGATGGCTGGTTGTTATGCGCTAGTTTGAAGGTGACCTCCTCTTCATCATCGCAGACATGTATACTCCATTCACATGCACAGTCACACTCTTTTACCAGAAAAAAAAACAAATCACGCCGAGGCGAGAGCGGCGGCTGACACTGATGAGAGTTTGTCATCCATCAGGACATAACTGTTCTTCTCCTTTTGCTCAGGAAACGAGTAAATGCCATCCAGTGGTCAATCTTGCATTTTTTTTCATATTTACTTGCAGCGTATGGGTGGGAGTAAGTGGAAAGTTTGGCTTTTTCTTGGATGGTCATCTCATCCCTCTTATGTCTTACTCTGTGACAAGGGAAAAACCCAGAGGATGTGGTGCGAAGATACACAGAGAAGATTAAAGTGGTGCCAGACGAGGTATGAAAAAAAGACACAAAAATGCACACAAGCACACTCAAACACACACACAAACACACACATGGGATTTAAAAGTTTTGTGGCCACGAAGAGATGCACTCTGTCGCTGTTTGATGTCCTAACCGAGTGTGAAAATCTCATAAATACACAGTCATGTCAAATGGCAGCTGAAACGTTTTGGTTGGCTATTCCAGGACTGTACCATCTGCATGGAGAGGCTGGTCATGTCATCAGGCTATGAAGGCGTCCTGCAGCACAAAGGCATCAAGCCAGAGCTGGTGGGCAAACTTGGCAAGTGTGGGCACATGTACCATCTGCTGTGCCTGGTGGCCATGTACAACAATGGCAATAAGGTGGGTAAAAGCTTGTGAGCCAGACGTTGTTGTGGTGTCACTCTAGGCTCAAATTATAAACCCGCTATGTCTTACAGCCTGACTGGATTTCATGGCACTGGCAGGTGATCAGGCGTCAGTATTGCTGTACGCAGATGGGGATCTCAAATGGTCTTTTTAGATCAGTCACATCAAGCTGGACAGCACAGTACTCGTGAAGAATCGTTATAAATTCTGCTCACTTCAGCTCAGTTTATTCACATGTCATACAAATGTACTGCTTGCTAGTGCAGAAGAGACAAATGCAAGCCCATTTAATGAGCTGCCAGAAATGCCAGATCACACAAACAGCAAGAATGTTGTTTTCTCACTGACTTCTGGTGGGATCTAGCCTTGCAGATAGATTTTGATTTATTTGTTCTTCCGTTTTTGAAGATTTTCAGGAAAAATATAATTATTATTGTGTATAAATCACAAAATAGCCTTTCAACAGTTTTTCATAGGGGCATTTTCTTGGCCACGAATTGAAAATAATGAGCTGGATTATGGCAAGCGTTGCAGTCCAAACACGTGATTTTTAACGTGTTAAATACAAGTAAACAGCATGTTGACAACATGTCAGCAACACAATGACAATGCATAAACAACACATTGTTAACATGAGGTGGACGTGTTAACATTTAACAACATGTTGAAAATGTGCTGACAAATGTGTTTACAACATGTTCAGACATCAGTTTTATCAAATCAAAAACTACCTGCATGGCTAGATACCATTATAGTTAAAGTGAAAAAAAGGTGAACTGACCCTTTAAAGGAAAGCAGCCTCAACATCTCACTGTGTTATTGATATTATTATTTTTACTTAACGTTCAAAGCAGGATGGCAGTCTTCAGTGTCCAACATGCAAAACCATCTATGGGGAGAAAACAGGCACACAGCCCCCTGGGAAGATGGAGTACCACGTCATCCCTCACTGCCTGCCTGGCTACCCAGATTCCAAGACCATCCGCATCGTCTACGACATTCCTGCCGGCATCCAGGTCAGACCTGTGTCACTTCACTAAATCCAGCATGCCGCCTCTGTGCCTTGATCCACTGTCTCTCCCCTCTAAATCTGTGCCTTTTCGACAACTGCTGCTTATCCGCTTAAGTTTGACAGTCGGTTGTTAGTGCAGGAAGGTGAGGTGTCGTAGAGGCGTAAGTCACCGAGGAAACAGATTTCTAAGGGATCACACAGTGAGTCTGGACAGAAAAAAACTGTTATTGTATAAGATGATTATTATATATATATGATTATTATATTTATCATCAGTTAATTTTCAGGGGTTTTTTTACATTTTAATTCTAATTTAGTATATGTATCAAATAAATTAATGAGAATTTAAGAAGGAAGGGCATTGAAGGTCATTATAAATGGACACATTCGCAGAGTGCAGAGCATGTTTTGCAGCCTGAGTTTGGGCGGGTGAAATGAGAAGGTTACATATTTCATCCCAAGCGCCGACATGAGCTTTAATAGAGTCAATAAACTGACCTTTTTCCTCCAGAGGAGCAGGCTTTGTTTCCCAGGGGACAGTGAATACTGGAGGGTCACATGACCACTCAGGTCAGCGCAGCAGCACTATCGCCAGCGAACATTTCTGTAGGTCTCCTGCCACATTCTTCTCTTCTCTCTCCCCACTCTACTCTCTAAACATCCAGTTTCACTCATGTTTAAAAAGCTAATGTGCAACTCTGTAATGGACCTGTGCAAAATAATATTAGGTAGTATTAGGTTCGCAGTCGCCAATTGAAAGAGAATTATCACAGGAATATGTTTTGGTGAAATGGCTGAAATGAGTGAGAAGATAACTTACATAAATAGAGCTGAACTCGTCTATAGATTTAGATATAGATTTGTACACATACCCTTCATTGATAAAGGGAGGGTGGGGGTCTGGTGCCAGGCAGATTTTGCTGATGACCTGTGCTACCTCTGCCTCCCTCCTTCACCACCACGTGTAGCCGTATAAGGATTTAATAAAGCTTTTTTTTCCCTGCTCGGAGCCTTGAAAGCATATTCCTAAAATATGATAGTTAAAGAGATAATTCGATATTTACAGTGGCACATCTCTCCAGTGATTTGTACAAAGGGCCATTGTAAGCAACATGAACATTAAAGCCCGTCCTGTGGGTGCTGTTGACATTTACTGCACAATTAAGTCATAATTGGAAGAGGAGGAGTTGTAACATTTGTTTTCGCTCTTGACATTTTCAACAGACCAATGAGCACCCCAACCCCGGGAAGAAGTTCAGTGCAAGAGGCTTCCCTCGACACTGCTACCTCCCCGACAATGAGAAAGGCAGGAAGGTAAGCGCCAACAAAACAACGGTCTAACGCAAAAAGCTCGACAAGCATTAAAACCCTGCTGGAGTTCAGGGCACCGTGTGGAATTGCCCAGAGTTTCTTTCTTCAGAGAGGAAAGCTTTTCGCTGCAGAGTGCTGAGTGTTGTAATAAAGAAATGTACTTACATGCATAAAAGTAACACAGTTAGTCAAATTGTAAAATGTTTCATTACATCACTATTATTGTGATAAAACTTTGCTTGCTTTAAGAAGCAGGAATTGTTTGGCTTGCTGTTGTTGTCTTACTTGGTTTCTGTGAACTCAAAGTCGACGGGGTCATTTCAGTCAGGTTAAAACATTCATTTGGTTTCTCTCATTTGGTTCATTGGTGACAGAGGTTGAATTTCAGTTTTTGGATGACCCAATTTCAGTCTGACGTTCACACATTTGTTTCATTTTACCTGGCAAAACCTTACTTATGTAACCCCTCTGAGTAGATGTGTCATCAGACCACGGTGACACATCAAAAGAGATGTTATGAAATCGAACTAAAGTTACTGTAAATTGCTACCATCATGACTCATCAAGATACACTTTTGCTTCAAATGTTCAGACCCACCAGCATGCAGTTGGTTACTCTCTCTTTGTTATGGAGGCATAGTGACTTCTTTCTCCACCTTCTTCTGTCTCTCCAGGTCCTGAAGCTGCTGATCATGGCCTGGGACCGACGCCTCATCTTCACCATCGGCACGTCCAGCACCACGGGCGAGTCGGACACGGTGGTGTGGAACGAGATTCACCACAAGACAGAGTTCGGCTCCAACCTGACCGGCCATGGTTACCCCGACCCCAACTACCTGGACAATGTCCTGACAGAGCTGTCGGCCCAGGGGGTCGGAGAGGACAATCTGAAGGACTAATGTCCAGCTGAGCTGGTGCACAGGAACACATCACACCATGCCCCGCCGTCTCTCAGAGAAAAGGGACGCTGCATGACGGGCCAACATGCAGCCAACAACTCTTTACTCCCCACAAACAAAAATGCCCTGCAGAAGTGGAGGCACAAGAGCAACAGGAGCAAAATAAATGACATGGTTATGATCAGAGTTTTGATTTGTATAACCGCAGATTTCCCCCTTGCTGTCTCTTGATCCATGCCTTGAGCATGTTGTGTTTATGCCAGACCTTCCCAGAGGGTTGAAGAATGTAAAGACGAGATGAGATTTTTGTCTTGATGTCAATAGCTGCAAGTAAATGGTGTTTAAGTCCTTTTATATTGAAACCGAAGCTGTCCCTCTGCACTAAAATGACGAGGGGCCAAAACTATACAAAGGCATATCTGTAAATGCTGAATCCAGAATGCATGGCCCAGACTAACGCTGCATAATGAATGTTGGGCAACTATCTGCATAGGGTGAGATGTCGATAGATCAGTTGTTGCTTGATATTGTGAAGAGAAATATAAGAGAATTTCAGCACCCTGATTTAACAAATTATCTGTTTAGTTACATCCCCCTTTTCTCTAATAATTAATTATTGTCAAATAGTGAAACTTGGTTTTGTGATTTGAGGGAGAGGATTTTGGCCTTTTGGTGATGTGACTGTAAAGTTGCACTGGGCATCTCTGACATTTTCCATTTCGGATCCCTTTGGTCAGCTGTGTCAAATGAAAGTGTGTTCTGTGGCGCATGAAGCAGATTCCAGAGGGCTGTGAAGGCTGTGAAATATTAATGCGTGGTGATAAACGTATGTTGTATGGTTAACCTTGTGGACTGTCTATGAGAGGAGACGTGAAATAGATGGTACACGCATCTTACCAGTCAGTCTGATGCTTGTTATGAGGCATTGTAACTTGAAGGGCTGAGGTCGTGAAGCGGGATTTGCTACACTCCAAGGTTAAACTCATTTGTTTTGTTGACACGCTGATGACACTGGCCTCTGTGAATATAAAGCCTGCATTATTTTTCTCCCCGTTGGAGCAAGCCCAGGCGTTGGCACGATCCATCATGCTGACCATACATGAGGGGCGAGTGTGCAGTTGCGTGCTCTGAGGCATTAAGATGCTGGCTGCGGGTCCTTGAGGAGACGAGCTGAACACGCTCCTCGCAGATGGACGTCCCTCTCTCAAACTCAAAGTGTTTTCCCTTGCGGAGGCATCCCGGGCGGCGCTCCCGCTCGCCTGCCATCCACAAGCCTCTCGTGGGCTTGTTTGAACACTGGGCTCACGCTGGGCTCAACTGCTCGTATAGCAGGCGGTGAAACATCTCAGTCCCTCTGAGAGCTCACTCGGAGTTGTTAGGGCCGATACTGATGTATGGCTTCGCCCCACACTTTCCACCTCCTCCTCCTTCATTCTAGGAACCACACAAATGTTGATCTAGTATGTGGTTGGCTTGGAACTATTTTTTCCTACGTCCTCCTCTTTCCCCCACAGATTTTATGTCTGTGAGCTGACGATTTTTTTTAAGGTCCTTGGTGGAGATCTTGTGATGTTTCTTTACTCTGAGATAAAAGATAACCCAGTGCTGCATAATTCTCCATAAATATATCTGATCAATTTTAATGAGCGGGGGTGTAAAGCTTATCGTGTGGACACCCAGCTGTGAGCTTAATTTTAAAGTGAATCATAGTCTTCCATAGCACTTTGAGGCAACTCTTTTGTTTAATCAGTCCTTTGATTTTTAGAAAAATGTCTTAAATTGCTAAACTAAATCTGTCTTTTTTATGTTGGTGTTTATAAACTGGCTTGCAATGCTTTGAGATATATATATATAT
>JBAJHX010000076.1:7414196-7424735 GCA_037176925.1 Amniataba percoides
CCAACACACACCCCCTCTCCCCTCCAGCTCTGACCCAGCAGCTCCGGGGTCAGTCTCCTCCTCTCCCTGCTACCTAAACCTCCGGTCCTGCCTCCTCTCATCGCTCACCTCTCTTGCCTAATGAGAGAGCTAGCAGGGAGACTCTGCTGCTCTCATCAGCATTAAAATAAGGCCAGGAGGTGGAGCGGCTGCAAACATTGTTTGTGTGGCATCATTTAACATTACACTCTGAATCCTGTTGGACTGTAAAGTCTGTGGTTATTGTGGTTTGATTAAATTATTAATCTGGCGTGGTAACCATGACACTGTGAGGCTGCTATGGGATCTGTTAGACACGTAATGACATTTCCTGTAATCCCATGAATAACTGCTTGAATGTCATTGCCTGCACTGAGTCAGACCTTCCACTTTAAAACTGAGCTGGAGACAAATCAACATAAAACAGACAATTAGATCCTTAGTATTAATTATTTCCACACTAGATTCTACTCAACCCGAGGAGAGAGAAAGCTCTTTATGTATTTATTATGAGGTGTCCTTTTTTGATTCCTGGGTACAAATTTGACACTAGACTTATTAGCTGAAACAAAAGTTTACTGGATAATACAGGTGTGTTAAGTTCACAGTAACAATCCACATGGAACAAACCATAATGGTGTATTTGCAAAAGAAAGTACAGGCAGTAGTGTTTTTCCTCTTTGTTTTTTCAAAATAAAAGCCCTCATTTGGGGAATATCAAGCTCACAAGCCACATCTGATGTTTACTCCAGTGTTGAAAAGATTGCGTGACACTTAAGGAATAACTCTATTGATTGTCATGTTTTGCATTTGTACTATAGTGTTACATCTCAGGCAGAACCAATGTTTACTGTACACATAAATATGCCTCTTAAAAGAAAGACAGACGCTGCAGTAGCAGTACCAGACTATAATCTAAACAGCTCCAGAGCCAGGGTGGCCTGCTGAGGCTATCTGAGTAATCACAGATCTGATCTCCATTATACTCACTGACCTCTCTGTTTAAGGGAAAGACACCATGCAACACTCGCTCTACGGGAAATGGCTCTATAACACATCCGTGTACAGTTTGTGTGTCTTACAAATACATAAAGAAAATTCACTGCGTGACTTGAGTGCATTAAAATTTCTCATTTTTAAAATTTTTAAAAACTAATTTGGCATCTCAAACATTTCCTGACACTTGTGAGCCAAACACAGCGGCGCCAAAATCTCAAGAAAACGTAAACTTCAGTCCAACATCATTGTTATTTTTGTTTCAGTCATATTGGAGATTGATCCCTTACATGTAGGGAATTTTCTGATTAACAGGTAAATATTATCCGTTAGACTTTAGGAATGGCTACATTAAGTGTAAGGACATTTTAAATATGCAAATTACATAAGAACCATACACATATGTTGACTGGCCATAGCACCAAACAAAAGCACATTGTTTTGTATAAAGGGACCAAAGCAACGATTCAAATTCTATTCATTTTGCTCACTGCACAGGCAAAGTTATACTGTATGGCATGTGCACCAGCATCTCATTAAACTCGTGGTGGCATGACCTATAGCGTTAATGTCACTGCTACATTGCAACCACGGTGATAAATTGCCTCAGTAAAATACAAAACGTTGATAAAAGCAATATCAAAACACTTTACATTCAGGTACTGTAGATTACACTACAACAAGCTTTTTGCATAAAAAGGTGCGACCGAGGTCCTGTACAGTATCTCAAAATATAAAAGCTTCTTTTCACATTTCACAACAAGTGGGTTCAGGCCATGCAAGGGATTGCTTGCTATCTACATAAAAAATATTGAGTCAGATCATGCTTCAGAGTCCCTCAGCGACAAGTATCGTAATCTCTCCCCGGCGCTGTTGAAATCGGTGGCACTCAGAGAATACAAAAGGATTCAAAGTGGCAGAACTCCCTCTGGTCTTTACAGCGGGAAATGTACTAAAAGGCTGGAAGATGTTGCACCCTGTAGTCACTTTTTTTTTCTCCCTGACAATAAGAGAGCGAATATCTGATGCTCACTTGTGTTGGTACAGGATGCTGGCCCCCCACCTCCCCTTTAGGGCACTAGTGGATCCCAGGCTCTGTTGAGTTTAGGGATTCAGAATGACACCGGTGGCGTCCTCCTTTTCTCTGCGCTGGTAGGTGGTGTGAGCCTGCTCCAGATCCTCTATCACTGCCAAAAGCCGAGCAGCGACGCTCTGACCTGGCTTTGTTTGTTGAACGTTGCATTCTGCGCCATCTATGAGACAAGAAATCACGATGGTAACGCAAGGATCATCAATAAAGAGTCTTCTACAGTGGCAGGAAATGCACAGTTGAGATGCAGCTGCCTCACCCGGGTGAATGTCAGAGTTGATCTTTTCTTTATTGCTGGACGTCTGATCGGCATCCGGCACCTCCAGATATTTTTTCCTGCAATATAAGTCAGCAACATTAATCAGAAGCTCACTGTCTATTCTGGAGAAGCTGCATTTTCTTTGACTGTAATACCGAGAAGCTTGAGCTTAGCAGTGAACTCCTGTGTAGCAACATGGACCTCTGGTGTCCAGTGTATGAACTGCATCCAGGCTGAAGATGTTTACCGTCTGTTTTCTCCACTGACCTGAGTTTGTCTTTGCCCTGGAGGAGCTGCTTGTAGATGGTCTGCGTCTCTACGTCGGGGTCGAGCGGGTCACTCCAGTCACCCAGAGTCACAGCCGAGTGGGTTCTACTGCAGCCTGTAACTGAGAACCAGCCTCTTACTGAGTATTGACGCTCTACATGCAGACCTTGCACAAGCATATTGCGCTTGTCCTTCAATTTGACAATTTGATGGAGGTTTCATGGTACAGCAGGTCTGTGCAGTTTTAGTGCAAATAGCCCCTGTGGCAGTCAAACCCCAAACCCTGACATTATCCAGAGTATAACCCACAGGAAACACATCATATAAACAATAAGTAGTAAAATGATTCTGTTGTACAGGACTATGAAAAACCACTCAAGGAATTTAATCAAGCTTTCAGACTAAATGTAATTGGTCAGAGAAAATCACATTATGATCCTCAGAGCTCGTTCTCCACTGAAGCAACAAAAACATGGCAGCTACAAATTGAAGGTTTAGTCATTAAATATGAATCGCCAGGAGCTCATTCGCTCTATGAAGCCAGCTACAAGCAAGTCAACCGAGAGTGAAGTACGAAGTTGCTGTGAACCAGATGTAAGCCTGCATGATGATGGACAGTACTTCTCTGGGATCCTGATGATCATTGTGGGAGGCGTCCTGGGTGCAATTCAACAGATTGAATTCTTCACAGAATTCACAGACAGTATAACAAAAATAGTTGAAACAATAACATCCCATTCCAAGTCCTCTTTCAAGGATTTCAAAGTCTGTGCTGCATCAGAAGTAATAAAAAGAGGATTACCAGCACGCTCCGCCTGCAGGCAGCAGGTCCACTTGCCGCTGCGATGAGCCCCTGGGTGGAAAGTGTGCAGCATGCGCTCATTGTAGATGCTGACTTTCCTGATGGCCGACAGCCACTGATTCAGCTCATTCACGTTCTGTTCAGAAACAGAAACATCAGGGATCATGAATTCAGTGGCCCCTAAAAGTCATACTGAAATGAAAGCAGGTGAAATTTGCCAGAAGTAATCAACAAATAAGTAAATGGTAAATCACTATTATTTCTTTATGCCTGATGTAAATACCATATCTTAAAAATATATAAATTAAATTAAATTAGTTTAAGAAATTAGTTTTTTTTTAATTAAAATCAGTCATCAGTATTTTATTTTATCTTAACTCTAATGAAAGAACATATAACGCTGTGAACAATGAATCAAGGAGGTCATGCTTTTTTCCAAGAAAGATGGCTTTTCTTTGGCACACTGGCAAAAAGGGTAAAGAACTTTGTTGGTGACTGGCTGGTGTCAGTCACCTTGCATTGGATGTACATGGTGTGCAGCTGTCCGTCGTTGTCCTGGGTGATGACCTGCATTACATTCTGCTGCTGAAAGGCATTTTCATCCACCCTCTCCACAGCGCACACGCACTGAATGGGGATCGAGGAGCGCACCTGGAACAGTTCAGCCACAAACCGCAACACCAATTAACACAAGTATGCGCAGGCTGGTAACGAGGGATCATTCTTTTGCCTCAGGCGGCCCAGACTAAGTGAAATAAAAGTGACGTTGGATCACAGGGCAAATGAATGGAGCAGTGTCTAACACTGAAATATTTTGCACGCATTAGGCGAGGAGAAATGGCGTGTGTGTGTGTGAGCCAAGAAGGAAGTGAAGATGAGATCAGCATGGCAGCAAAGGCCACTTTAAAGTGTAAATCAGCCACTTCCAATGGGAGCTCGCTTCTCTGAGATTGGAGTGCTCCAATATGGAGGAAAGGGGCAGACATTGTCTGCAATCTGATTTGCAATGTTAGCATGAATATCCACAGCCTTCAATTACCCCTCTCCTTTATTCCAGTCACACAAAGCGGAGACCGGCTCAAAGAGGAAGCCTTTTACTGGGTTAGAGAGAGGCAGCTCCTCTCTCGGTCTCCCTCTCTCTGTCTCTCTCAGTCGCTGGTGAATGAGAGGAGATCATTATCACAAGGTTAGGCACCACATGGTAATAACACTAATGATGTTCTCACAAGGAGATCAACACAATTACAATAAAGCGAGCTGGGGACGACCAAAATGTTTCCTCTTTTTATGAGCCAAGTTGATAAATGTCCCTCAAAGGGGTAGGCACGGTGGCTAATTCACCATCACAGGGCATATCAGCTTCTGATAATGGATGAGTCACTTTCACGTGACCATGATCTAAAGTTTACCCATCCATTTTTGGCTTGTATATAGCACAGAGATAATGAAGAAGCCGTTATCTGGCAGACAATTTTCAGTCCAGATGTCACAAGAGAAGCCAAATTTAAGAACAACTTGAAGATAAAAACAAGAAAGGAAAAGAAAAATGGCTTGTAAAGAATATGAACAATGACATTTGTTAGTGGTCCAGTGCCTACCTGCCAGTCAGGGGTCTTGGCGTAGGACAGCGTCTCGCTCGTCAACCAGAAGTAGCGTTTCTTACAGGCAAAGCGGGATAGCAGCTGGGGTCCCTCTGCCTTGTGTTTATGGAGGTACCCCTCTTTAACTGTGACAGAGGGCATGAACACAGCCCTCTGTGGCACCTCAGACACTGTTCAGACAGAATGTAGAGGAACAACATTACAATGCACATGTAATGACTGTTTGATATGTTTATCCATATGTTGACACAAGGTGGTGCTGGTGACAATAAGAGTGTTATTTTATGTTAAACTACAGTGCAAGTCTTTTTTCACTTTGCTATCTACGTTTGCCATCACCACATGAAGGGTGGCTTCAAAGAGGCGTGACAAGCGTCCACTTCTGTCCAACAAATCCACCTGAAGAGCATTAAATGTCAAACTGGCCTTTAAGAGAAAAGTGTGAGCGTGATGTACAGAAGGAGCCTGAAACACGATACATCAGAGAGGGAAGATGTTTCACAACAACAGCCTCACTGACACATGAATGTAAGAAAGCAGCCAAGGCACGTTGGGTAACCAGTGTGGCGTGAACCAGTGCCTGAGGCTTCTCACTCCAGCTCCTCGCCAGCTCGTTAACCGTGTCATCTCTTTTTCTAGGCTTGCAGCTAGTTATGAATATTTCACCATATAGCTGAAACATTGTCTCACTTAACCGCACTCACTGCTACACCAGCAGCTGGCCTGTGGCTGATTAGCTCGACGGCAAGACCCTCCTTTACTTTTCATTTCAGGTTCAGCGGCCTCACCGATGTCATGATCTATGTCGATCAACTTGTCCAGGAAGTCTTTGACAGAGGCCACGCTGCGCAGGATGATGGGGTGAAGAGGCGCCATCCACTGCTCCTTCCCATGACCCAGCTGAAGGCCCAGGTTCCCGACACTCTGCAATGCCTGCCGACCAGAGAGACACAAAATCTCACTCAGCGCTCGCAGATCCAGCACATCAAATCTCCAGTGCCTGACAGAACTCAGTGTGAGGGACTGCATATCTCAAAGTCGGAGATCAAAAGGGTCCATGAGGCCAAGCGTGCTGTGAGGCCCTTTGTCCGGCCCACACCTGGCCTAGGGCGGGGAGGAAGCCCCTCTCTACGCCCCTCTCTGATGCTCGGCTTTGAACCACAGTCTGGTCGCAGCGCACACAGAGGTAAAAATAGCCTGTTCCCTTTTTTCTGTGGAGGACCCATGGCAACAGCACTCCAGCACCATGGACAGCAACCACAAAAAGCCACACGTGGGAGGAACAGCGAGGTTTCACTTCTCTTATAATATGTGACAGTGACACTATTCTTAATGATACCTAGAGAGTTTATTTCAGTGACAGCTGCAGGGTCACTTCCAGTCTAAAGCACAGTGAGCACAAGGTTATAAGCCACCAGATGCCTTCCCTGCCACTCACAAGGACATTTTTTTTTATTATGTCTTTCTTTTGTAATTTGATCTATTTTTGCTTGAAACAGGATGATTTGAGTGGGGCACAATGTAAGAAGGTATTGTTCAAAGTTTTATGGCATAGAATGACAGTGAAAGCCACTGTATACTTGGAGTTGTTGGTAAAGCAAACCACTGTGTGTTCTACAGAGTTCTGCGTCAACTAAATAAATCAATATTTATTCATATTTCATATTTATTTGTTTTACACTTGCAGATTAAAATTCCTCACTGTTGGCATACAGCATGGAGCCTCGCATCCAGTGCATCCACCCCTTTACAGTTTGTTTATTCTGCGGCTAAGTGTGATGTCTGGACATGAATAAATTATTCATGGCAGTGTCTGTATGTACGTCTGCGTTGTGAATTGTACCTTGGCCAATAGTAGCAGTGTTCGGCTCGTGCGTGTATCAGCGTGCTGGTCCCTCAGCTGGAACAGTTTAGGCGTGAGGATCGCAGGAGCAAAGAAACGCAGGAAAAAGAATCCACTGATGGCCAGATACTTCACATCCTATAAAAATGAAGTCATGAATCATGAAAGTTATGAATCTGAGTACCATCTCTTTGGACAACAGCTGTGGGTGAATGTATAACATGTCATGCTATTGTAAAATGCTTGAATCTCAAATACACGAGCCGCACACACATTAATATGCGTCACAGACTGACCTCATTCTCAGGTTCAGCAAATTGCTCCTCTACTCTCTTGTGTAGCTGTTTGAAGGCCACTCTCATGACAGGAGGACACTGATCGACTGAGCCAACGATTGATTCAATAATGCTTGTCAAGTAGCTCTGCAGCATCTCCACACTGCTGTCCCGCACCTCTGCCTCTGACACTGCGCCCTTAAATGAAATCCGTCTTTGGAGAGAAAGAAAGATATTGTAAATCACTGAGTCCCCGTATCAGAAAGCTGACAGAGAGAGAAAGTACCAGCAGTTTTCTATATACTTTGGCAGAATCATGTTAAGGCCACAGTCAGTCGAGCAATCCACTCAAATGTACAATCACCTATATGATATAACCTTTCCGTTCCTGATCATGTCATGACACGTAAGAGCACACTAATTCAGAGACTGGACAGATGAACACAGATACTGTCCAGAGAGACAGTGGAGACAACAAATAAGGTGATGGCAGGCAGATCTACTGCAGACGTAGAGCATGTTAGATCCTGGATCTCCCTCCATGTCAGAGATAGACATCTCAAGGGGCTCATAGCAGTTGCCAAGCAACAGCCTTCCCCCTTTTTACAGCTCTTTTTTCAGTTTCTTACATTGATGTCTTCCTCTCAGGGGTGAAGTATAAAGAAAGTAGGCAGTCTCCTGTGGCAGCTTTTCCATTTGTCCATTTTAACACGTATATTGTGAAATACATACATGAACCCACCACCCAAAACCCCCACTTGTCGTTTGTGGCTTCAGAAAAACACCTGTCAGCAAGATCTGGGCTACTTTTAGGTCAGAATATGAGCCAGAATTGTGAGATCCAACGTGGATGTGTTTCAGCTCTGCTTTACCTTGTACGGTTGAGGTCAATCTTACACGGGTCCAGCTCAATATACTTCTTCTCTTCAAATATGCGGTTGATCATGGGCTTCAGCACCTCGTGCAGATACAGCATGCCAACGGCCTGGCAGCAAAATAATACCATATGTTAGAGATGTCTCATTTGCATCTATGCCACAGGGATTCTTTTCTAAATGTGTGAATCTGCACAGTACAAAGAGTAAACAAGGTACAGTATCACACAGCAGGGGACCATAAGACATGTGGCTGACTAAGCGGACATTTAATATTTACGCAGAATGCAGCAAAGATTGATCAAAATGTTTGAAATAATAAACAGTCGAATCATGCTTTCACTCACAGTAGAAGAAGAAAAACCATTTGCTTACAATTCCTGATAAAATGAAACAAACAGACACACACCTTCATGAACTGTTCCATGGCTTTGGAGGAAAGTGAGTTGGAGCGAAATAAAGTGTTTGGATCAGCTATGGGAACAAAACAGAAAAGATGCTCATTAGGTTGATAGTAAATAATAACATAAGGATTTAACTTGATATACAACATATAATACAGTTTAGAGAAACATGGGTATTATACAGTACAAGTCGTATAAACTTGCTATTTCTGGCTACATAAACTTGACTTGACTTGACTTGACCCCACATATTTAATAAAACTGAATTTAAAATAACCCTGCTATGAATCACAGCCTCCCATTGCATCTGACTGGGGAACTTTGCTGCATATCGTTCACCATTTCTCTCATATCATCTCTCTATGGTTGCCTGTCTAATAAAAGCATTTAATGTGCAAGAATGCCTAAAAAAGACACAGAGTTTGGTGAATAGGGCAGAAACAGAGAAAGGAGTGCTGTATTAATAGCTCCCGCAGCCTGTAATGATGCAACCTTTATGATTTCGCAGAGACCCTCATCAGCCACATAATCACGCCTGATGAAAATCTCTGCGATTCAAACATTGCTTCATTAAATTCATTGAAAGCTATTAATACAGAGTGTGCCTGTGTCTGCCCTCAGTTCAGCCCAACTCACACGTCGATGCACACGTTTTCTATTCTGTTTGATGTATATATATTGGCCAAGAATTGATCTGCTTTAGAAACGCAGAGCTCAGAGTCGCAGCTGAGGGCAGATTGACCTTGCCGCAGTATCGCTTTAATCCTTCAAGGCGGCGATACTAAAATATCCATGGTGACAGAAGTCAGTTGCCAGGTAAAATATTTTGGTTTTAAAGAGACATATGGGGAAATGCTGGGTTTTTTTCATTTCAGCCCAGTGGGTGTGCAGCACATTTTCGTTTCCTTTACCCCCGTGCCCAACTTTAATGTCTGGCTGCTCACGCCATCTATTCCTGATCAAGCCGTTACCGTTTGGATCATGTGGAGTTGCTATGGAAACTTAGGCAGTATGCTTATTATCTCAAAACTACACCAACAGAACCCAAAGACCAGAGCACAACTCTGTGTGAATTAGCGGTGGGGATGTGGTGGAGTCAAAAACATGACTAATACAGACCACAGAGAAGCCACGAAAAGACTGTTGGGTGAATAAATAATTGGTATCAGGGTAGTAAATATAGTGCTGGAAGACTTATACTGCCCACACACGGACCAGGCATTCAGAGACCTTAATGTCAGTTCAGAGTTAAACAGAAGCGGCCCTCAGAAGGTCTCTGGGGGATGGAGCAATAACAGAAAACTGGCATGTCCCAGTGTCTGACTAATACAAACACTGACTAATTGGGATAAACTTGGGTCTTACGCACGCTGTGTATTATGTAATCACAGTTGTTGTGAAAATGTAAAATATCTTGAGTAAATACGCAATTGTATACACACACAAAAATAACAATAATACTTCTCTATCTGACAAGGACACATGATAAACACATTGTAGCCACGAGTCGCCCACTAAACCACAAATGTCTATATTCCTTCACATCTGCGTCACATGTAGTGCTGACTCTGACTCAGTGATCTGAACTTTTATTTTAAACACTTCTCATGTCCTTTCTTCGGACTTACTGGTGTGGTTGACCTCCCGGGTGTTAAGGTAATCCAGGAATGGCACCACCAGGCCCTGGCCCAGGTAGATCTTCACCAGGGTCATCGCCACATCCTGCCGGCTCTCGACCGTGGTCACCTCCTCCAGCATGGTCAGAGCGGTGCTGTCCTCCACCTGGTGAGAAAGGGGACTCGTGTCACAGCATGCAGCTGACACAGAAAAAGAGCTTTTCTGGTGTTAAAAAACCAACACAGAGTTAATGGACCAGGTAGAGCCAAGATAACCGTGGATTAGGTTGAGGGGGAGGAAGAAAAGCAGTGAGGAGAAGCTGTCATGCTGACCTCTGTAGGGGAGATGACTGACTCCACCAGAAGGTGAATGAGGGGCTGATAGTACACAGACGGCAAGATCCGATCCTCCACCAAACGCACCTTCAGGCGCAGCGCTCCCAGCTTGCCACTGATGGCAGAGAACACCACAGAATGAAAAAGAGAGATTTTC
>JBAJHX010000076.1:7424835-7498060 GCA_037176925.1 Amniataba percoides
AACGCACCTTCAGGCGCAGCGCTCCCAGCTTGCCACTGATGGCAGAGAACACCACAGAATGAAAAAGAGAGATTTTCTGCACACCTTCATCTCCATTGAATATATCCTGGTCTATGACAGCAGCCAGAACATCCAAGTGGAAAACACACAAACCCCTGGACTACTTTGTTTTTCTGTAAGTAAGGCATTGCTGTTTGCGTAGGACTTTATATTGAGTATGTGTGAAACCCTGAGAAAATAAAGAAACTGATTAGACATTTTTAGTATAATTGCAAATAATTCTGTTTTTTAATTATCTCACAAAGTGAAACTGATATCAAATCAATAGTAAATAGTAACACTGAGGGTTTGGTAAATAATAACTGTTTTACCATCTGGGGAATGATGTTTCTAAAAATAATATTAAGGAGTTCTTATTGTCAAAAAAAGCTGCTTTCTCACACCAACAGTTGTAACAGGTAGTCCCAGAGGAGATATCCTTTGCAAAGACATTACTTCTCTTTCCTTACTGTGGTGAAAGTGGGTCTAACCAACGTCTGCTCATCAGTGTGCCCTCCTCAATAAAAACTGTGAGTCATTTTCTAATGAACCTCTGAGATTCACTTTAATTTGACAGCATGCTGTAGCAGTTCACTCAGCTTCCTTTGTCTGAAATTTATCTCAAGGAACAGATGCTGTCAGAGACCTGGCTATACACTTGCGAATGTTCATTTAAATGCATGAAAGGTAGCACAGAGGGGAACAAATACTTTTCTCCGATGCATTGTAAAACACTAGATGCTGCTCAATGCGAGAGACAAAAAAATACCAAAAAAGCAAAATGCTGGTCTCAGTTTAACGAACACACAAACTCACCACAACATACAAACAAGCACACCCATAAGCCTCACCCAGCGTCAACCTCATTGTTTCCCAAGGGCAGCAAACGGAACCAGCCCGCTAATAGAGGTGTCTTGTGCAAACAAGCAAAAGGGATTTCCACCTGTGGAAAGAAAGAACAAACACAGATACAGTATCAGGCAGGAAAAATAACTTATCAGGAAATTTTTATGGTGGAGATATTGTTCTGTATTTCCAGGTGAAGCCTATTTTGTAGTGATCAGAAATTTCAATCCCTCACCTTTCCCAGAAAGTCATTCTTGCCCACCATGTCCCAGTCCCAGACCTCCACCGTGACAGTTCCCTCCTCACTCAGCTCATCAGGATCCAGCTCCAGCTCCAGGGTCTCTCCCCAGTGAGGGAAACGGGTCTTCTTGATAATCTAAAACCCGGCAGGTTGAATGTTAGGAAATCCTAAAACCAGTTTTCACTTCATGATATGTCACAAGCTAATATCAAATAAAATGACAAGACAATGAGCCATCAGTCCCAATGGAAGAAATTGCTGTGTGAATGCTTCTGGCTCCATTGGACTCAAGGCACACACGGAGCTCACCGAGGTCTCTGCACTGTGGTTGTTGAAAATGACTCGCGCAAATGGATCAGAGGTCCCAGAAATGTCTCTTGGAGCCAAGTCTCTGTGGGTGTCACCAGACCAAAAGACAAAAGAACCGATCAATACACTCAAATGATCAACAAGCTCCTATTAACTGTTCTGCAAATTAAATTAGTTCATGAGGGGCGGTAAGGGGGAAAAAACACCCAGAAAAACCACCACCTTCCAGTTTGACCTTATTCTTTCAAGCTTAATTCACATTCATCCGAGCATGTCTGAATAACATGGTGTCAGGCCCTGAGTGACATGCTCGTTAGTGCCCTGCCTGAGAGGGAGAGCTGGTAGCCTGGGACGCACAGATGGGGCAGCGAGTGGTGTGATAGTGGCAGTATGACTCAGGAGGGGAGTGTGGAGGCCTGCGAGGTGATGGTGATAAGATTTCAGCAGTGATGGCACTGCCAGGTCTCAGCTACAGAAACTCAACTTCTGACTGATGATCAGTTTAATGATCCTAAAACTACATTCAAGATACATGACAGATTCATCACTACGCTTACTGTCCTTAGACTCTAAACTTCACAGCAGCGTCGGGATTTAAAGCTCACTGTTACGTTACCTGGCTTCAATGACTTGGCATCGCAGACTGATTTTCTCTGAATCCTTCAGGAGCTCCAGACTCAGATGGATTTCTCCCTGAACTTCTTCATCAGGGTCAACTCTCGTCAGGTTCACCCAGCTATCAAGACCTGACCACCAAACCGCACAGAGAGATATCAGTCACTTCTGTGATAAACTTCACTTTTTTTATAAACTGTTCTATGTCCATTAACCGCCTAAATAATCATTTCATTATTAATGTCAAAGTACACTTAATAAGCAGAAATGAACAAGAAATATTTTAGACAATTTAGCAAAAATTCTATTTGGGCTGAAAGTTTGAGTCACTGAATCAATTCACTGATTGGCCAGAAATAATCTGCAGCTATGTGAATAATAATTATTTATGTTATTTTAAAGCAAAAAATGAAAAACACTTCCTATTTACAGCTGCTCAGTTGTGATTTTTGCAACTTCTCTCCATCTTATTGAATATCATTTCAAACTGCTAAGTACTTTTTGGATGTTTAGTGAAGATGGGGGATAATAATATAGTGGCTGGCCTATTCTCTTACTAATGTCTGACATTTTATGGACTAATTAATCAATATATACATATTCTAAAATATCAAGTTTTATTTTAAAAAAGTATCTGTAATAATAGTAAGTACAAGAAAAGCTGAGGGCACGTGCAGTCAAAAATCAAATTAGAAGTCCTTTTGAAAAAGCAACATGTAAATCATGTTATATAATTTAAATTTCATGTCACATTCAATGTGATATAATTTCAGTAATATCAGACATGAGCAAGGGTACGATGTCAGGGCCAGACTGTGCGAAGATTCCCGCGAGGGAGTTACTGACTCAGTGCTGCCATGTAGCAATGAATCACACGAGCGAAGGCCAAGCCAGGTGGCTCTCAAGAGAGGGGCATCAGTATGCAAGAAACATACCCACGATAAACACTATGAGCAACTCAATAAAACTACAACATCGTCACAACATACCATATTTTAAATGCTGAACAGCTGGCTAAGAATGTGTCGAGAGCAATACTGTTCCTGCCGGGGTAAACACTGTGACTATTTTCTTGAATGTAAAAAGCCTCTGTAAGAGGGCCAGACATTAAATGGTTTGAGGCCATCTGAAATGCTTTGGTTGCTCTCCTCGTTTCACAGCGCTGTGGGCTCCCACACAAAAGGACAGTTTGCAATACACAATGACAATACCCGGAGTTTATGCAGAATAAGCACCAGGAGAGCCATCACAATAACAAATGCATCAATTTTCACTGCATACATAACTGCTAAATCAAATTAAACGTGTGTAAAGGCCGAAAAACATTCCCAGAGTGTCTAAAAAAGACACGTCTCCTTAATCATTTGGACCTTTAGCTGACTCATGGGAAGCCATGTGTGTTTAACCTCTGAGCTTTGGTCATGCACAGTCCTGGTACAGACCGAAGCAGATTTCTTCAGTCGTACCTTTAGCCTGGGATCCAATGGCATCTTTGCTCAGAGTTATCTTTCCAATAACATCATCATGGCTGTGGAAGGAGACAGAGAAAGAGATTATCAGATAGAAGCTCTTGGAAATGCTATCAAGGGTGTTTGATCTTGTCTCGAATTACATGAGGTGAATTTGGAGACGGGCTGAATAGAGTGCTGTTGGTCACGAGAAGAGGAGGGAAAAAAACAACCTTTAATCACTCAGTCTGGGCGACCATCTGCCTGATGATGTTTGTTTATTCAAAGCTTGGAGTTTCTTTTCCCAAAACATTTAAAGTGTACAGTGGGCTTTAACCCAAATATATCAATTCATGAGCCAAGTTGAGCAAACACCGGTGGCTTAGAGGACCATAAATCATCTGCGGGGCTCTGTCAGTCAAGAGCTGAACGTTTTAATAAGGAACCATTTTGAGACGCATTTGGATGGCGACGTTACCCAATCGTGTCCTCGTCCATGACATGAAAGGAGAGTGAGTGGAACCCCATCGGGAGGTGCAGCGTGTACTCTTCACCCCAGAAAGGATTAAGGTTCTTCCACACTGTGGCAGTCCTGCAAAGAGAGATGAAACCAGACCTTACACAGAAACATATCACATGAATTAATGTAACAATAGAAGCCAGTGGAGGAACAGCAAGAGTCAAAAATGACTCCCTCGCCCAGTTTGTAAATGTATAAGCAACATGCAAAAAATACCAAAGTTATGATAGCATAATCATTTTTCACACTTTTATCTAAATTTAGTTTCTTTGCGACATACTGAATAGTTTTACTTGTTTGGGCCTTTAAAACTCAAACTACCCGAATCAAAGAAATCCCAATTGGTTGAAGTGTCCAGAATTGCTTCAGTTTATTACTTTGTATGGTAAAACGTTCAGGAATCACTGCTCTACACCAAGTTCAAATGCCCTGCTTAAAAACTACTGCAGACAGCTTCTTGGATATATATCTTAATATTTTGATAGATACTCCTTCTGTTGAAGCTAAAAAGTCTTCTCATATGAGGACAAGCAGGGCAGCATCTTGACATTTTTTAAAACAAAAATATATCAATTTATGAATTTATTCTGTGTACGGATTATTATTTAGCCAATTTAAGCTTTTTTCAGGCAATTTCTTGTGTGACTGAAGTGTTCAGAGCACAACTAAACAAAGAAAAGGATTTACAGGTTTCTATTCTTTCAAGAAATGTGCTGAAAAAAAGTCATGTTTTGGCATTAATATCAATCATATATCTTATTATCAACAGGATCAAAGCCTTTAAAAGAATATCCTACGTCCAGTGTTAGAAGCCTGCATTGTTATAATAAACCCCTCTGTTGAGCCCCCCACCACGACCCACCAGCCACATCATCCATGAACATCACACTCGAGGAGTCAGTTGGCCAGTAACACTACAAGTACAAGATAATTAGTGTGAGTGTCTGCAGTGAATCATTGTGCTGTTTTTCCCAATGATGCCAGATGGAACAATAGCCTCTGAATTCAACCCATCTTCTTGTTGAAGCCCAAAACATTTTTTTTCTTTTATTCTTTTAAAGAAATCTTTCTTCTTGACAAATAGCTCCACTTGGAGATGAGATGACACACTGTGCTGCACAGCTGCCTTGAGAACGACCTTCTGTCATTTGAATTCATGAAAAATGAAATCATCTGCACTCGGACACCTCTGAACTAGTGTGCTCTGCTCCATCCTTGCTTACACCGGGAGCTCCCTGCAATAATTGATGCACCCTCTCCATGGTTACCTGCGGGTGTTTTAAAGGCCACACCGGTATCAGGTTCTCGGTGTTGGGGGGGATGAGGGGCACGCTGCTTTACAAGTGCAGAGTACAGCAGCAATAACAGACCTGACCTGATGCAAACGTCTCAGCTGTGATGGAGGCTGTTCAAACCGGAGATACTGACCCTGATAAAAAACTTCTTTTTTTTTGCTTACACAGTATGAAGATTTATAGTCAGAACTCACCTGGCCACAACTTCATTGTCAACTTTTACAATGCAGTATGGGTCACTGGTTCCGGAGCTGAACATCACAACACAAAGATATGACACAAATTATAAAGCAGAGGTCAGCATGAGAGGATACACAAGACTGTGTCACATCCAGTTCCTTCAATTAATTCACAAAGACGAAAAAGGACTTGGTGTTTAAAATGTAGGATAAACTTTTTTTTCTCTGATTAGAAGCTGTTAAAACAGTGCAGAGGCTGTACTTACACGTCCTTGGCGGGGAGGTTCCTGCCTTCGACAATCCTGAAATAAAGCGACGTGTTTCTCGCCATGGTCGGTGGACGAGCGCGCGCCGTTCAGCCGGTTCTCCTCTTATATTCCCACGCAGGCTCTTATAAACGGAGCTCTTCCCCTCCGCGAGGGACTTTTCTTCATCTCACGGCACCTTCGGCGCGTGACGGCGCGCAACCCACCAGTGGCGCGCGACACCAGTCCAGCAGGTGAGACAGAGTGGACCGGGGGGGCGCCGGATGGGGCTGGACCCGGAGCCGCCTTATAGCACCTCCTCTTTTAAAACGGGACAAACGTGGGAACCGTCAAATGTGTCCATTAAAAAATAAATAAAATGATAATACTGATTTGTTTTCATGTATGACACCAATCACAATCTGTGTGTGAATCACGTCATTGTCTTTTTTACACACACACACATATATATATATATATATATGTAAAAGCTGTCACACTTTGACTAATGTTTGTCCATCATACCTGCTCAGTGTTTGGTCCTCAGGAGCGGCTCTTCTTTGACGCGATGCGCCACCTGGTGGACGTGTTGCCTACTACGCGCACCATTACAGACAGGCACCTCGACGGGCAGCAGCTCGGGGTCCTCTGTGGGGTAAATGGGAGCTAGCAAACACTGTCACTCCGCAGCATCATTCAGAAGTTAGTTTGGAGACTTTAACCGCGTTTATGAACATCAGTAGAGACGGACGAGTCTTCATCAGATAACCAAGGTTTGTTATTTTTCAATAAAACAGTTTAATCAGGCCTCACCTGCTGCTATCTGAGCGTGTTTCTGCTCTCTTCTTTCAGCTAAAGATGGATGGATACCCTGGAGTCATCGATGGTGATTCTACCAAACAACAGGAGAGACATTACTACCTGTTGTCTGAACTGCAGACTTTAGTCAAAGATCTGCCGAGGTACTGCAGCCTTGCCTTCATGAGAGCTGGATACACCAGCGGTCAGTCTCTCAGTTTTGATGGTCATTGTTTGTTTTGTCCCTCTCTCTCTGTGGTTAGCTCTTTCCAGCAGCGCCTGTCCTACAACACACTGAGTGACCTGGCTCAGGCGCTCATAGATGGGACGGTGTATGAGATTGTGCAGGGCCTCCTGGATATTCAGCACCTGACAGAGAAAAACCTGTACAACCAGAGGCAGAAGCTGCACGGTGAACACCAAGGTTGGTGCGACGCAAAACACGGGAAAACAGCTCCAGTTAACCCTCAAATCAAGAGCTACGTGAGGTTGTCTGTCTGAAGAGGCCTGTGTGTGAAGCTGTCACAGTGTTATGATTGACTGGTTGTCCCTTTTTGTGTGCAGCACTCAAACAAGATCTTGCTCGGAAGCACAAAGACGCTCTGCAGTCCTGCAAGTCTCACAACCTCACACTTCTCAAATCAAACCAACAAGCAGAGCTGGAGGTACGCCATCAACATCTCGAGACCTCTGATCATAACATGGCAAATGTGTGCTCTTTGGTCTCCTAATAGTTGTGTGTTTCGCTTTCAGGCTCTGGAGATCCGTGTGCGAGAGGAGCAAAGGATGATGGATAAAAAGATCGTTGCAGAAATGGATCAAAAAGTCATCGACCAGCAGAACACCCTGGAGAAGGCCGGAGTCCCTGGGTTTTATATCACCACTAATCCTCAGGTTAATGTCCACACCTGCCCACTCACTATAGTTAAAATGCACACCAATAGCACAAATACACACAGCATGCACTTTGTGATGCAGGCAAATGTCCAGCAGATGGCACTGTGTGTCTAACCGCTCACTCTTCATCCTGTGTGACATTTCAGGAGCTGACAATGCAGATGAACCTACTTGAATTGATCCTCAAGCTTCAGCAGAAGGAGTCTCAATCTGGCTTCCTTTGAAAATGAGGCCTGATTGTGTTGAAAGAGGGGGAAAAATCTGTCAATTACCTGTCAATGGCCACAGACGGCGTATGCTTACAGTGATTGTGAGATTCAACATGTGACAGTTGAGAGGTGGCATGGTTGTCTTAAGCGACATGTTCACGAAATGTTCATCACTTAAGTGTAATAATCACTGTGGGAAACCTGCAGGAGAAAGCTGATCCTTGATGGTACATGTGAGGTGTTTCTAGTCCTGTAAGAGAGCAGGTGCAGGTTTTGAGGACATGGATTGTAAAGCACATGCCATCTCACACAGTGAAATTTGGACATTATTGTGTCCTCTTAATGACACATAATATGCATATTTAAGTAGTGAGAGAGCAGGTTGCAAGACTGCACTAGAAGAGGGTCATTATGTTGCTTAGGGAGTCAGAAACTGGGACTAATGTGACCCTCTTTATCATGGCCTATTATGTCTTTGAGGAAGTAATTTTAGGGTCAAATACATATTTTGTTACTGTGATCCAACTCTGAGCAGTAATAGTGGGCTGACTTCAGCACTTGAAACAGACCAGCTACAACTGGCCTCAGGGTGTTTATTCAAGGTGTAAAATAGAAACTGAGCTGTGGCAGCAGTTCCAGTCTTCTAGCTTTTTGAACAAGTTGTATTGTTTGTTTATTTAACTAGTATTCATTTCCTACATTTTTAAAAAATATTTTTCCATCAATACTGTGTCTGGGTTTTTTTTCAACTGTTCCATTTATTTTATGGAGTGCAGGTGATTTAATTTTTATATGTATTTTAGTTATGTTGGTACAGTTGGTGTAAATTAGGTGTTGAGGAAACCTGTTCACATTCACATTGAAATCTTTAACTTGTCAATGTTGGTTAATGTTATTGTTACACACAAATAAGCAACAATGATAAATTGAAGTAAGTATTTAATATACAGTATGGCCAACACCACTTTGGACAACAGCATTAAATATGATTATGTCCATTTGTTGATATTTTTTCTAATTTTCTGTTGTTATGTCATTAATTGACAAAATCAAGTTCTGCAAAACAGATGAATGTGTAAGTTTTTGTAGTACTTTGTTCCTTTATCATTTTAATAGGTGGCTGCTGCTTCTCAACTCTCCATGTAGAGCTGATTAAAACTCACACCTGTTCATGGGTAGACTGATTGGATTAATAAAAAAGCATCTGAAAGGTAACATGTTTGTATTTTTTTTCCAAACTTATAGGCCCTCTGAGTCTTAAACTGAGATGGATACGATCATATATGTGTTCATTTCATCTCACCTAGACTATAACATGATTGCATCCTTACATTCACCATAAGAGACCCAGACTAGGCACAACAGCAGGTCTCATATCACATCAGTCTGCTTTACAGCTTCCAAACAAAAAACATTTTTATCATCACCCATAAAGCCTCCATGGTCAGGAACATAACTACACTGTGATTTACTGTGCCTTCATATCTGGGTTCAGCCTCCCTGGTCTCCTGCAGAGTTTTATCGACTGACCCTCGGTATAAACACTAAATGATCGAGCAGGCTTGCCTCTACTCAAGAACACTGAAAACACGTTTTACAGATTGGTTCTTGGTCCTGTTTTATGTTGATTTTCTACTGTTTGATGTTAATTTAGTTTTATGACACACATTTATCACACTTACTGAAATACTGTTTCAGTGGTATTAAGTAACTAAAGACATTTACTCAAGTACTACAGTTAAGTGCACTTTTGTGTTACTTCTATTTAAGTATATCCAATTTGTGCTTAAATACATTTATTTAACAACATTAGTTACTAGTTTCTTTGATTTGTTCTACAAAACATGCGATTATGTTATTAAATATGGTGTGTTATAAATTAAAGGCAACACCTACTCTCACAGGTTTTTTCAGTTATGTGTAAACTCTGCTGGGTTTTACATGAGAATAATAAATCACTCACATTTAATTCAATGCAAACAAATCTAACAAGGGAACACTGGCTCCCTCATTAACACCTTGCAAGAAGCACTTTTGCATAGTAATACTTTTGATACTGTTTGCACATTGATAACGTTGATAATTATGTATCTACTATACATATATAAAAATCTGAATGTACAAAAAGTTTTGACAAGATTGTGATAGATTTCCTACATTTTTTCATCTGTTCTGTTTGTTTTAGATGTGTTGGTTCCAGGAGGTACAGATTAGGTGCTGCAGGTGCTCTTGCTTGCGGGTAATTTATTTATTTCAACTGATTTATTTCAGTCACGAACATAATAATAATGCAGTACAACGACGATATAGACAATACAAACTAAATCAACAGCACATGTATTGAAGTGGTGAGCTGCAGCATGTATCCAGGCAGAAGCTTACATATGTGCCTGTTTTCTTTACATTTAAGCTGCCCTGTAGAAAGGAAAGAACAAAATGCATATACATATGTACATACAGTTTATTTACTCATTCAAGCTGTCTAACAAACTCATCCACGCTGGTGTCAGTCTTCACTGCCCCCCCCCCCCCATCAGAGGCTCTGCGCCTTTAAGACGCGGTCCGCCCGGCGCAGCTTCATCTCCATCAGCGGCCGCTGCGCTCGGAGACTCGCGACGGCGGTGGCGCACCTGCAGCGCGCATGAGACCCGCAGCACCGACGGTAACTCTGTTTTTATGCTATTTCATTTCAACCACGCCCGCCTCACTGAGCACACTCTGCTTATCCTCTATAAGCTTTTTTTGCGTCCGTTTTTCATTTTGTTCTAAATTATTAATTCCGCTAAAACGACGCCCCCACCCCCCTCCCGTCCTCTTTGCCCCTCCTCGAGGTGCGGTCCCGTGGTCGTGGGGGTCCACCGAGGATGAGGACGTGGCGTGGACGAGTCGTGCGGGTCATGTTTTTATTTCTAGAAGAGGAGGGGGGAGGCTGGAATACAGCGTTACGTAATTGTAATGGAGGCATCCTGCTGTCGTCGTATGCGGGATGATGCGCGACCAGCACCGCCTCTGACTGAAGGAAAGACTCGGTGTGATGAGAAAAACCTCAGACGCGTTGCGAGCTTTTGCTTTTTTCCCTGAACAACCTTTAAGGTGACGTGGAGCGGCAAGAGCCACACATCAGGCCTCAGTGTGCTGCCAGATACTGAGACACATCACCTGAGCAGACGGACCACATCTGTAAAAAAAGTCTTGTTTACATGTGAGATTCGTTTGGAATTAGCTTTTATTTCTTAGATATGAAGAAATGTGCTGTTTTTACAGCTACTGACTGAGTAAAGTGTCACTCCTCTGCAGCTGTTACAGTCAGACATGTAACATCTGGGTCCACTGTATTAACTAACTTATATAATAGTGACAAAACAACGCTTTACTGCATGCATGTGTATTTTTTTCACGCTATATTATTGGCATTAAAGTAGTATTTAAAGTAGTAACGTGTTTTCTTCTTCGACAGACAGTAAAACACAGAGGTCCAGCCTGTGCCAGTATGGATTGGTTATTCACACAGTCCTATGTGTCAATCAGCATCATATGAAATGAAATGTTGTGTCCAGTGTCATTAAGTTTCCTCACACCTCACCTCTGTTGTGGAATACACAGTGTGGTGAGTAAACAAGTCAGATCTCATAGACCTGTTCTGATGTATACTTTCACCCTGCAGGCCGGCTTCATAGACAGCTCATGGATCCAGTGTAACTGCTGAAACCCCGTTCTGCCCAGCTGGCCCCACCTAACTTCGTAGCCATGGCGACTTGTCCAAGAGGCTGCACCCCAGCGGTGCGCCTTTGTCAGAAACTGAACCGACTCAAGACGCTGGATGACGACATGATGGCCACGTCGCTGAAACGCTGCCTTTCTACCTTGGACCTGACTCTGCTGGGAGTCGGGGGCATGGTGGGCTCTGGGCTTTATGTGCTGACGGGAACGGTAGCCAAAGACATGGTCGGGCCCGCTGTTATCATATCCTTCCTCTTTGCAGGGATCGCTTCCCTACTGGCTGCCTTTTGCTACGCGGAGTTTGGAGCGCGCATTCCCAAAACAGGATCTGCCTACATGTTTACCTACGTCTCTGTGGGAGAGATCTGGGCCTTTCTCATTGGGTGGAATGTGATTCTGGAGAACATGATTGGCGGCGCGGCTGTGGCGCGTGCCTGGAGCGGCTATCTGGACTCCATTTTTAACCACGCCATCCAGAACTTCACAGAGACGCACGTCATGCAGTGGAATGTGCCCTTTCTTGCTCATTACCCCGACATCCTCGCAGCAGGGATCCTAATTGTTGCCTCGTTCTTCATTTCCTTTGGCGTTCAAGTGTCCTCCTACCTCAACCACATCTTCTCCACCATCAGCATGGGCGTCATCGCCTTCATCCTGGTCTTTGGCTTTATGCTGGCTGAACCGGCCAATTGGAGCCAAAAAGAGGGAGGTTTTGCGCCTTTTGGGCTGTCTGGAATACTTGCAGGTTCAGCCACCTGCTTCTACGCGTTTGTGGGCTTCGACGTGATCGCCTCCTCAAGCGAGGAGGCAAAGAACCCGCAGAAAGCCGTCCCCATTGCCACGGCGATCTCCCTCGGACTGGCGGCGACAGCATACATCCTGGTCTCCACAGTGCTCACACTGATAGTACCCTGGCATACACTGGACCCCAACTCGGCCCTGGCAGATGCTTTCTTCCGCCGTGGTTACAGTTGGGCGGGAGTTATCGTGGCTGTGGGTTCCATCTGTGGTGAGTGTCGCTCTGTGATTGAGATGTACACGTTAAATGATTGTTGCATGGCTGTCAGTTATGTTTAGCAGTATTGCTGGTCACAGTGTTTTGATAATCACTCTCTGCTCCCGTTTCTAGCTATGAACACCGTGCTGCTCTGTAATCTCTTCTCCCTCCCTCGGATTGTGTACGCCATGGCGGAGGACGGCTTGTTCTTCTCCATTTTCGCGCGGGTCAATCCAATCACCAAAGTCCCCGTCAACGCTATATTGGTGTTCGGGGTCCTTATGGCCACCATGGCGCTCATCTTCGACCTGGAGGCCTTGGTTCAGTTCTTGTCCATCGGCACCCTCCTGGCGTACACCTTTGTGGCAGCCAGCGTCATTGTGCTGCGCTTCCAGCCTGACAAAAGCAGTGACAAGGGAACCGCCTCCACGTCTCCCAACCCCAATGTCGAGCCCTCCCCCGCCCGCTCAGAGTCGCAGACCATAACTGAGGACAGCGGGGAGCTCAAGCAGTACGAGTCCTTCTCTGACAAGCTCCAGCTGGTGGAGAGGCAGAAGACGAGGGAGCGGCGTGGGGTGGGGCAGCTGAAGGCCTTCTGGGAACCGTACCTGGGAAAGCTGCTGGGGGACTGTGAGCCGGGCGAGGTGGTGGCCTTCTGCGTGCTGACTCTGATCGTGAGCGCGGTCTCCCTCTGTGCCGTGGTCGAATTTGGAAAGAACCAGCTTCAGCTGCCGCTCTGGAGTTTCACAATGCTGCTGGTGATTTTTAGCTTAGCTTTCGTTCTCAGCCTGGCGCTCATCTGGGTTCACGAGCCGCAGACCAACAGCAAAACATTCCAGGTGAGCTCCTTTATTGTTTTCAGCTTTAACCAACTCTGTGTGTGTTATGGTGATTGGATACTGATGTCTGTCACTTTGCAGCTTGGTCCTGGATACATTCGTTAAACCCTCTTTTTTTATTGTCACAAAAACTACATATTCTGAGGGTGTGACTGATGTTTTATTGCTGTGTAGGTACCTTTGGTTCCACTGACTCCAGGTGCCAGTATCCTCATTAATGTGTTCCTCATGATGAAGCTCAGCCCTCTGACCTGGATTCGATTCACCGTATGGATTGCTATAGGTAAGAAGGCATCAGAACTTGTGTATGTATGGAGTGCACATATGATCTACATTATAGTGTGACATCACCAGGTTAAACAAACATTTTCTCTACCTTAAGGGAACAGAGAAAGTTTTCACTTTTGTCAGCAACTCTCTGAGGATGGAGATGGTGGTCAGATAGCGTTAATGCCCAGCCAGTAAGGGAGGGAGGGGGGATCACTGGGGAAACATGATTAGCTGCATTAGCTTAAGGCTTCTCTGGACCAGTAAACCATTTAAACAGTGCTGCCAGACTGCAGCAAGTTAACAAGATGCACACGCATGGAGTATTACACCTGACAGGGAACTAGGCTCTTTTATTTCCCTCAGGAGAAAGAAACAGCCAGTTACCATCAATGATGGCCACTGAAAAGAAAAAGAAAACTGTTTAATTGCTTCACTCTCTCATTCATTTTCATCCAAAGTCAAGTGTAAGTTTACGAAGTTAAAGTCATCACATGTAAATTGTAAACCTTACATATTGAGGACTTTAAATATTCTTTGACTATGATAGCAGCTTAAAAAGTAATAGTTTGAAATCTGACTGAAGTATTTATCTTTATGCACTGCCCTAACTCATTTAAAAATATCCCCAACAGCACCATCATGTATGTCAGGAATTTATAAACTAAATACATGAATACATAATAAATAAATCCATGAGTTGGACCATAGAATATAAAGTATTAATAATAAAACCCCTTGCAACATTTCACAAACTGGGAACATAAACAAAAACTCTGTCCCAGTGACCTGAGTTTAACTTGAGTTACGTGTCTCATGCTGTCCCTTTCCCAGGTCTCTTGGTGTACTTTGGCTACGGGATCTGGCACAGTAAAGAAGGCATGCGGGAGCTGCAGCCCAAAGATATGGCCGCCCGCTACGTGGTGCTCCCCAGCGGCAGCCTGGTAGAGACAGTGCAGTCTGTCCAGCCCGATGGACAAATGGACACCTCGGCACACCACACGGACCCCCCGGCTGCCGCGACAGCAGAGGAGCACGCGGGAAAGAGATGATGTGTGACCAAGCAAAGTCATTACCACTGCCTGGTATTATATGTTGTCTCCCACTCTCACATTGTACTATTACTGGTGTTTCTCTCCTTATCTCACTCCCTTTAGCTCGTGACTGGCCTGCCACAGTCTGTACTCGTTGCTCTGCAAGTGTAAGCACACCGCGGGGTGGCATGCACGCTCTCTGTCTCGTTGTGAAGCATATTTGTATATCTTGTAATACTCGAATGTACAGTAGAGAGCTTTATTACTTGTCCTGTAAACTCCTAGCATCAAAGTTGCATTATATCCTTTGAAGACCAGCTCTTTTCTTGCAACCTTGCCAGTTTGTCAGATGTAGGGGTTATATCTGGTGCTTTCTTTGTGACAAACCTTTAGTTGAGTACACTCAGATGAGGATTTTTTAATAACATTCTTGCAGATCTGAAGCTTGAGGGTCAACATTCACCAGAGCTCATTTTGCAGACAAGCCACTGCATTTTTGAAGATACAATAAGCATTCATTTATCACATGTTGTTTTTCAGTTGAGCAGAGTAATGCACAGACTATGTGAGTTTACATTTTTGCTTTTTTTTTCTTGATTTCTTCACCCCAAAGCCTCAGGAGAAACTACAGGCTCTGATCATTGGGATCCTCTTAGTCTGTCATCTCCTTTTGGTACCCATAGGCTGCACTAAGTATAGTGGTTTCTCTTAAATTATTTAATCCCATATTCTAAGATATATACTTATTTTTCTAATATTACAATCAATATTTAGCTTTTCTACAAGTCTCCTTAGCTTACTTTTCTTTCTGTTTTGGCTGCTTCATGGTATCTGTGGTCTCCATGTTTTGCATGTACCTCTATTAGTCTCTATCAGTAATTTGTGTCCCCCCTTTAGTGGCTGAACAACACATCAGTGCTTCACTTAATCTCATAAACCTTATCACATGACCTTATTCTTTTTTTGTCACTGACCTCACACTTGCATTCCTTTCTCACGCACATTTAGACACTAGCCCTCTCCTCTTTCCCTCCTGTTGACATGAGATTACAAAATCAAAGCACACAGATTACTGAGCTTTTTGCTTTACTGTGATATGACTAATTTCCTAAGATATCCTGAGATATAATTAGATTATGGGATAGGCTGAGAGCACAAGCCTATTGAGTGTGAGTCTTCTCACACAGGGTAGAATATTGGAATATTGGCGAGGGGGCACACACTGTTTATCATGTTAAACCTGGGATGTGCTTCATCTCTCCGAGGCCTCTGTAATCCCAGCAGATTTGCAGTAGTCCCTGTCGCCAGTCTGCAGCCTGACCTAGATTAGAGAGAAGCACACATATGACAGCACTTCTATTATACAGATAACATTCCCGCAGCCTGCGCTCGTAAACAACAGTGTCAGTAAGTGAAGTGAGGTTTTATTTTTTATTACAGACTGTAGATAAGTGTACTTTAAAAAGCTCCCAATGAATTCTGTTTTTGTTCATTTTATCTTGTGTTTGCATGTGTATCATAAGAAACCAATGGCCTTAAACATGTCATAATCAATCATCAAAGACTGAATTCCAAAGTTAAAGTACTCAGTCTCAGTGATTTAGATTTTTCTTTTGTGTGTGTGTTAGATGGATAATTACACTGGACCCCATGCTCTCTAATTGTTTAACTAAAACACAAATGTAGGTGAGAATGTACAGTCTGAGGCATTTTGGCATCAATTCAAAATGGAGTCAGGTTCAAGAGAATTTTGTACAACTTTGCACACTGAAAACTTAGTCTGGTCATTTTGTGTCACAGTTATGCTTTTGATGTCGGGGGCCAGAGACAGATGTCGACACTGCGGTGCTTTTTTGTGCCAGGAAGCACATTTATAAATTATCCAATTCTTTTCTTACTTCTGGATAGTATTGTACTCTGTACCTGCACACTGAGTTCTTGAATCTTTCTGTTTTAGTGTTTGTCTGTATAAAATGCAAAACGACTGTGTTATAAAGGAAAAATAAATGTTTTGAAGCAGCATTTACAAAAATCTAAATTGTGGAATAATCTGATCACCTCAGGGAATCACGTCCTACACAGTTTAAAAGGTATACACTGTGAAAACCATGATAGTCTCTGTCTACTCTGGAGGATAGAATAAGAGTCACATGACACAGGTTTGGTTTTATTCTGAAATAATGAAATGTAAAATTATATAAACTAAATAGCATACAACACAACACATATATCCTCTCAACTCTTCTCTGTCTATATCCTTTAATGAAGATGTTTTAAATATTGTCAGAAATTCAAAATAGCTCTCAGGTTTCTCAAATGTTTTGTTCCCACACACTGAAAGTTGAGTTTTAACAACTCTGCTGTTTTCTAGTACACTCAAACACCTGTAAAGCGTCTAATGCTTGGCCACTTAGGCGTTCACACACATGGCTTGCTTCTAAATCCTGAAGCCACATTAGCCATCTTTAACTATTTTGTGATTTTAATAGTTCTATTATAAGAGTTAGGGTTCCTTCATTGTCATCCAAAATGTTACATATGATTTTATTTTCTGTAGTTTACTGAGGTGTAACAGTCACCCAGAACAATAATAATTCTCTCTTCATCACATGACTTCATTTTAGAATAAATGTTAGTCATTATATATAAGAGTGTATATTCCCTGCTCTTGATTAATGTGATTGAATGGCATAGCTAAGCATAGCACTGATATAATGTTTACTGGCGTCTGTGGTTCTGGGTAAAACGGCTCTTAAGCTAATTTCTATTTCATGCTTGATGACACAACTGTATAGTTAACCCAATTTAGGGATTAGCCCTCAGGTCACGAGCTGTCGTTCGAGTGAATGAAATGACTGATCAGGTGTTCATTCAGGTGGGACTGGTAGATCAGAGTGCTGACACAAAGATAATTATAGTCAATCAGGTGTTAGCAGATAGTTACTAACACTTACTGATGTTTACTCTGTAGAAGATGTTTACATCTTGCAGATGCAAGAGCAAATACATGAGGTGTTTGACTTGGAACAGGCCTGACACGAAACAAGTCTCCAGGGCTCCTTTTGAGGCTCAGATTACACAGCTGTGCTCATGGCATCTTAAATTACCACTGCAAAACAAGCCTGATGACGTGTGGACAGAAGACGAAAGCAACTAAACAAGAAGCGTCAACTCACAACTCAGCAGTTGTGTGTGGTCTCCATATTTGTGCACAGCTATGGATATACTGACAGATTACCTTGGAGGGTAAGAAATAAAGGTCTGCGGTGATTCAGCAGAGCACTTGTGTTTCCATGGAAACTTACCCCCCACCCCCCCACCGTTGTCAGATGGCACTTAATAGCCATCAACATCTGTCTCTTGTGTCACTGTTCAAGGTTGCGCTGTGCAAACAAACCATTTACTTGGAACCACGTGACTCATTTGCTGTGAAGGTGATCCATTCAGACACACACAGGTTTGTTTGACAAGCATATCATGTGTCCAGAAACCTAATATACTTTAATGTTCCACTATAGCAGCAATAATAAAACTGTCTTCCTTCTATGTCTCCACAGTAGGTTTATTATTAACATATATATATATATATTATTAACATAATATGTGATGAAGTGGTAACAGTGGGAATCTGCTGTTTATAATGACACTTTAAAAGGACAAAAACATTTGTGTGAGTGTGGTGTGATGTCAATAAAAGACAGGGTTTATTTGGTGAATGTGCCTTTTATCTTCTGTTTGAATGCATTCGGGCTTTCATGTTTTTTTCCTTTGATTCGTGTTCCTGGACTGAGACAGGCGATAAGTGCTGCGTGTTTTCATGTGGTTTCTGGCAGCAGCAGAGTCCGAGCTGAAGTGGAGGGTTTGGAGGTGAAGTTGGAGGGACGAGGGGGAGGCAGCGGCAGAAGACACATGATCCTCTGTCCCGGCCGACTCCAGACCACTTTCCCCTCGTCCTGCCTTTTCTCCTTCCTCACTGTGTCCAGTCCTCGCTGCGCTGCCGCTCTGTCTGTGGCACAAAAGAGAAATACGGCAATGCCAAAACATGGCAGAATGATTAACCATTTAAAACAATGCATGCTCTGTATAAAAGTAACATTTTTCAACTAATATAACTCACAGTGGATTGTGATCCTGTGTCAGGTGATTTAGTTGTTTTTCTACTGGTGTGCTGGGCAGAGAGAGGCTCCATGACTGCTGAGGTGAGGCCTCCTATTGGTAAAACATGCCATTTTAATATACATACTCAAAACCAACATGAAGCAACTGAATATAGTTTTTCAAAAGTTTACTTGTGTATTTTCACATGATAACAACATTTCAGTCATCCTACCCTGCTTGCTTTATTTTGTGCTCTCTCCCTCAGTTTAACCAGGCTGTTGTGCAGCATCATGTTCTCCTGCTCTAGAAGTTTTATGCGCACGCTGTTCGCCTGCACTTGCTGCTCCATATCCAAAAACACATTTCCCGTACCTTGAAAATATACAATGAGAAACATGTTAATACAACAGTCAACGACTACAGTGTTAAAAAAGAGGCAGTCAGGAAGTGGTTCTGTGTGTTCTTAAGTGATCCTTTAGAGGAGAGGAAACAGCACTAATGCTGCGATGTTCACACGATCAGGTAGTGTCAGTCAGTGGGTGACTCATGCCAGAGGCTGACATTTTATCAATAAATAATAAATAATTGCCTACTCTGTGGCGGGGCCTGAGCCAGATGGCTGAGCTCCGGGAAAGCCACCAGCAGCCTTTCCCTCTCCTTTAAAGCTCGCACAAACTCCTTCAGCTCAGCCACGCTGTCCCTCAGCTCGCTTGTCAGTCTTTCTAGAGTCTGCTTCTCCTTTTGGAGCTCTAAACACAGGTCCTGTTGGAAAAAAGCAACACAGCTACTGTTTTTTTAAAGGTCTTTGTTATTGAAAATACTGGGCGTTACTGAGGAACTCCAGTATACCTGCTGCTGAGCGAGCTGAGCTTGCACCTGTTCCCTCTCCTCTGACATCTGCTGCAGCTGATTTTGCAGCTCGATCTGCCTCTCTTCTTTCTCTTCAAGCTGCGTTTGAAGCTCATCACATTCTTCGTCCAGAGCGTCCACTCTCTTTAACAAAGATTCTTGCTTTGCCTGCATTGACTGGGTGCACAGATGATAACAGCAACAACAGTGACCCACCTATATAAATCCATTTGTTGTGAGACCCATTCGTGGGTTAGATGGCTGCCACCAGAAAATAACAAATAATCCAGCGTTTCTGGTGACACTGACCTCCTGCTGGCGACAGGCGCTGTGGTATTTGGCCTCCTCTTTGTCAAGACGGAGCTGGGTGTCAGAGACTTGACTCTCTAACTGCTGGATCCTTTGCTGTAGTTTACAGCAGGAGTCTTCCTCCTGCACCTGCAACACCCTCACTTTCTCCTGCAGTTCATCCTTTTCACATTCTGCCACAAAAAAAAATCAACCCACACAGCAACATCTGGTTATTTAATGTATGCAATCAGATTTCATACAATTCTGCAACATCCAAATATTACAAGAAGTAGCATTATGTCCTTACGAAGTGTCTGTAATGCATCCTGCTGCTCTGCTACTTTCTCTCTCAGTCTGCAGTTACTCTCCTCCAAGCTCAGAGTTTCTGTTAACACATTAAACACATGAAGTGAATGTGACCCCACTGATTTCCCATCATGTTTTCTGTGTTTTCTGCACCTCTTTTGAGTTGTCGCTGCTCCTCTTGCAGCCTCTGCTCCGTCTCCTTCACAGATCTCTGTGCTTTATGCAGAGAAAACTCAAGCTGGACGCTGTTCACTTGGTGCTTTTCCAGCTCTTGCTTGAACTCTCTCTGTGCTCTTTCCAGCTGAAACCTGAATTTCTCCCGCTCCGCCTCGGCCACCTCCAGTCTCTCCTCAAGAGGCCTCACCGTGCCCCGTACGTCCTGCAGGTGTTTGGCCAGGCGGCGCATATCCCTGAGCTGCTCGCCGGCCCACTGGGTGATGTCCCCTGCCGTCATATGTCCCAACTCCAGAGTGTCCCTCACAGCTGCCGACAGCGGCCGCAGAGATGAAGGCAGGCCCTCGCTCTGAAACAGCCCCACCAGACCATCTCCTGTTTGTCTCAAAGCACACTGCACCTGATGGCACGCGTCGCAGGGAACGAGGGACGACTGGATTGTCTGGCAGCTCACACTGCGGCTGTCAGCTTTGGGACAGGATGGAGCACTGCCAGAGGGACTGGAAGAGCAGGAAGATGAGGATAGTGTGAGGATGTCGCTCTTTGAGCTCATCTGGGAGGAGACTGATGACAGTGGCTCATTACAGTCAAATGTCTTTGCTTGTGTTTTGATGTCTTTTTGCATCCCCTAAAAAGAAAAAGAAAATTTATGAGATCCATCAGATGTCTCTGTTCATGCTTTGGCATTATTTTAAATGTTTTTTCTCTATTTACCTTCTGGTTGGCAAATTGAACTAAATTGCTCCAGTAGTGTCTGACTACAAGACCAACAGAGAGGCATCTTCTCTGCTGGGTTCGATCTCTGCGGTGGCTGCACCTCATTTGCTCAACATAAGCGCTGAAGCTTTGCAGGAGGAGCAGTAGTCTTGTTCGGAAAGAGGGGAGAGAAAAGTCCTGCTTGAGCTGTTCAGAAGTAAAGCACCACCAGACTGCATCATTGAATAGTGCAAATATAAACTTCACACTGTAACTTTTGAACCCCCATGGAAAACATTTTTGCACATCCCTGCACAAACTGCACACTTCTGTCATTTCAATAGCAGTCACATTGCACAGATTGTCTTTATCTTGATTTTATATTTTATATTCATTTTATTTATATTAATACTACTACTTTATAACATTGTCTGTTTCATATTTAATTCAGAATTTTGACTTGAACTACTTGCTTTCACCCTATTTTTTGCACCAATGTATCAGAAACTCTGCAGGTGAACTCACACTTTGTATGTACCTGTCAATCAGCAGCTCCAGTAGCACGATGTGGGAGTGCTGGTTGAAAGCTTCCTCTCCGTCCGTGAAGTCGTACTCGCCCAGCAGAGCCACCATGTCCAGCTCACAGGACGCTTTGTCGGGGTACTTCCAGGAGGGGGAGCGGACCGGTCCGGTTCTGGAGAACACGTCCAGGATCGCCCCCTGAAGGTCGACCAGGTCTTTACGGAGACTCTCGATGCAGTCCTGACGGCCCAGAAACTCGCTCATGTCTGCCGAGCTTGATGGCTTATATCACTTTTTTTTCCTCCATCTGCCTCAGCTTGTTGACTGAAGCGTCTCCTTAGCAACCCCACTCCCGCCCCCAAAAAACTTCTAGTCCCAGAATGCTTTGCCGCATGTTTCCGGAAGTGATTGGCCTCCATTGGGTCAACGAAAGCGCGACGAAGTAAGTGTCCAACTGCAGTAAACCTGGGTCTTTTTTGCTGTTATAGTGCGTGCTTCCTAATTATTATATTTTATACTAAGGTAATTTTGAATATACTGACTCTTCTCTTTGTGGTCGTATGTTCTCAGGTAACTTTTGGTCCCATTAACAAGACGTCGCCATGCCGCCTGGGCCTGTTCAGATAGTTCAGCCGGAGTCCAACAACAAGGTAACTACAGCTCTGCTAAAGTTAACACCGTAGATAATGTAGGGACACTAATGAACTAGCACATTTGTCTTACTAGGAAATGCCTTCGTGGGTGTGAGCATTTTAGAAGAAACTAGAGTCTGTTTTGGGTAATCCACATCTAGTTAGCCTGCTGTTAGCTTATGCGGTCCATTCATCCAAATGAGCAAGAGAACCGCGTAGTTTAGTTGTATAATCATACAAAGTCTAATCATGGATGATTGTTATTCAGTAATTATAATTCTTTGCACCTTATTCATGTTTTTTGTACCCTTTAAGTATCTGAACCGTTGAACAGAATTACCTCTATTTTTTTTATTTTTTTAGTTTTCGGTTGTATTGTCTGTATTATATTCTGCTTCCGTTTCTTGAACCTTTAGTAATTTTTACTCGCGATCTTCTTTCAAAATATTATTTGAGCACATTTAGAAGGAGCATGTGACTTAAAGACTATCATTGCCATGTAATTGTGGACATGACAAATATAAGCTTGAATAATTTAGTGTGTGTTAAAGTAGCTGCCATCATTCTTGTAAGTCAGCTGAACTGTTTGCTCAAAGTATTATAAAATGTCATATCTCAACAGTAGCTTCCCACAAACACTGTGGCAGTTCCCTGTGATACACTATTTAAAGAGAAGTAGATGTCAATACTTTGTACAGGAAATTCGTAATAATTCTCCACTCTGCTGCTCGATGTAAGGAAGGTACTGTTAGTGTACTGTTGTTAGTGGGTTAGGACTATGATTAATGATTAATAGATGTGATTTGTGTTGTTTGAACACTGTAATGTTCTGGATGCAGTGGGTGCTTATGTGTTTTAAGAGCTGATCTTGTTTTTTTAATCCGTTTTTTATTCTTTCATACAACGCTCTAACAAGTGTAAATTTTGTTAACAGAATGATGGAACGTCAGAAGAAACTCCAGCGACTAAACCCATTGTTGGTATCATTTATCCGCCTCCTGAGGTCCGAAACATTGTTGACAAGACAGCCAGCTTTGTTGCCAGGTTGGTTACTCCACGTGTGTCAAATTTATGTTATTTCATATAGCTGCAGTGTTTACTGGATTTGATTTGATGTTTATGATGTAACTCATTTCTTGTTGTTTCACAGGAATGGGCCTGAGTTTGAAGCAAGGATCCGTCAGAATGAAATCAACAACCCAAAGTTTAATTTCCTCAACCCTAATGACCCCTACCATGCCTACTATCGCCACAAGGTTAATGAATTCAAGGAGGGCAAAGCGCAGGAACCATCTGCAGCTGTGCCTAAGGTTATGCAGCAGACCCTGCAGCAGTCCCAGCAGCTTCCTCAGAAAGTAAGGCTTTGCATTTCTCTTAATTTAGTTTTTTTTTTTTTATCCCTTGTAGTTTGTGGTATTTTGTCGTAACAGCTGATATTTTCTGTTTAATTTGTAGGTACAGTCACAGGTGATTCAAGAGACAGTGGTCCCCAAAGAACCTCCTCCTGAGTTTGAATTCATCGCAGATCCTCCATCCATCTCTGCGTTTGATCTGGATGTTGTTAAGCTCACTGCCCAGTTTGTTGCTCGCAATGGCCGCCAGTTTCTCACTCAGCTCATGCAGAAGGAACAGAGGAACTACCAGTTTGACTTTCTGCGCCCGCAGCACAGCCTTTTCAACTACTTCACCAAGCTCGTTGAGCAGTACACCAAGGTGACCTCACAAATTGTGCCTCTCTGATATTATTGTTAATTTTTGTTTTGTCTGGTGATGCCAAACTGCGTCTTGATCGTGTGTCTCCTGTAGATTCTTATTCCTCCCAAAGGCCTGCTGACCAAGCTGAAGAGAGAGGCTGAGAATCCAAGGGAGGTCATGGACCAGGTAATCCCCTTAAACTGTGACAGTTTCTTAGAGTAAGCATTTGATAGCATGTTGCCCGTGTTAATCAGCTGTTGTCCTGCACAACTATCAGGTGAGGTACCGTGTCGAGTGGGCGAAGTTTCAGGAGCGCGAGAGAAAGAAGGAAGAGGAGGAAAGGGAGAAAGAACGCGTGGCGTACGCCCAAATTGACTGGCATGACTTTGTCGTGGTTGAGACAGTGGATTTCCAGCCCAACGAACAAGGTAACATAACCACAATATTTATAACCTTGTAAAGGTGTAAACCCATAACTGTAACCAGAATAATGAATCTTGTTTTGTGCTGTTTCCTCAGGCCACTTCCCCCCACCTACAACACCAGAGGAGCTTGGCGCTCGCATCCTAATCCAGGAGCGCTACGAGAAGTATGGAGAGAGTGAGGAGGTGGAGATGGAGGTTGAGAGTGAGGATGAGGATGATGAGCGGGAGGCACGGAACGAAGGCCAGCCCTCACAGCCTGATCAAGACACACAGGTGCAGGACATGGATGAGGTAAGAACTTAGGATGTCATTAATCACCCTGTACTGCCCATTCTTGACCAACTGTAAGCTGCTTTATTGATAGAAATTTTTAATTCAAAGGGTATTACTGCTTTGATGTTTGATTTTCTTTTTCCAAAAACCTCCTGAAACTGAAAAGAATATAGAATAATAAAAACTTTTCATAACCACACCTCATTCCTCTGCTTTCACTTTCCTCAGGGATCTGATGAAGATGATGATGGCATGAAGGCTCCACTGCCACCAGACAACCCCATGCCACCCCCACTGCCACCAACTCCAGACCAGGTCATCATTCGCAAAGACTACGATCCTAAAGGTAACACTTGCTTTCTAAGATGAGGGAATAACAAGTGCAGAACAAGGCGTAGCTCTGTTCATTGGGTGTTAATCTCATGTCAACCTTTCCCCGTAGCCTCCAAGCCTCAGCCATCAGTTTCAGCTCCAGATGAGTACCTCATCTCGCCAATCACCGGTGAAAAGATCCCAGCCAGTAAGATGCAAGAGCACATGCGTATTGGTCTGCTGGATCCACGCTGGCTGGAGCAAAGGGACCGCAGCATCAGAGAGAGGCAGACAGAGGATGAGGTCTACGCTCCTGGTTTGGATATTGAGAGCAGCTTGAAGCAACTGGCTGAAAGGCGTACCGATATCTTCGGTGTGGAAGAGACGGCCATTGGTAAGAAGATTGGTGAAGAAGAAATCCAGAAGCCAGAGGAGAAGGTGAGCACAACAAAGTTTTGGGTTAAACGAATTCCTGAGCTGAATCAAAGTCAGCACAGTTTTGATCTTTAAATGTTTCAATGTTACCAGGTTACTTGGGACGGCCACTCAGGAAGCATGGCTCGTACCCAGCAGGCTGCACAGGCCAACATCACCCTGCAAGAGCAGATCGAAGCCATCCACAAGGCCAAAGGACTGGTGGGGGAGGATGACACTAAGGAGAAAATCGGCCCAAGCAAGCCCAGTGAGATTCATCACCAGCCTCCTATGCCCTCGTCTGCAGCCATTTTGCCTAAACCCAGTCCTCCAGTCACAGCAGTGCCTCGCCCACCTGCTTCTGTGAGTTACTTAAAACTTAAACAGCTCCTTTTTCATTAAATGTGTTAATGTTTTTTTAATTAATAACTGAATGTGTTTTGTTTTTGTAAACAGGTGGGACCTCCAGTGCGCACCACTCTTCTGTCTGCTGTACCAGTACTTCCAAGACCGCCTGTGGCTCCTGTGGTGCGCCTTGCACCAGGACAAGTCATAACACAGATGCCTCCCATGATTCCTGCTCCCCGCATCAATGTGGTCCCCATGCCGCCATCAGCACCTCACATCATGGCCCCCAGACCGCCTCCCATGGTCGTCCCAGCTGGTAAAATGGTTTCCAATCACCCATCGCTCACATTCAAAATAAATATCCTCCAGAAAATGAATGCTTGTTGTATTGTGCTGATTTGGCAGCCAAACCTTTGTCAAGACCTCCTTATTTTATCATTTGATATTAAATATCTGCTTCCTCCTCCAGCATTTGTTCCTGCACCTCCGGTACCTCAACCCCCAAGCTCTGCTCCTGCACCACCATCACACCCACCCCCACCTCACGAGGATGAGCCAGTCAGCAAGAAGATGAAGACAGAGGACAACCTGATTCCAGAGGAGGAGTTCCTTCGCAGAAATAAGGTTTGTTGTGTCACAATCTACATGCAGACAGACTTTATATACAGGATTTAAACTTTTGATTTGCGTTTGGCAATCCAGGAGACAAGTAGGCCTGTGTGTTGTGAAACACATCGTTCTTATTTTCAGTGATAAGAAAACCTCTTCAGTAGCATGTAAATTTAGCTGTAATAAGATTACGTATCAAATTACTGATCCTGTAACACCTTTGTTCATCCTCCCCTCCTGCTGTAAGTTACTCTGTCTTAACTTGAGTCATGACTTTTTTTTTCCTCTCTGCCAGGGTCCTGTGGCAGTTAAAGTGCAGGTGCCCAACATGCAGGACAAGACTGAATGGAAGCTGAATGGCCAAGTGCTGAACTTTACTGTCCCACTCACAGATCAGGTATGCAAATGTTGCCCTATTGTATCCTTCTTCCTACTGAGTGTATGTCAGAGTATCTACTGCACTTTTATGGATGTGCAATCGCATTGTCTTCACAGGTGTCTGTCATTAAAGTCAAAATCCACGAAGCCACGGGCATGCCAGCGGGGAAACAGAAGTTGCAGTATGAGGTACACTTGTCTTTTAACCTCCTTGAACCATATTCTTCATTTTCATCTTTTCAACTCGACTGATTTAATAATATTGTGTTGTTTTGTTCCTTACAGGGCATTTTCATCAAGGACTCCAACTCACTGGCTTATTACAACATGAGCAACGGTTCAGTCATTCACTTGGCGCTGAAGGAGAGAGGTGGAAGAAAGAAGTGAGCTGTCGCAGAAGACGGAAAACATTTTACTCGTGGATGTTTTGTCTCTCCTTTCTGTCATGTCATTTTAGTTTAATGACAATTTTCAGAGTAATAATGTGCTTTTCATACCGTTTGTGTCCATGTTAAATGAAATGTACTGCACGCCGGCTGGCAGGCATGGCTTCACACTGTTGACTTGTTCATGACGACACACTTGTAAGAACACGTAGAGCCCCTGTAATGCTAATCCATTTAAATAAAGGAATAAAGAAATGAAAAACTGCTTTTTGTTGCTTCCTGTAAAAGTTAATAACTATAAAACTAACAACTAAAACATGGATTAATTCAGGCCACAGGCTCCACTGACCACCAAAAGGCACAAAAGGCTCAGTGATGTAGACTAAACAGTAAAATAGCTAGTCCAGTCTAAATTGGTGGTTTAGTTGGAGATTTGCTCTGTGGTGCTGCATTTTTTTCCCTCCCTCAGACACAAGCTGTAGTTCCCGGAGGAGCCACTGGGGGTAACAGTGACTGTAAAAGCAGCCCAGGACGGGGCTGCAGGTCGAGGCTAAATCTGTCCAGCACACTCGGGAGGATGACAGGACAGCGACTGTAGTCAGCTGGAAAACATGACAGAGTAGCCTGTAAACCAGCCGCCATAGTTAGTCTCAAGAAGAAGCCGCAGGTTTGAGGTTGGTTTGCTGAAAGTCGGAGCGAACGTCTTCGGGTTGAGTCTTCAGCAGCAGCCGAAGCTAACTTTAGCAGTTAGCTAGCTAGTGTTAAATCTGAACAAGTTAACCGAGCTAGCTTACTCTTGTTAACGCGTTTCAAAGCGAGCTGACAACTCGTAGATAACATTAACAAAGCCAAACAGTGGCTGGAAAAGTTGGACTCGAGTTAAAGGGGGTGAAAATCATGGCGCCTGTGTGGTTTGATTGGACGACTTGTGCGGAGGAGCAGTTTTGACTTTGTGGCTGTCAACAAGCTCGCTGACGTTAGCTGTCCCGGCTAGCTCCGCTGTTTTTCCTCTCTTTTTCTTTCTTTTTTTTGCCAACATGGCCAAAACGGAGAACGGCCGTCGGTCGGTGGACGCCCGGTCGGACTCCCGGTTAGACACCCGGAGCATCCGGACGATCAGCAGCAGCCACATGGACGACGAGAGCTCGCTGGGCTCGGACTCGGAGATCAATGGCTTCACCAGCGACAGACAGACGGATAAATACGGTTTCATCGGCGGGGCGCAGCAGTACACGGAGGAGTCGTAAGTCACTGATTCATTGACTGTCTGACTTTGATATCTGAGCACACACATGTTGTGATCGGAGCTGGGTCAGTGCAGATGTTCATCTAGTTGTCAGATGTTTTGTTGTTGTCTTGGTGCTTCAACACAGCACAGCTCCCAACCAGCTGCGTGGCACAATGTGTGTGCGTGTGTGTCTTTTCTTTTTTAATGACTCACACAATAAAGCAAAAAAAAAACAAAAAAGCCATCAGCAAGCACATGAAAATTTATGGAGTTTAAATCATCATGTTCATAACACATAATGCACTTCTGATTATTTACAGAGAAAAGATGATGAAACTCTCCACACTGTCTTGTTTGTTTGGTTTTCATTTGAATTAATTTATTCAAAGCATTTGAGGCAAGTTGTGGTGTATTTGTTTTCTAAGAAGGCCTTTCTTTCTTCCCCTTTTTAAAAAAACTGGGGGCCTACATTGCAGCTCTGAAATAGTAGAAGGAGTGAGTGAAAGTTGTGCCAAGCACTGGCTGGCTGCGAGCTTCCTGTTTTCTGGAGGATTGGCAGACTTGGAGCCCCTTTTACTCCAGGGCCCCTTTTTTGGCTCTCCGCTTTATAGGTGGTCACAAACCCGGAGTTTTACTTACACTGTTTGGCAGTGATTTAAAGGAAAGCATCACTGCTGAAGGTCTCTTGGGTTTAACGTTGTTGTGCAGAATCCCAACACATAGTCTACAACTTTTTTTTTTAACTAAAAGAGGGTTGTCCTGAGTTAAAAAAAACACGCCTTTGAAGACTTTGAACCCTACAATTACAGGCCTGTGCTGATGAGATAATTACACAGCTTAGTAAAGCATCAGGCCTCATTCGTAATGTAGGTTAGACTTGCCTACGTCTTCTCTTTCTGCCAGAGAATATCATGTGCAATCCCTCATTTTTCTTGCCTAGTAAATGTTCTGAAGTTCAATTACATCACGAGACCGTCGACTCCTCGCTGCAGCTCTTTGAGGTTAAACAGGCGTTGTCATTAAACGGGCTACATCTGAGTAGATGTCTTATATAGTCTCCTCAAAACAAGGATGGTAGCTGTTATTTTTTACTCCCTTCAGAGTTTAGCGACTGCATATGAGCGATGGCCACACACGCAGATCTGATGGCACATGAGGAAAGATGAACAGCCTTTTTATGTTTATCCAGTTAAGAGTTTTATTTCAGACCTTATTGGAAAAAAATACAGATTTTTTTCCCAGCGTGCCCCTCACCAAATATAAGAATAGATTTAGATGTTCAGTTGTTATTTGGATTAATATAAGTTTAATGTACAAAGTTATTAAATGTGTCTTTCCCACCTTTCTTCCAGAGCAAAGGATGTCCCTCCGGAGGTGCTCAGGCAAAGGGAGGTGAAGTGGCTGGATATGCTCGGCCACTGGGACAAGTGGATGATCAAGAGATATAACAAGGTTTATTCATTATTATAAAAATGTCAAGAATTTTGTTTGCAAGTCTTGATTCGGTGTTATCTCTAAAGGATTTTTTTCCCAAAGGTGGATATCTTAGCTTTACCACCGTCAACTCCAGACAGCAGTTTTCACTCCTGTGTTGATTTGTACACACGACCATAGAGGGCAAATGGCTTTCCTCAAGTATTTGAGTGCACAAGGAGAAGACACATTGTTTGCAGCCTCACTCGTCGGGCTGGTTTTGTGTGAAGCGCTCTCAGCAATTCAGCACGGAGCCGCAACTTCACCTCATTTCCATGAATCAGCAGCAGGGCAGGACACGACCCATCCCACTATCGCCCCATGCACCATGTGACAATTTGACAGTCTCAAATTCAGGGTGGGGCTGTATTGACTTCCTGTGAGACAACCATGTAATAAAGGTGCTGTGGGTAGAAACCAGAGCTGTACTCAAATGCAAGATGGTCTTTCAGCGTGAGGAGCACCTCTGTGAAGAAGAAGAAGAAACGGTGTATTTAAGCTGCAAGCAGTTTTTTCTCCCATTTTCCTGTTGTGGTGGTCGGCTCAAAGGTCTGGCAGTGAAGGTCAAGGTTTCTGATCCATTATTATGCTCCTTTGGTCTCAAAAATGCGAAAGTGGTCATTCTACTGTCCTTAGAGAAGTGTGCCAGTTTTGTATCAGAATGAAAAAAACAGAAGGATCCAGAAATGGTTCTGTAAATCAAACCAACATCACTGTCAGTGAAGCTTAAATTTGTATTTCACTTGATCCAGGTTATTGTGTCAACATCGGCTTGTGATTCTGTATGAGAGATTATAGCCACACCTCTCCTTGGACACCCTGCCCAAGTTATCCTTCAGGTATTCCAGGGTGATTATTTAGTTGTGTACTTCTGGACATAACAGCAGACAATACAAGTTCATTAAGACCATTATATTTGTCTTCCATTCACATTCAATGGTAAGAAAAAAGGTGGTTTTCTTAAATAAGCATCTTGATAGAATTTCATAAATTATAACGTCCACATGAATGATACAGTCAGTGTCGAATTCCTGTTTTACCTCAGCATTGAGGCCTTTCCAGAGTAAAATTCCTACTGTGTAAACAAAAGGATGTTGTATAACGTGAGGTTTGCCGAGGTAAACAGTTTGTGGCGAATGCACTGAAGTGAAATCAGACCAAAGCAAAATATAGCATTAATGTAGACAGTTCATGACTAATATGTAGTGATGTGTGCAACTGAGCCCTGAAGAAGAGAACTGTATGTCACATAACAACATGAGCTGCTGCTCCGTGGTCTGAGCAGATAACTGCGTTTTACACATATGCAAGAAAAGGAACCGATACCAAGTGACAGGTCTTGTGCTTTTACTGCTGAATGTTCACTCTGTACCAGCATTATGTCTTTCTCTGCTTGTGGCAAGCTATTGTTATACTTATTGTTACACTTATTCCCTTTTGTGTCCTGCTTTATTTGGTGTTCCCTTCTTCCTCTGTGGTTCAGGTGAGGCTGCGGTGCCAGAAAGGGATCCCTCCTGCCCTCCGAGGCCGCGCATGGCTCTACCTTTCAGGGGGGAAGATGAAGAAAGAGCAGAACCAAGGAAAGTTTCAGGTCAGAGTGCTGCCTTTCACTTCCTCTCGTAGCTTCTTTCACACTGTATTTTAGGCTTATTTCATTTTTAACTTTCATCTGAAATTGTTACTGAAACTGTGGGCATGCCAGTAGTTCACTCGGTTGAGAGCCCTGATGTGTTACACACAGAGCCAGAGTTCATGTTTACTTTTTGAAGTTCAAAACATACAATTAAGTGCTGTTTAAGAGCTAATGATACAACGTTCTTCTTCAGGGTAGTGAATAGTAACCTTTTTTAAAGCAAAAAGCATTTCTGTTTTAAGAGATTTAAAAAAAAAAGAATATCCACTTTTGAGTTGTTTCAATATGAAAGGACTTAATTAAGAGATCTCACAAATCTCCCCATGTTTTTCAAACAGGAGCTGGATAGCCAGCCTGGGGACCCCGCATGGATCGATGTGATTGAGAAAGATCTCCATCGACAGTTTCCTTTCCACGAGATGTTTGTGTCACGGGGAGGGCACGGGTAAGCTGTTTGAAATAATGTGATTATACGCGCTGTAATTGGTCAAAGTTATGTTTGACAGTCTGTTTGACTTCCTGACTGTCTTTGTTGGTGTTTTGACCTCCACAGGCAGCAGGACCTGTTCCGTGTTCTTAAGGCCTACACCCTGTACAGGCCGGAGGAGGGATACTGCCAGGCTCAGGCTCCCATTGCTGCTGTGTTGCTTATGCACATGCCTGCTGAGGTACTTTGTCCCTCCACCGCAAACACCATATAAACTGCCTCATTGGGGTGTAAAAGTACTGTCACCATATGTTGGGAGGCTTTCTTGTGTTGGCTGTGGAGTTATTGGTTGTCTGAACCTGAGCTGAAACAGAATTTTCAAGGCCTGTTATTATTTTGGTCTTTTAAAAGTGAAATCCACCCTAAAATAGAAATCACATGAGCTTTTTCTCTCCTGTTTTACATCTCTGTTTTAACATCTGACCTTGGATAAGTCTATTTTTAAGCTTAACAGCACAGAGACAGACTGTACTAATGATGTCATCAGGAGATAAATCCTGGAGCCGCTCCAGAGTTTGAATAATAGATCAACTCTTGGAACACAAAGAACACCAGTGAAACATAACAATGCCTCAAAAAAAAAAGGATGAACCCTTGAAATACATCTCTGTGTCAATCGATCATTTCCAAATCTTGTTCGTCACGCTAACAAACTGCATCACTAAAGAAAATCAGTAGTCACAAGTTACGATGAAGCAGCTGCAACACCAGGAATGTTAACAGAACGTTGAGGCTTGAGACGCCGCCCACTTGCATTAAAAGTCAATGTTTCCGGTATAGAAATAAAGCTTTGTGAAATGAGCTGCTCTGTTAAGTTTCCTGACATCATCTGTGTGTGTTTCCACAGGATGCCTTCTGGGGGCTGGTCCAGATTTGTGAGAAGTACCTTCCTGGCTACTATAGTCCCGGCCTGGTAAGACTGAAACACATGCACGAATGCACAATGACATCACCTGGTGTTAAGACATGCAGAACGAACATCACCTGACTTTGTTTTCACGAGAACTATAATGTAAATAAACTGAGCATTCGCTGTGATGACAGTAAAACTGGAATGCGTTGCAAAACATGAAATCAGTGGGGCGTTGTCAGTGTTGTCAGACCATAACACGATTACTTTCTTGCCTAACAACATGAATAATCCATCTTGCATTATTCACTTTGGCGGTGGTTACTGTCATTTTATATATATTCATATTATTGTTTTTCTATAAAATAATTCATTGTAATGGAGACTTTCTAGTGAAATGTTTCCTCATGAAAACAAAGCTTGGAGCTGTAAAAGAAGATGTTGCAACATCTGGGTGCATCTCGGGAAACACAAACAACACCATGATGCGTTTGGACTGGTTTATTTTCAATGGCTCAACATCCACCTGCATATTAGGCCCTGACGGAAGAGAGCACAATAGCTTTTGTTTTCTCTGTTAATGCGTTCCTACCTGTGTCTCTCTCAGGAAGCCATACAGTTAGATGGGGAGATCCTGTTCGCTCTGCTGCGACGCGTCTCTCCGCTGGCCTACCGCCATCTGGAGAAGCACAAGATCGACCCCATCCTCTACATGACCGAATGGTTTATGTGTGCCTTCTCCAGGACGCTGCCTTGGGCCTCCGTGCTGCGAGTCTGGGACATGTTCCTCTGTGACGGTAACCAAAGCTAGTTTCAGCGGCACCAGATGTTGCAGGCAGGCGGTACATCAGAGCTTCTTTGCCGATGATGCTCAGTCACCTGGTTTTTATCTCTCCCAGGAGTCAAGATAATCTTTCGTGTGGGTTTGGTGCTACTCAAGTGCATGCTGGGGACTCGGGAGAAGGTGAAGGCATGCCAGGGCCAGTATGAGACCATGGAGCTTCTCAAGGCCATAGAGCCGCGATACATGCAGGAGGGTTTCCTCGTCCGAGAGGTAATGGCAGAGGATGTGTTGTAGTGACTAGTTAATGAGTTGATGAATATATACCAAAACTGAAAACTGAGTTCATATCACAGGAGGGCTGGTTCATGATGAATGCTTCAGTTATTTTCCTCAGTCAGGGTCGTTTTCCTAATCTCGGGCTGGCTGCCAGGTAGCAAAAACCACAAAGCTAATTAAATTCTTCAGCAGAAGTTTTTTTCATGAACTAACTTGTAATAAATTTGTCATATATCTGTGGGTGGATATTCACTGATATAAACAAAGCTACCAGAACACTGTTAGGAAATTTACCAAAACCTTATTAGTGGAACTTTTAAGTTTATTTTTATACATATTTTTAATGTTTTCTCCTCACTTTTCCGACACAAATAACGTCACATACAGCAGGCTGAGACATATAAAGGCATACACATGGTTTTGTTAAGACATGAACAGTCTTTGTTTATAACTCCAAGTCTTGTTCTACTGGCATAATCCTTTAATGATGTAGTGGAGTGTTGTGTCACTTGTGAACAATGGCTGTTCAGAAATGCAGCCGAGGAAACAGCAGAGACTCTGAGAATTAAAATGATACAGAGACCAATTGACTGCAGTGCTGGCTGGTCAGTGTCTGGTTCCTGTGCTTTGAGTGAGTCTCTGTGCAGGCTAACAATACCACCTCTTATATGAAGGGTTGTCTCGACTGTGGCTGACCGTGGATCCACACCAGCCCGGAGGCTCTTTGGCATTTACTGGCAAAGTTCACATTGTTAACACAATGCAAAGGACATGCTGTATTTTCCAGCTGGGGCTGGTCTTTTTCCTACACATTTCATTTTATCTGCATGTTAGTGACTCCAGCTGTGACCCCACTGTGATACGTCTCTTCCTGTTGCAGATCCTGGAGGTGCCAGTGACGGCACGAGATGTGGAGAGGGAGCATCACAGCCAGCTGAAGCGCTGGAAGAAGAACCACGGGGAGCTGAATTTCAAATCGCCCCCGAGGATGCACGGCGCTCGGCTCATCATGCTGGCCGAGCCTCCGAGGCGCCAGGACCTGCAGCAGAACCCCACCATCATACTGGAGGTGCCCGAGCCTGCCACACAGCTTAAGAAGGGCAAGGAGGAGAAGAAAAGCAAGAAGAAGAAGAGCATTAAGAAATCCAAGCACGTTGAGGAGATAACTAATCCTTACTCTCTCCCCAGTGACCTACCACCTCCACCCTCAGATCCACCGGCCCCGCCTCCGGTCAGCAGCGAGACACCAGAGACTGTGCCACAGACTGAAACAGACGCACTTCACCAGCAGCAAGCGCCTCCCACAGATCCTCCCCCTGCCAAAGAATCTCCTCTTCAGCGATCCACGCAAAGCCTTAGCAGCACCGAGCAGGACACGTACCTGTAGCTCTCCCTACGCGTGATGACGAAGCACCAGCACCCTTCAGCCAATGACCAGCCAGCCTAGCCAAGGTCTCTGATTGGCCAGCTACGATTCTAGTGTTGGCCTGTTTTGTATTAATTTACTCACTTATAAACACCGTTTTGCCTATGATATTATTAGTATACACTAAAGCATCATTGCTAAGTGTAAAACTACTTAAATGCTTGCGCCATATCTCCCCGTGATGCTGACGTTACCTCCTGCTGATGCTTGATGCTTCTTCAGACCTTAAGTCTTAGTGTTCTGTCTGCAAGGGAGACATGTTACTGAGTTTTTGGGAGTAATGTTGTTTTTCACAGCAGTGTGGGTTTTCATGGTTTAAATGGGACTTAAGGAACAATGAGGTGCCACATTTTTCTCTGTACATTTCCACTCAACACTATTGAGTTTGGCAGTGACACTGCAACAGTGTCTATAAACTGCAAACTCGAAGCTTTTCAGCCTCTGAAGTCTGATTAATTGAGAGTTTTGTTCACTAGAGGGCAGCCTCGCTGAGGTTTCTGCTGTAATTCCTGTTACATTCCCTGTTGGTAAAGCTGATCCCAGCACGGGCGGCATTCCTTTAAGGATTCACTAAGTTTGGGAGGTATTATTCTGACGTGGAGCTTATGTTATGGTCCAGTAGGGAGACTTGTGCATTTCATGTTTTATATTTTGATTATCTTTCTGAATCAATGAAACCCAGTCCTTGTCTTTTTTCTACAAAGCACTATTTATTTAAAGAACAGTTAAAACATGTAATTTGCTGTTAATACATGCCCTGCTGGTGTGCTAACAGGTTTTCTTTTCAGCCTCAGTTGAATCGATGTGGTTTAACTTTGTATAAAATCCAATATTCACTGTGCCAGGCACTTCCAGCCACTTTCGAGGAGCAGTAATTCACGTTACTTTGGCAGCAGAGAGGAGAACGCTGGACATTCCTCACTGTATGACACATTCCTGCCTTGTTAAAAGCTAATCAGTCTCAAAGCTGTCTCTTGCCAAATGCAAATCTGTATAATGTATGTATTTGTGCATGTGTTTCCTGTCACAGCTCAGACAGTGAGCGATTGCAAATCACCTAATGGTGCTGAACTTGCTCTTGGCATTGTTCAAATATCCAGTTAGAGCCAAGAACATCTTGTTAGTGTGTTGGGTCTCTTAATTTTTTTTTATATATATACATTTTGCTAGAACTTCCAAAGCAGATCAAGACTGTGATGTTTTGAGATGACCTACGACCGCTACCTGTGACCAGGCTTATTCTGTTAGCACAGTCAAGAGGAATCATGCAATTTCAAGATTATTTTGGGATATCTGTAGCGTTTCTCCTTTGAAAAGCTGGTTCGTTTCTTTGGGAAACGCAGAGACATGCAGGATTTTGAGGCTTTTGTTTCTCAAAACATATTGGACAATCTGTCTGGGGGGGGGGGCAGTCCAAGTGTGTTTTCTAACTTTCATCACAATGATAAAAACTAAAGGGAGGTATGACAAGCATAGGCACAATTGTAAAATGTGTTTGTGTAAATAATTAATCAAAAAAAATAAATAAATCATGTTTCGGTCAGTTATAAAAAGCAGCGGGGTTTAAAAGGATAACACATTTTCAGCCACTTGCCTGTATGCAGATTAGATTGTTAGTCGCTTATATTACACATCTCACATTTCGCTGATGTTATATTTTAATTTAATGCTCATTGTGTAGATATGACATGTAAAATAACAATTTGTTTTGTAATGAAATCTATTTTTCAATGTATAATGCTATATTTTATTGAGCAGTCACAACTGCAGAGGGGGCATCTCTAAACCATTTGAAGTGTAGGACAGTATGTTTTAGATCCTCATTTGTAACACTAGAAAAGTTCATCTGAAACTTGGAGGTAACTTTTGCAAGTGAAAATGTTTTTCTAACTCAGACAGTTTGGTAAAATCACCATCACAAGAGGGTCTTAAAAGAGATGATTGACAGTATGCATCATCATGAGTTTAAATTTTACAAATAAACCTTTGTTTAAATCCAATTCAAAGGCTTTTTTTTGTTGCAATGATTGATGAATTGATTTCTGCCTGGATTCCCTTGTGTGTAATGTCTTTTTTTCGCCACTGGATGGCGCCCCAGAGTCACTGTGACATGATGCAGTGTTTCCCAAAGTGTCTCGTTTATCCGTGGGCCACGATAAGGAACATTCAAAGGTGCAAGATGTGTTTGTGTCTGTATATTCTTAATTATGGTTCACCAGGAATTAGTCCATGCTTATATGAACTACATTGTTTTGCATTACATGTACCAGTACATATTTATTATGTATATGTATTGCAACACAGGTAGTTTGTTAAACAGGTAGTTGGCCACAGTGGGGAGACATGACAGCACTACTTTTGAACAAATTTATGGAAATACATTCAACTAATGAAGATATTCGTTTCGGTTTCTGTTAATTTAGTTTATTATAAGTAGAAAAATGTATCTGCAAATGTAGCTGGCTTTTAATTTGTGAGAATAATTTAATAGTTCTGTCTGTGTGCGTGCATGCATGCATGTGTGTTGGAGCTGCAAAGAAAAAAATCACTATTAAGGGGTGTCATGGTGTAAAGGAATATTTCATTTTGGGAAATGCACTTATTTGTTACCTTGTCGAGAGTTAGTGGAGAACATTGGTACCACTTATATACTTGAACATTAAAAATGAAGCAACAGTCAACAGCCAGTCCGCCTATCTTAACACAAAGACTGTTGAGTGCCCGTCTAATGAAAACACATCATATCTCAGATATTTCATCACTTCAGAAAACAGTTATAGATGGCTTACATTTCTTCTTTATATCTTTGCTTTTTACTACTGTTGAACTGAGTCAGGCTCCCCTGTGAGTTTAGCTAAGTGGCTGCTGGCTCCACACTGCTACATATATTGAACATATATTGTACAAATACAAGAGTCAGTCTTCTGTAACTAAAAAAAAAAGTGAATGAGAATATTTTTCAAAGCCTTGGACCTCTTCCTTTAGAAAAAGTTTGGGAACCACTGGATTAAAGTGTGACACAGCAGTAGTTTAAAAGTGGGGCCTTCTTCCAGTGATGATGAATTCAATTTCACTATCACTGTTATTATAATGATGAAATTTAGACCCCAGGGTGATCAAAAGTCTTCATCCATCACCTCTGTTAGGACTGCGTGGCACAAAACCTTATCAAATGGGAGTCCATGCTCTGCTGTATATCTGCCTGGGCCTTCCACAAATGAAGGAAAGATTGTGACGCCGCCGTAGGAGTGAATCCCATCATGACACAAATATTTGACCTTTCACCTCAAAGTTCTTTCTCTTTGGCTTCAACAAACCCCTCCACCTCCCAAAAAGGGTCATTCCTGGGCTCTCTGCTCATTTAGACTAATAACAGGTTGCTATTCTTTTCTTAATTCTCTGTTTGAACTGCCAAATGCCTCTTTTCTCCACCTCGAGGTGTGGGATGTCGGATTTTTTCCGCCTTGGGCTGTAAAGACTTTCTTGCAAATTGCTACCTTGAAGCCCTCAGAAAGCCTGCTAACTCATTTCTAATCGTCCAGCAAGCAGTGAGCTGCAGCTGTTGACCTCTGGTCACCAGGGGCTCAGTGTAGTGATTGAAATAGAGGGCGGCAAGTGCTGCGTGAACTGGAAATTGTCCTTACACATGCTACTTGATACATTTTAACTGCAGATAGGTGTGTGTGGATGCGTTTGATGCCTTACTTGAATGAGCTAACCTGTCAATAGCTATTAATCATACTTACCTGTTGTGTCAGTCCAACCAGGCCATTATGGGCCATTATGGGCTGTGCTGATGTTTGCCCACATGAGGCACAGCAACAGTTAATGCTCTAGGTCCCTGAGGAATGCATGCACCGTCACGCTTTCCCTCTTTGCATCGGACACCTGGCCCTCTTTCAGTGCCACCGTGCCATTTACATCTCAAAGGGGGGCGACCAAGAAGGCTCTCTCTGTGCTCCCTTCCTCACTCCAGAAATGATCTGATTTATCTCTTCATCAACGGAAATATATGCCTTTAGAGAGCCATCCCGCCTCTCTCGTCCCCAGCTAGTAGAGACGGGAGAGAGGAGCAGTAAAAAGAGAGACTTGTGATCCTCCGTGTGATCGCAGACCCAACGGACCCCTGTCACAGTGCTTGATTCATGTGATGCGGGTGACTTTCCCTCTGCTCCCAGGCTCAGTGTGTTAAGGCAGAGGTTGGGGGAGGAGCAGGGTGGGGGTGGCATAACGCAAAAGCAAAGGCGCCTGTGTTCCTGAGGTATCCGATTCCCACGTTTGATGGAGCATGACAGGTTGGCTCAGGTCAAATTAAAAGGCCGCAGTAACAAATATGAGGGCAGAATTTGTGATCGTCCGTGCAGGTGAACTTTCCGTGGCAGCGGGAATAAAAAGTTATTTATTGCACCGAGGGAAAACATTAGTCTTTGTGGCAATAAGAGAGGGGGGATCCCTGTGCGAGGGCCAGGGCGGATAATTGAATCATCCCTGAGTTGTTCTTTCAGTGAACACCAGTTGGAAAAGCCCTCACTTTTATTTTCCCCTCTCGGCAATATAGATAATTGTGTTCCTTTTCACATCAGACTTTGAGACTTTGTATAAGTTATTTACAACTGCCTTTTTTTTTCTACAGCATTGTAGTGTGCGTGTCATGAATACGAGGTGTCTGTAGTCTGCAGTTTTTTTCTTGAATGGGAGCATGACAGGTCTCCTTCCAGACATTTGTAAATATTCACCATCCTCTGGCTCCTGTCAGCTATGTCTGACCACGCTAAACAAAGACTGCCGTTAAATATTGTCATAAATGCCTGCCAGTGTTTTAACACTGGACCACTGCCTGCAGACTCAACTATTCCATCGTGTGATATACGAGGCTCTGTGTGCCTTGGAAATGCAGTTTTGGCACCTATGCTGTTTCCATGGTGTAATTCTGCTTCCATTTACGGTCTACAAATGGCTGTATAAACGGTTAATACTTAGCTGGTAAATTCAACATAGAATAACAACCAAAAATTCTCATGGGTACATTTAGCAAAGTACTTTAAATGTCATCACCGGTCTTATTCCAGCTACTCCCAGTGGACACGCTCCCTACTTTAGGGACCATGCAACAATTATTGGGGGAGGCTGAAGCTTATGTTTGACTAACTGCTTTAGGGTTATTAATATTTGGTTTGGACCCTTCCTTTGTGCAAGAAAAAAAAATGCAACCTCCTCCCCCCTAATTTCTCAACTTAACCCTGATTTTAAGTTTAATACGTAAATGGAACAAGAAGTTTTACACCACCCAACTCAGACATCAAGAGTATAATTAACAATTTCCTAAATGATGGCAAAAATAACAAACAGTACATTCTGTGTGCTGCTCTCTGTTTCTGAACAAACAGCTTCTAACTGACCACTTATTACCACTTTCACTGAACAACAGAGAACAGGCTCATTGTAAAGTTTACATTTCAACTAGCAATAGAATAAGTGTTGTACTGAACATGTATTATCTAATAGGTTTTAAGATATATTTAATTTGACCAAAGTTCAGCTCAATAAAGTGATGGTGACTATCACTTAGTGAAAAAAATGTTCTCTTTAGAGATAATAAAGATACAGAGACATGATTGCCCACTGCATGTGACGAACAACGTTCTGATCCATGATGCCTATCAAATGTTGTGTTCATGACTATCATGATGTAACTATACAATCTTTTTTTTACAGTATGTCTATAGGAAAGGAAGAAATAAAACACAAATCTGAGACATGGAAAGATGAAAAAAAACACCAAACATCCATGCCATAAAAAATAGCTAATCCTCTAATTATTCTAACCACCCCTGCCCCATTTTCATATGGTCCCTTTGCAGACTTAGCCATTAAGTGGTTTTAGGAGGTTCAAATCACATGAAGCAACAAGGCTGTCTCTGTCAAGTGAGATTGAAACATGCGGGTGAGCGTTAAAAAGGTAAGTGAGGCGTAGTAATTGTGTCTGCTAATCACCTGCTGCTACGCCTACAGGACGATTTAGCTCTAAACGATGGGTGTGTGGGGGTTATGTGTGAGTAAGTGCTGCACACCTGCGTTGCTGTCATACTCCTTGAGGAGTTTTAACCGTTTCATTTAATCTCCATCAATTGTCCCCCCTTCCCTTCAGCCCCCTCCATGCTGCACCCATCCTCCTGACCTCTTAACCCTCTACATCCCCTGGCTCAGTAGTGCCAGAGGCATGCACAATTATGGCTGTGAAGTCTCGTCAAGTAAATGAAGCATAAGCAGCAGCTACATTTCTCCTGACACTCCTGAAGTCTGTTGACTTGACTCAGTCTTCATTCCCGGCTGGTGGTAATTAAACTTGTCACATACGTTTTTTCATACCACTGTGTTGGGATTGAACTATTTTTCTGCTTTGCGTGACACGCATTCCCCAGTAATGAGGACAATGAAACAACTTGAAGTTACAGGGCCCCAATTCACAGCTGGCTCCTTATTTTCCCAATCTTGCCTCTTTTTTGGGTGGCACTGATAATCAGTAATTTACATAGCCAGGTAGAGAATTAGCTGTTAAATGGCTCTCTCTGGGTGTTTGTTTACTTGTGTGTGTGCCTGTGGAGGCTCCTGGCCGGTGGGTGATAAGTTACAGACACAGATGGTGGGCATCAGCGGGCCGGCTGGGGGCAGATTAGCAGCCTCCCATGTCTGAGCAGCGCCGTCCCAGCCCGCTCCCACTCCCACTGAGCCCCAGAGGAGTGCCTGTCTGTAACTCTACTCGCTTTGCCAAGCCTCATGTGTTGACGGAGGCTGACTGTGGGCTTATCTCGTCTCATTCCACCATCAGTGGGCCTAGCAGGCTCGGGGCTCCCAGAGAGCAGGGGTGTGTGTGTGTGTGTGTGTGTGTATGTAGGGGGGTGGGTTGTCTGGTGGGGATGTCTGTGTGAAAACAGCTTTGTTTTGAAAAGGTAATGCTGTTGCCTTTAAGCAGCACAGATTTGGTAATTAGAAGTAACTTTACACCACTAAATGGAGCCTTATCTAAATGCATACTCATTTGCACTTTTATTGCGTGGTGTCCAGGTGTTAAACCTCCTTTTTTTTCATTAACTACTTACCCTCTGTGACTTTTTATGATTCATAATCAAAGGTCTGGGCTGTAACCCTCTATGTGCTCATGTGCGGGTTTGCCGGCTGCCACATGTGCCACCTCTGTGGGGATGGGTTGGTAATCCCCTCTTCCGCTGTGTGAAAAATGCCTACAGTGCAGATTTTGCCATGGTGCCACATGCATGTTGCACTGGACGGGAAGCACAGTTCAAACACTCCAGGTCAAAGGTCAGCCAGATGCGATGTAGAGGGCGCAAGAGGGGGGGGGACTGGGCTGTCTGTAGGTTAGTGTGCAGGGGCCTGTTTATTTTATAAACAGTGGGAGCAGATTAGTATTGGAGCCAGGCTCCCTCAGCCATATGGGGAGGATGTCCTCTGTGTTAGGAGGCTCTTAACAAACCATTGTGTTTGTAGCTGGAGACACAGTCACTGGCATCATCTCTGCTGCGCCATTAATGATGAGGCGATGTTGTTGCCAGTACACATGTGCAGACTCAAGGATGCTTGGTCTGCGCCACTTCCATCACAGGCATAATGGAGCACTGAATGATTGTCTTAGTAATGGCTGGCAGGTTTTGAGTCATTAATGGCGCTGGCACACGCAGGCACCTCGTCACCGCTTTGCTGAGAAGTAAAAACAGGAAATGGATGGACCCCCCAGCCTCAACGCCAGTCTAATGAATCCAGCTTGAAGATGTTTGTGTGTGGCTCATCTCCTGAAGACTTGCAGCCCCTTCCTGCCATTGTTTGGGGTCTTTGTGAGATGCACTAGCAGTAAAGGCAATTTGATGACTCAAACTGTCGTTGCTCGGCTGGACTGATGGGATATCTCTCAACGCTTGAAGGCTTGCGCACACACACCCTGTTGTTTGATGCTTTAAACACTCTCATTGAAAGCATCTTACCGACCTGTGAAAATATAGTAATATAATGGGAAATCAGACCAAAAACCTGGTCCCATGATTTGTGTGTACCGATGGACACACATGGACACAACACACAATACACATGGACCAATTAAAATCCAGATAAGAAGCACAAAAAGGAAATGCTGAAATTCAACACACCGTTGCAGGGAAAAATAGCTTAAGGGTGTGTGTGCATAATCTAATATCATTAAAACTCCTGGCTGAAGCATCGGTGCTCCCCAGTCTTTATTGTTACTGTTTTATCCTCACAGCCTTCATCAAATATCTACAATATTTCTTTGAATGGATTTTAAATTGGGTATTAGTCACAGTTTCAATTGTTCATTCATGACTATTTTAGCTTTATATTCATTACATTTAGCACCTAGCACTTTTTATTGTATTACTTTTTATCTGTATTCATTTAATTTAACTAACCATCTCAACTGTTGATTACTTTTAGCCAATTATTTCAACCTCTCCTCCAGCGTGCTGCCTGGTTTTTGTGCACTCTTAAATATAGCACATGGCGTTAATGTGTTGACTGACTGAAGTTGGAGGTAGGTGTGTACTGTGCATTTAGCTGTAAGGCTATTTATTTTCCACTTTGACAGAAATATCTACCAAGTCAAATCATGTAGCAACTGTAAGAGTAGATGACCCCTGGTTGGGAATAAGTGATTCCATCAACTCTCTTTCCAGAATAAGTCAGAGGTCAGCGCTCCTGGGGTTGGTCTTATTGCCACATCATCAGAACAGTAATAAAAAAGCAATAATCAGCCCTTATATCACTCTGAATGCTCCTGACGGTGGATTTAATGATTGAAAAGAGTCAGTAATCAGCAGGGAATGATGCTCCATGTAGAGAAGCGTTGTAATAGCTGTGGAGTTTTGAAATAGCCGCCTGGTTCATCCTAAATCAGACAGTACAGATTCCCAAGTCGTACCCGAGGATACCCCTCACAGCTCGTGTGTTATGTAGACCAGATGAGGGGAAACCTGAGCATTACAGAGCAGGAACCATAAACCTAACCAGTAATTTTGATGTTCAGCTATGTAGATGGGGCCCCTCGCAAAGAACTGGCCCTGGAGTCCAGTGCTGTGAGGAAGACAGACGCGCAGTACTTGAGGAGGGTGGATATACACACTGAGGAACACAAAGCAGGTTTGTTTCCCATGGAAAGAGCTTGAGTTTGGCTTTTCTGTTATTTACAATGAGCTGTGGGGATGAAGCAGCAGCTCATGTATCAGCACAGAGGGTGTTGTGTCTTCAGAGCTGCATGGACAAAGCCCCTTCATCTCCAGGCCGGGGTATGATCGAGGAGGATCAGGGCGCAGCGGTGGGACTTGTTAACACTGCCGTTATAGATCGCTGGCCGCAGGTTTCAATACTAGCCAGCAGGCTGGATCTGGTTTCAAAATATTGTTGGTTTATGCTGGATTATGACCCACAAGGGTTGATTGTTGATTAATTGTGTTATGCCAGCTTGTTCTATATGTATATAAAGACTTTATCATAGGGTTCAGCTGCAGGACAATTCCCGTCTCTTTTGACTTCTAAATCCTAGATATACGCACAAGTCTTATAGATGCACGCACACATGTTGCAACACAGGTTTCTTTATGGTGCACAAAAAGCATCAGTTGAGCTGGTGGCTCTGAGAAGGATGAGTCTGAAAAGCAATAATTATGGGGATTTACTGAGAGTAAATTGGCCTACTTTAAGTTCACACTCACTTCCTTTACCAAGTAGTTGTTTGGTCTCTTACGGCATAAATCTGCACTTTGTAAATCCATTGCACACCACAATAAGAATTCAGCACTATACTATGATGAGTGACATCATAAGCAGATGTGTTAAAGGCTAATGACGACTACAGGTAATTAGTAATCAGTAAAACATTCTATAGCCACAATGTTTGATTCTCCTCTGATACAGTAATTCCTCTCTGGAAGTTGTAGTTTACCCATTTTTTAACTTAATTTTAATGCACTCCATCAGTGACCTTTGAACTTTTTCTGTAATGAAAATAAACAGTCTCTTCAGGGGACAAAATATCTTGACTCTAAATGGAGTCAATGAAGCCACATTAGAGCACATCTGGAGTTTGAGCTTCTGCTACTTTTTTTTTTTTTGTTCGTGCATTAATATGAACTCGTTATGCCATATCATAAATCTCTCTGTGGCCATGATTGCATGTGTGTGCTGTTGTCACCTAAACTCAACCCCAGACCTACATCTGCTCGGGGCCTCAGATCATGACAGATGTAAGAACATGATTGCTGCAGATGAGAGGAAAGCACTAATTCTTAATCACTGAGAAACACATGGACGGATGAACGAGTCAGAGAGATTTTATTGAGTCTGCCTTTTCCATTTAATGGCAAGAACAAACACATACAAGTAGATAAAGAGCATCACTTTTATTAATTAGCAGCTGAACAAGGTCAAAAGTGATTGCACTTTTTCAACGTAACCGGTCCTTCATTTCTGCTATCTGATCTGTGCTTTTGAATGGATTGCAAGGTTATATGAGGAGAATGACCTTGGACAAAGGTGTATGCATGAGGGAGTGAGGCCCTGAGAAAGAGGAGTTATGCCGGGATGGCGTGCAGGCCCTCGCCGGCCGCTGAGATTAGAAAGGAGAGGACGGAGCAAGCAGGCGCTGCCAGCGATAACAGCAGGAAAGATAATAAAGGAGAAGGTGTTTCCTGTGAGCGCTCCCTCAGGAAAAGTCCTCCTCCATCCACTGCTATTGCTTTATTGTGGACGAGATGCAGGCTCGAGGCCTGGCCGCCATCTTGAACTGATTTGCTGCAGTCTTGCAAATCAAATAAAACTTCACTGATGTTTGCTATCATAGCAAGGGAGGGCGTCGCAGTCCATTTAAAGTACATACTGTACATACTGACGGACATGCAAGCGTATACACAGGCACGCATACACATCTGAGCACAGTTCCTATTGTGCTTGCCATCCTTCACCTCAGTCAAGACAAACAATGGTTTTGGCTCGTAACACACGGCCTCACTGACTCAGACGGTCGCTGTCCCTCTTGTGACACTATTGTCCTCATGTTCCGCTCCTCTCTCTCAGAAGATGAACTCATCAGGCCCCGGCTTCTCCCGATGTCACAGGTGCTCTCAATTTCATCACAAATGAAATGCTCAGTCACATTATACTTGTAACTTCTGTGAACCCCCATCAGAGAGAAACGTCACCATCAATACTGTTTAAAGTTTCTGGCCCGGCCCGGAGCGTGCTGAAGAAAGCTTTGTTTGGCCGCGCCGTGTTTCCAAGCTGCTGGTTCCAGTTGAAAGAGCCGCTAGAAAACCGAAGCATGCCCCAGCTGACTTTTAATCGCACTGGCTCAGTCACAGAGAGTGGTTGGCCTGTAATTAGATGACAATGGGCCCCTCTCTGGTGCACATATTGATGGCGGACGGGTGGCCACAGAATTATTGATCAAAGACACGGGCGCAGGAAGAGCGGGGGGAGCAGCAGGCCTGGTATGGGCTGTGCGAACAACAGGTGACAGACATCTTACAGACACAAATGTAGCTCCGGCCTGCTGCGAATAATTACATATTAGTGAGAATTTGCCACCCAAGAGAAGCTGAAAAAAAGAGGTCTACTGGCAAAGATCCTTGGAAACGGAGCACAACTCATCATTATTACCCCGCTGTAATGAAACTGATGGGACAGAGCCACGAAGGGCTGCTAATATTTGCAGCTTATGTTGGAACCACAGACTCCATCTTTACACACAGCCTGTTAGAGCTGAAAAATTCAATCACCCTGTTTTGGAAAGAAAAGTCATTTGACTCTGTTTATACAGTGATGCGCTGTGCATATTTTAAACATTTACAATTTTTTAATGCATTGATTTGTTGATGTTTTTAAACCAGGCAATATGTAACCAATAAATTCTGGTCTTTAGCCGAACTAAAGCGTGGAGGTGAAAATTTTGTCCTTGGGTCACATGCATAATTTCTGCGTGCTGGGGGAGAATAGTCAACAGACTGATCAGTTTTCAGAAATGTTCAAACAGTAGTCACTATTAATAACTTGAGTTCTTTGTGCAAAAGATTAACTGCAGGGGAAAAAAGCAACAACATTTAGCTGTATATTAGATACTTGAAGGGATTTACTAAATTGGCCCCAGTGAAGAGTCCTTTAACTATTATAAATCCCACTTAGAGTTACATCAACATGACCTCTGACCTGTCGAGCAAAAACTCATCAGTTACCACTTGTTCCACACTCATACCTGGGCCAGGGTGTGTAAATTATAGTAGCTCATTCAAGTATGAATAATCCAGTGTTGGTTGGATGGATCCAGGGGCGGCTGCAGCACACGTGTGTTGGTGCTGCGCTCGGCCTGCCGGCTTCTGATAACTCGCTCTGATGTCATGGAAGGTACTGCGGTGGTCGGTGTGAGAGGCCCTCTTCACCCCTGGACAGAGGTGATAGCATCAAAAGTTGCAGATAGTTGAGTGGAGGAGAAAAAGGCCCTTCCTCTCAGCCCTGCTTCCAAATAACAATTATTCAGCATTAATGAGACTCAGAGGAGAGTGTGGTGGCTGTGCTTTTGGACAAGCGGCCGATCTCTCATGGCTGAAAGAGTAATAGTGAATGTTTGTGTGCCACACAGGCCCAGGGGCCCCTCAGGAAGTCGTAGGAACCGTGAATCCTCTCGGTGTGACGACAGGGGCAGCCCGTCCGGCCGCTCTCACTGCACTGCGCTGATCCCTGCTCTGCGCGTAGCTTCAGCTTACAGTAGTGAAAACAGTAGTGACTTTTCTCAAGGCCCAGGAAGAGACTGTATGGCTGGTCTGATCCACACCATGACTAATCTGTTGTTTTTCATAAGAACTCATGAGAGTTTTTTTTCTTCTTTTTTTGTTGAGAACACAGAGACGCAGCGTCTCGTGAGGAAGGCTTTTGAAGTGTCCCTCCCTTCACCTCCTGCACTGAAAACCATGCACTGTATCCTCGATCATACTGGCAGAGCTTTCCATGTTGACGCAATTATCTCCCGGGTAGTTCCCCTGCTTTTTAAGACACTTGATGTTTTAGTTGATGCTCTCTGTCTGCATGCCGTGTGTCTGTAGATAAAAGCCAGTGGTTTCTTCTTGTTTTTCCACTTTAATGTGGGAAAACCATGTGCTTAAAACATCCAACCTTTGGTTTGAGTCTATTGGGACCATTACGCAGGCATTATTTTATGTGTTTTGTTCATGAACTGGATCAGCGTATAAATGCACACTCGCACATTGTTGTGGTTTACTCATCCCTCCCCTGCTTTCTCTTATCCTTGGCATATTTTTGTATCATCTGAAAAACAAGCACCATCCACATCATTGTTATCTTGGATGACACTTTGTAATGATAGTCATGTGAGGTCTTTCTTATTTTATTTCATTTCATTCTCTTTGGCAGCACCTAAGCTGACTTTGACCCTAAGTTGTTATCACCAGAATGTCTGGTTAGTTTATTTTACTTTGTATTTGCATATGTTTAAAAGTTTCATCTCCTGTAGTCAGTATTCTTTCTTTTTTTTGATTGGCCACTGAACCAGAATCATCAAAAATCAGTGTACCGCCTCACAGCCAAGTGAGCTGAGATTTTTCTACTGTAAAAAGAAACTATTTGTTCTAATTTAAACTGTTTGAATTTTGAGGGGAAGCCTTGAAGTGAAGAGGTTCAACTTGCCTGGACATGTCTTCTCAAATTCATCTTTAATTTCAAGGCAGCCTGAATGCTAACATTTATACAATGAAAAAAATCTTCCTTTTACAGTGGAATGTCGCCACAGGCAGCCACATCGCAATATTACAAAGGCAGTGGTTTTCTTCAGTGGACCACAGACACAATCACATTTGTGTTGTGTCATTTGACTGGAGACAGTGACTTAACAGACTTGAAATGAAAATCTTTGAGACTGAAACTTTAAGTTATACATGTTTACTTGTACTCTTACACCTGGATGTCTGTACATACCTAAGGTTATCTAGCTAAAACAAAAACTAGACTTGTAGCTAATGATCATTTTCATTATTACTCTGCAGATTATTGTCTTGTATTGAAAACAATGACATTTATTTAATGAAATACTGTAATTTTATAGATCTTAAAGTCACATACTCACACTTCACTCTTTGTTTTGTTCAACTAACACTTTAAAACGCAAATATGAGTTTAAAAACAGAAAAAAAGAATAATTATGATTAAATTGAAGTTTTCTGAGGATTGAATAATTACATAATTTCTAGTTAAAACAGAGATAATGCACAGTGTAGCTCTCTGTCCTGGCTGTTGATGTAAAGATACTCTCTCCCTCACCCTGCTGTGTCTCTCATCTCTTCCTCTTCATTGCTGCTCCCATTTTCTACTTAGTAAAACAGGAAGAGGGTGTGTTTGGAGAACCGGAGCCCAAGGAGTCAAGCCGTTCACCACTGACTGACCGTGGTCTTTGTGTGTGTGTGTGTGTGTGTGCATGCTAGGATAATTGCTTTCAGGGAGCCCCTGAATGCCTTACCCTTGTTTCTTCAACTCTTCAGAGTTCTGCAGTATTTGCTTTGGGCATTGTGCCCCTAAGGCAATATCTTAAGCCCTGTGTATGTGACATGCTATCTGAAACATGCCGCTGCATGTGGGCTTTGCACACATGACCGTATTACCAGCTCGCATGCAAAGCATGAGCAAATGTCTGCATGCTCACATGGATATTTCTCACTTGTCAGACATCATTTACCACACCATAGTTTCATTCTGTGTATGAGGCTCAGCAGGGGCTCTTCCTCTGGTCTGGCAGCGGCTTCTGCACAGTTGGGATGCACAGGAATGTGAGTGCAGCATCGCAGGCAGGGTACCAGCCTGGTGAAGCCCGATCTGGTGGGGATTAGAGGTGAGCCGCGCCTCGCCCGTTCACCTCCCAGCAGGAGCTGTCATGTCAGCCGTGGCGTCCTGCCGCTGAGCTTCATTCCCATTGGGTGTGGGTCAGGGGCCAGCGTCAGGTCACACCACTGGTTTCTGCAGCTTTTACTGAGCATGCCCTCCTCTTACACAATGTACGACAGCCAGCGGCCATGCAATCTGACAACCCACGCCTGAGCAACAAAAGGGAAGGGGAAGGCTGAAGGAAATCTCTGCATGTAACAGTGACCATGTCCGTCTGGCCACTTTTCTTATAATCCTGAAAGTTCTTTATCATGAGACTCTGATTTGTTCTTACATTTAGCATTTGTGAGTTGCTGCAGAGTTGCACAACATTTCCATGAAGCATGAAAAAGTTCTTTCATTACAGAAAATTTACTTTAAATGACCTAGCTTGGTGGCTAATTGCATGCTATTGGTATTTTGTCTGATAAGATGTTCCCCTGTGAGGAGCCAACAGACCTCCCTTTTTTCCTGCCCCGTGGTGGTTGTTAGCTGTGGAATTCAGCAACTCTGTCCGTGAACAATCAAAGTCAGATACACTCTGAAGTGGAATGAGAAATATGTGGAAACTCTCCTTTATGTTGTGCATTGGAAGGAGAGAAGTATAGAGCAGTGCAAAATTAAGATATATATTTCAGAGTCTATGTTTAGTTTTTTTTTAGCAGTGTCAAATTTGTGATCAGTTTATTTCCGCAACCTCCCTGTGTGTGAAGCATTAAAGTGTCATAACAAATATTGCACTTTCTTTTGCATTTGTGTGTAATTCAACGCCACATATCCAGCTGTACAGAGGGCTGCAGTGAAAATATAGTGCAATGATCTGCAGGGGCAGCTGGCTGTAACTTCAGAGGCCCTCAGTCATGACAGATAGCAGCTGGATGGCAGAAAGGAAATCTCGGCGTCTGCCTGTGAGACTTGCCGTTTCTGTTCTAAAGAGGAGTCAGCCTGGTGTAGCGTCTCCCGAACAATAACAGCAGCAGCGGCCAGGCTATTAACGGAACTGTTCCCGCCTGGGCCGAGTGCTGCCGGCTCCTCCTCTATTATATCCACACTTACAATGTAATGCTGTAATCCTTCCTGTGAAATTTATTATGAAGACTATAAATCTTTCAAAGCCTGCTTCTCATTTCCCCCTTCAGCAGTGCAGCTGGGAAGACCCCAGTTCCTCTTTCCCTTATTCCTCCGCTGGAGAGGCTAAATGTTTTCTCTGATGCCTGAGATGGCCTCTGTCGATCCTCTGATCCACTCAATAACAAGAAGCCAAGTTCCTCTGGCACACCAGTTCACACTTTTGACCCATATTCAGCCTGTATTCCTGCCACAAGGTAAACTCCAGTCAAGAGGCTGATGGGATGTAAGTCTGTTTGGTTTGAGCGTTGCTATGTTTGCAGTTAACAATTAACCTGAGATTGGAGCCTGATAGAATATATCCTAAATATATTTTAGAATATATGATATATTTAGGATGTATATATTTTTCTAGCCTGCTAGCAGCACAGCACTGCAGATCGCAATGTTGGTTTGGTCTACTTTGGTCAAAATTGAGATATATCAACAACTATTTGATGGATTTGAAGTTATGCAAACATTCCTGTTCACCACAGAACAAATCCTTATGACATTAGTGATCCCCTCACTTTTCCTGTAGTGCTGCAAACAGGTCACACTCGTCCTGTGAAATAGCTCAATATTTACTTGATGGATTGGCACAAACTCACACAGATAGTTCGCAGATGATGAATCCTTGTGACCTTCGTGACACCTTAACTTTTCAGAAAATTCAGTGCAGATATTCCTCCACCTCAAGATAAAATATACATTTTTAGTTGATCCCTTGACTTTTGATCCAGTTTTAACATCAGGTAAAAAATGAATCTATCCAATAGTTTTATTTATGACTGATTGCCATCAGAGAATTTATTTTTACTTCCACCCCCTAATTTGTGCTTTGACTGATGTTTTGGTGCTGCTTCCTCTTTTTTGTATTGATCTTATTGTGACACCCCCTCAAAGGTCAGGGGTCAAGCCTGGGTAATGGAATCTATTGCCTGTAGTGATTGCAGCGCAGACCTGTTGACCTGAGCATTGTCTTCACCAGCCTCAGGTTCAATAGCCTGACAGGTTGAGGTGACGGTCAGTGGTGCTCTGTCACTTACTGCTCTCTGAGGAATGTTACATCTGTACAAACGCATGCCTGGAAGGGGCCCTTAAAAGCAATAGAGTCTAAAGTCAAAGTGTGGCATAAATTTTGCTGAATTCCTTCTGCTGACGGGCCCAAGTTTGTCATTGCAGTTGTACTACAAAGGGATTTGTGTTACAAGTTTCTTGGCGCAGTCACATTAGAGCTTTACTCTGAGTAACTGTATTATAAACAGTAATATCTGCTGATTTAGACTGTGCTGAAAGAATAAGGGTATGTTTGTGTCTTGATGCTCTGAACTGATGCCCATTGGGGTTTCTCCCTTTTTAATTAATGGAACTTCGAGAGTGCCAACACAAGCTTCTTTCTCATGCAAGGTCACACCGTTTTTGACATCCATCCACAAACAATATCCAACACAATAGAGCGCAGTCGTAACACAGTTTCTCAGACTCAGTAGTTCACAGTGCTGCCTCCCAGTTGACCAGCTGACCACAGGAGAGTTCAGTCTCCTGACCCTGTGTGTGTTTCCTCCGCCTGGCCAGGGAGGATACTTCACCACCTCCTGTTTACGCTCTACACTGGAGGCCAGAGAAAGTGATGGGGACTCTGGGAGAAAAATGCCTCAACACAGCAGGGGGCACGAGCGGCAGCCTGTTTTTGGACTGGAGTCATCCTGCTATTGTGGGTGCTTTACACAAGTGTGGCACAGAGGTCCACAGAGGAAAGAACCAGCCACAGTGCTGCACAGAGCAATCAGCACCTGCTGACTGGAGCTGATGAAAGATCGTGTCTACGAAGTAGAAACAAAAGCCACTCTGACCTCGGTGAGCCTGGAGGCAAACACTGCGTACTGTAAAATATTATCCAGTAGCACAGTTCATATGCTACATGAGTGTGAGTTTCAATTTCTACGGTATTATTTGATCCAAGCTGGTCAGGCAAATGACCGCTGAAATGCAGATCTTCATGAAAGAAACTGAGATAAGAGCCACTTGGAGATCTGTCAAATTACACTATAAAAAGACATCTTGGCTGGAGTTCCTGCATTGTTCAGCGGGAGCACTTTGATTCAGTGAGTGCCAGCAGAGGGGTTTATCGTGCTGTCCAGGGTGGAGGTCCAGGGTGTGGTTGTAGCCTGTTGTAGCCTTGTTACTAGTCTATGAGAGGCCGGTCCGGACTGGGAGACCGATTTGACCAGTGCCCTCCTCTCTGCTCCAAGGAGGTCTGGCTGATGGATGGGCTCTAATCAGCAGCAGACAGACCTGCCACAGGAAACATCTCCCCATCACGTTTACGGAAACCAGCACTTCTCTAGAGACCTGCTGATAGCCACGGAGGGAGAGGGGGAGGGAGCCCAAAAACAATTGGATTCTCCTTCATTTTCTGCAAAGAAAATGAGGAGCAGAATATAATTTACAGGCCTGCTGCCAAATGGCATCTTGAACAATACAGTAGCACACGGCTTGACTAGCTTGGAAACAATTGTCAAACGTGTGTTTTGGGAGTACGTGACTTGATGATTTTCCACTGCATTCTGTATGAAATTCCTACAACACCTATTGCCATTGTTCAACACTTTGGAAATATGCTTATTTGCTTTCTTGGCAAGAATGAGATGAGAAGATTGATAAGAAGACTGATTTTGCATTTTGCTGGGAGCATGTTCAACCAAGACGGTGATCATTAGGAAGCTTAAGCACGTTTAAAGGAGTTTCTCCAATACACATTTTTCTTAATCTTTTCTAAATCTTTTCTTATTTTCCTTCATCAATTCATATTGTATTTGCTTGTGAGTGCCACACGATTATAACATGAGCAAGGACTGAATATGTTTCTTTCGTTATTCTGTGTTACTTGTGTGTCTTCATGGGTGCCTACAGGAAGCATCTGCCCTGTCAGATTTTGTTATGCGCTTTGTGTCCTGGCCAAAGGGCTTTTCCACCTCTGACAGGTGAGGCTTCTCACTTCAGACAACCCCCCCCCCCCCAAAAGTCCCCCCCTGCATGTCAGGATGAGCACACCGTTGGGTCGCCACTCGCTCTGCGTATGAATAGACAGATCAGTCTGCCATATTGGAATGCTGAGAGCTGTTTGCCTTGTGGGCCAGTGAAAGCTTGTCACTCTGTATTGTGGTAGCGGAGATTATCCCTGAAAGGAGACTGGGTGTCCTCCTCTCTCTTTCCTCCTCTCAAACTCTCTGACCTTGATCTTGCTGTCGAGCTGCGTCCTGCCCTCTGCATGGACCCGTGTTGTCACACTTGCACAGATGTGAGAGGGAGAATCTCCTGCCCTTTAATTAAGAAGGTGTCAGCGTGACCATGATCAAAAGATTTCTACTCTGTGACGTCATGAACTTTGTAATTAGATGGTTTGTTCAATCAGATATCACCTGTGTTTCACTCAGCACAATTTCGCATCATGGTGTTGTAGAGTCAGTGGTCTGCATCAGCTTGTGAGAGGTAAGACGGCGGGTTCAGACTTGCCCTCTCAGCCTTAATTCTCGAGGCCCTCAGGGTTGCACCCTCCTCAACCATCTGTTTTAAAAAGAAAAAAAACACACTCAGTTTCCACGATACTCATGTAAACAGGTACATGAGTTCCTCCAGGTTCTGCTTGATTTGCAAATGAAAAAGCTCAAACTTCAAACTGACACTAGAGTGCAGCATAAAGCGTAATCTCTCAGGAGGAACCTGTAGCGCAAGGGTCGAGCACAAGGGCACCCCTGGTTGATGAAGGCGTACCACCCTAAACAAAGACCAACAAAGGCAGGAAGGGCTGGGCTGTTGAACCCTGCACTATAGCATCAATCGTATGCATGCGGTGTCAGTGCTGTATGATGGGTTACGCAGACTGTTTTTCCTGTTTTAGTACTCCCTCCCAGAAGATTCTCTCTCTGAGAGAGAAAAGACTCTCTTGGGGTCTGCAGTACCATGTAAACACTCTCAAATCGTGGCTCTGATGTGGATTCTCAGACATTAAAACTGTAAAGGTGTGACAGGCTGTGGCAGTAGTGGGAGGCCATTGACGTGCACTTTGCTCTTTTGTTTTTTGGCAACAAATAAAGGAAGAAACTGGTTAAAAACAGAATTTTAACTAATCTAGTGGCAAGGCTCTAAAATGAGAAAATGTTAGTCTTTTGATCTGTTCCACATTTTCTTTTATGGTTAAAAATATCCCAATAACAAGCAGATGGACTGCTGTGAAGTTTTGTAAAGACAATCAGGATGAATCCTTTTCACCTGTCACCACCATGCTGTCAAACTTTGGCTTTGTCTGATACTTTGTTTAATGATGTGATGACAGTCCCATCAGCTTCAGCTTTCCTGTGGGTTTAATGCCAATTATTGTTAGATTGATAACTAAGGTGGCCAACATTGTAAACATTACCTGCTGAATATCAGTATGTTAGCATAATAATGTTAACATTTAGCTCAAAGCACCACTGTGCCTAGAGGCGAGTGTTTACTTAAATCAAACTAGTTTGAACAAAACAAAATGCAAAACATCTTTTCGCTTTCATGGTTAACTGGTGTTGTACTACTGGTTCACATATACAAAAATGACTGTTGGTGGTTGTGTGAAAAAAGGGATGTTTACAGAGGTGTTAAGATGTTAACTGTCTTCTGTCTTTATCAGATTGTCAGTACCAGTAAGTTGTCAGTAAAACAAGTCTCAGGGGTTGCTCTGTGATCTGACACATTGATCATTCTGATCGCAGAGTACAGATTCACAGACGTGCTGACGGGGCTTTAGTCTTCAGTGTTGACCAGCACAGTGAGAGAGAAAATATGTGAAGATATATTATGTAGTATATGTCTGATCTGTTGCCAAATGATAAATGAAACTCACCAGTGTAGCTCCAGTGTTTTTTGTGAATGTGTCTGGCTGTCACAGTTGAACAGAGCAGATCGTATTTCGAGATGGCTCTTCCAGATTGTCCAACGGTATTGTGGCCATATGGAATCCACGCATATAACAATGTACAGCACCAAAGGCTCATGTGGAAGCATAAGATCGAATCACACTTCATATCCAGGTCAGCATTAGCCAAAGCTATTATGCCTCTCCCTTACACTATACTATATACCACTGATTAATGTGCTATATCATATTTGGGTACTGCATATGGTTTAGTTATATGTGAAACATTGTCACTTCAGAGTGATATTAAACTTAATGTGGAGTGTTTTTTGTGACTGTTAGCAGTAGATTAAAGGAGGGATGGTGTTAAGAAGGGGGGTAGTGGTGGTCTGCAGCTGTCTATTTCAACTAAATCATAGCTGGATGAGTGCGGGGTGCAAACATTTGGCTTCATAAGAGATTGTGCTGCCAGCCAGCACATATGCTGGCATCATGGCCACCCTGATGTCCGGGAGCCCTCTCTATTAGAGGCGCTCTTATAGGATCATCTTGCTCATCTTTTCCTGATGCTCTCACATCTCTTGCCATCATATCAAAAAATGTGTTCTTACAAGGTTGGAAATGTTCATTAATAATCCGAGAAGTCTTACTAAATCCCTCAGCTGTGTCTCGAAGCCCTCAATCCTTGAGCAAGATGAAGTGCAGCACCATGTGCTGAGTGCCGCATACGTGGATCAACCCATTTTGGAGGTTGAAATAGTGCAGGGCTTTGTCCAAATATTTTCTTAGCGTCCCAGCTTCTTTTTGGAGGCACTTAGCCTTCCCACACAGGGCTCAGAAGAGTGACACATGGCTTTGACATTGACTTTAAGCCTGTTTTGGGATCGTTAAAGGCCAATTTGTCAGCATTCAACACGAGGCAGACAGTGAGATGTGTTTCATGGGGCCTCACATCTGGACCTTTTGTGTTTTAACAGTGTCCCGCTTCCTCTTTTAGAAACCTGAAGTACGTGTATAATGGGAAGGCCACGTTCCACAGCCAGTTGGTCTCGTTTCATTAGCACGCTCTTATTCAAACACTCTGCTTGCTGGCCCGGTGTTATCCCGGACACACTTCTCTTCCTGCTCCAGTCACATTTTCTGATAATAATAATCAGTTGTAACGATTGCATGTAACCATCAGCTGTCTCCTGTAGGGAAAAGAAAGGTGTTATTCAAGGGAAAGCCTTGAAGAGCCCAACATGAGCTGCACAGTAAGCAGAGATGGAGAGACAGGCGAGACGAGGCCAAGGTCTGGTCTGGCAATCAGTCAGCGTGAGGGCAGCTTGATTAAAGGAAATGGACGGAGTGGAAAGTTTGAATGTGTGTTTTCAGTTGTGTTCTCAGCCTGTCTGGGTGATAGCGAGAGCAAAACAGATGCTGAAACAATTAGGGCAAGTCAGAGGATGTTTTTACTCCTACTCTAACCCCCCTCACCCGACCCCCTCCCCTCTCCTCTCGCCTTGTGATTGCACATCAAAGTTGTCGACAGAGTGTTAAAGTAGATTTTATTGTTTGACTCCTTAAAGCAGTTGTCAGTTTTTAAAGAAGTCACAGCTTCTGGCTGCGGACAAGCTGAGAGCCCAGACAGTCTGAGAATAGATCCTGCAAAGCCACAATGTTGAGACGAGCGGTGGGATCTACTGTACTCAGGCGCAGATGCAAAAGTTTCAGGTCCTAAAAATTGTTGTTATGATGGTGTGATTTTACTTCCTCATTTTTATTTATACTTATGTGCTTGGAGTCCCAAAAAGCTTTTGGACTGAGTTCGAAGTAACTATGACATCATGCACACATTTAAAAAATACACATAGAGACGTGCAAATGTAAACACACCTTGTGTTTAAAGCAACTGTTAATGCTAAACTTAGTACTACTGTTTGCATTTATATTTTATTAATTATTTTCTTTTGTAAGTGGAAGATTTATTTATTTATTTATTTATTTTTGTCGTACAAAAGTTACACAGTTACATCGAACAAACTTTACCTTAACTTTTGGCTCCACTTGACTCACCTGATAGCGTTGTAATGTCAGCGCTACATGACATAAGTAAAGGAAGAGGATGATGTACAGGGTGAATACACACACACACACACACCCTACGGTTTGTTTGCTCTGAGCAGGCAGAGGGCTGGCCTCGTCTCAGAGGTGACTGATTTACAGTTTGTTGCTGTCTGTCAAGCAGCTGACAGATGGGGGAAGCAGCGCGGCTTCCGCCACGCTGTCGCCACCGTTGGATGCTCAGCGGTTTCACCGGCAGTGGCAAGAATGCTGTGGACGGCTCCTTAAGTTTGATGGGGAGGTTAACAGCTACCGTAAAAGTGTAGCAGTAGTGCATACACTTTATTGTTTTGTACCTGTGATGACCATTGAACTTGCTAAATATCCTTTAACAGAGCGGACTGCGGGGCTGAAACTGCATTTAGCAGCAGCTGGCAGTGAATCCAGACTATGCCTACATGGTAAATAAACACAGCTGCCCAGATTTGAAAGGCCTTTTCTTTTTAAAACGCTCAGAAAAAAAACACTGTCATACATGGCCCCTGAAATAAGAACAAAAATGTAACACAGTGCTTGTTTGCAATATATTGGCAGTCGTGGACGTCATTTTGGCTGTAAATCTTGTGAGATATAAATAGTCTACATATTCCCGACATGCTTGTAGTGAGGGGCACAACTTATTTCTTATTTTAGCAGATTTTATAAAAGGGTCCTTTAGATTTTCCCTGGCAAGGCTCCAGTCTTGGGTTGGACTCTCAGCACTTGCCTTTAACCTGTTTGTGCACAGCTGCATAGAGAACACTTTTAGGTCTTTAAATCTTATGAAGAGTCATTTGCATGTAAAAAAGAAACAATTAAAGCCTCATTATCTCAAATTTGTGTTTATGGTTTTATTCACTAAGCATTTTTCTCTGGGACTGCCTCCTGGTCTTTCTCAGTCCCAGTCAGTCTGTGACCGTTATTTCACATATATTATATTTCATATAACAGATGAAAGGTTCTGCTCAGACATGAGGCTGTAGAAGAAAAGCCTGCAAAGCACCTGGTTTTCACATGGGCTGCTGTTTGGGTTTTCACCATGACTTCTCATAACAGGGACAGGATTTAGGTTTTAGTGTCTCTAATTTAAAGGAAAACTGGCAAAAATCACACCTTCTTATTGATTATGTGATCCAGACATTTCCTGTCACTTTAAAATCAGTCTCCTATTGTCTAACAATTCTGAGCAAGCATAACTTTAAAGAAACAGCTGGGCGATCTTAAAAGCAGCCCGCGCAATTGATGTGTAATAACATATTAACACTCATGCTGTCCATTTTACAAGTAACATGCAACAAACAAGTGGTGGAACTATTGTAGCAGAGTGAGTAAAATGTGAACGTGGAGGGGAGACTAATTTCCTCCCAATTGAGCCACAGGGTTTTTGTTTTGTCAGGAGATTTTCAGCCAAATGGAGTCAGATTCCCGCAGATCTCCTGGGATGATGGGAGGGCTGGGCTGGAGTCTAGCAGAGCCAGAGGATCCCAGCAGCCCCCACCCTCAACCCTGGATCCTTAATCCCTGTCATTAACTCCACTACACAGAGAAGACTGGCCCACCAGCCACCACCTTCTCATCAACCACTGTCCTTTGTCCCTTTATTTCTTCCTCTCTTTCATTAGACCGGTCTTCAGCTTTTTTATTTTCATGTGCAGTACGGTGTCCTTCTTTTTCAATCAGGTTTCCTTCCCCATCTCCCCTGTGAGTGCAGGTGAAATGTAAAAGTGTTTCACCTGAACGCTTCATTGAAACCAATGAACTGTCTGCTGGGAACAATTTAAGTGGCGAATGACAAGATGTGACATCATCATTTCTCACATCTTGTCAACCACCAATCTGGCCTATTTTAATTTTTTTACAACTATATAAAAACAACAGGGAATGACAGTAGCGGGAGAAAAAAAATATTTATATTATCATTCCATCACATGATCTCTTAAATAAATAGCTTACTTCAAGCGGCTATAAAACAAAAGTCTGACAAAAGTGTCTCAGTTGGAGAGGACGAGCTGTCCTATTATAGCACATCCTGTGGTGCTCGCTGTTTTGTGTATTGACACACACACACACACACACACACACACACACACACACACAGTATAGTGGTGAGAAAGAGGATGGGTGCAGGGGTGGTCCAGGGTCCTGAGAAGGGAGAAGGGAAACACCTTGTGACCCTCTTGTTCCTGGCCAAGCTACTGGAGGTGTGGAGACAACAAGGATGGACAAGCAGAGAGCAGTGCTGAGCAGCTGCCTCCATTTAGGTCAGTGCGTGCTGTGGTTGCACATTCAGTGCCATAATCACCTGATTATATCTGTTCCATTTGTAAAGTGTTAAAAACATTATAAAAAGAGAACATGTCAGAAAGGTGCCAATTTAAACTAAGCAGTGAAATGTCACAATAAAAGACCCGCTCTTGCCGCGTGTGTGTTTTTTTTATTCTTGGCCAACGTGCAATAAGGAAGGCAGATAAGTCATAAATAAACAGTCCAGATTTTGTTTCCCGCGGCAACAACAATCATTGACTTGCAAACACTGCTGCAGTTTGGCTCTGGCTTGGACATGTTTGGGTTTTGATACGGATGTCAAACACAACTGTCTCCCAGGCACAGACAGCATGACCTCTGCTGCAGATGAACCCAAGGCAAACTTGGTTTTGTTGCATGAACATGCTCAGTTCACTGACACAGAGTAAATCAGAGTAATAAGTCAGTCCGGGTGGGTCTATGAGCAGAAAAGAAGAAGTAAATTGGAAGAAACACCCTTGTGTGCATTAAAGTTTTTTACTGATTTGGTGATAAGAGTTTAAAACGTATCAAAATTAAAACAACAGCGCAGACATTTAGCTTTGTGCAGTTCCCTCTGGAGCAACAAAAGGCTTTATACAACGGTTGTTTTATATATGTAGCACTCCCCAAGACATTGAGACCATTTAATAAAGAGATTCTTTTCTCATCATGTGTTTCTAACTTGTTTGTGACATTTGCTGCCATTTAAAAAAAATAGTCACATAGAAAATGGCATTTATGTGCCGAAATCATAAATGTACATTTCGTGTACAGTTGGTAGCCGTATGATGTTTTATTGGTTACTTCATTTTACATTACTAATGCACTTTGAGTAATTAACACTGAAAATTATTGCACCAATGATGTTATGTTATATTAATTGGATATATTATATATAAAAGAAAATATACTATTTGTATTATTATAATGAAATGTATATTAAGACAGGGCAGCTCTTTACTTAACTAAGGTTAATATGTTCAGCTCCTCTAACCACTCCAAACATTTTTGACCAGGCCCTAAACATGGACAACCATGAACAGTACAGTCACAAAAAGAATCACTTAAATTTCCAAACAATTTTTTTCTATGAAACAAAAAAATCATTTGCATCCGTTGTTTTGACCAAATGTATAATACATGATGAAAATTTTAAACACACTTTTAACAACAGGTGCATTGCTCATTAAGAGAAAAGTGCTGAGAGCAACAAAAAAGAAACAATAGAACGACCTTATCAGCGCAAACATTTCTCATTATTGGGTGGAGGTCTCTATTCAGCTCAGTACTGAAGTCAAGAGTAGGCAGATGTAGGGGAAAGATAGCTGTTTGTGCTCGGGCTGACCTCGAGCGTAAGGTTTTAATTGGACGTGTGCAGTACAGCACAATGGCCTCTTACAGTTATTTAAAGAACTTTCCATTTCACACTATGAGAACGTGTTTCATTCTCGTCATGTTTCATTTCTTTATTGCCCCGAAAATGCAGAAACAAACTGTCAGGCAGCAGAAATAAACACAAGGCGGCCAGTGATCCTCAAATGACCTGCAGTTTGACAAGACGCTCTGTAAATTAACAAAAACCCCTCAGCAGGAGCAGTGCCCTCGCACATCTGAGGGTGTGGCACTGGCCCCATGGCACGGGAGTGCGACATCGTCTGACCCAGCAGAGTCGGCACTTAGCAGGCAGACGTGAAAGATCCACGGCTGTGACTCACAGTTGGATATAAAATTTGACTAGATGGAAGCACAAATTGGAGTTCAGTATGAATTACTGTCATTTTGATTCCATATAAAGTGATTTCAGCAGGGACAGCGGGCTCTTACGAAGAAACATAATCTCTCAAATGACACCACACTGTGACCCCGGACCCCCCTGTGGCCCCGGTCCCCAGGTGCCTCAGCTTGATTTGTGGGGCCTGGGGTCTGCTGTATTGGCCACAAATCAAGGAAAGGGGGGGATCTGTGTGCTGCCATCAATTTTTACACTTCAAACAAACCTCAGGTCACAGATTACACCTTCAGAAGAGATAAACTCAGGGTACTCTAAAAGACTGGAGCTCACATGCATCCATTACAAACGTCCCCCAAGTCATCTGTGATTGAGTGAGGTGAACTCTGTGCAGATGAGTATCGCACACGTCGCCCTCTCTTTGTGAGCAAATATCAGCTGTTACAAAGCAGCAACTTTCCACCTAGCTGATGGTCAGAGTGAGACAGAAGCAGTCATATCACAGCAGCGGGGCCTTTACAGCAGCAGATCAAAAGCAGCTGCAGCTGTGGCAGGGACCCATGTGTGGTCCAGGCCTGAGAGAGAAACCCCCCCCGTGACACAGTGCAGCTCTACACAGGCGGGTAATATGGGATGGAAAGAAAATATGACACAAAGCGATTGCAGGAAAATAACTTACGGTCAAAAACGACTGTGAACATAATTCACTAGAGTTTTATTTGGAGAGTAATAGAAAGTAAATCCTCTCTCCCAGCTGATAATGATCCTCCCACTATCACCCCCTCCTGTAAAAACCCACCCCAGGATCAGCGGCAGGACTTTATCTCGGCACCTCTAGAGGCTATGATTAACAAGTCAGGAGATCAAGAATCAAAAATCTTTATTTGTCATTATGTTTTGGAATAATGACTTCCCACAATCCTTTGTGCCATTTTCACCACTAAGTTTTGCGTAGTGCAGCTTCCACACCACACTGTTGCACTGAGACAGAGGATGCCCTCTATTGACTCTTTATTATCCTCTGAAGATATCTAAGACGACGGTCTAATCTGACCATCTGTTTCTTATCTACTCGCCTTTATTTTTTAAATTTGCAAATTTATTTGTCTAAGGGATACTGGGCCTGCAACCAGCAGGCGGTCAATCCTCTCCCCGGGGAATGAGGTGGAGGTGAAACCCACCTGAAAAGTGTATGTGTGTGAGTGTTTGTGAGTGTTTGTGAGTGTGTGTGTGTGGTTTTCTACAATTAAGGATCAAACACAAGCAGAATGACCATGGTGCATTTTTAACATGATCAATATAACCAGTTTCTTATTAGAACTTATATTTGAGTGTTTCTCACCTGAGGCAGTGTTTGTGTGTGCACAGAGAACAAACTCGGCCCCAAACGTCTCCTCACTGTTGAACTGGGGAACTGGTCTCTGCCATGCTGGACTCCCTTGGACTGGCTCCGTGCACAGTGCTCGCTCACTGCAAGCTGATAAACTGCAATCCTCCTTTCTCCAAAGTCATTTCTCAAAGCCAGGGCATTTATAGGATTCATGAGGGGATTCATGTAGTAGATCCTTGTTATCACCACCAGGAGACAAGCTGCAGACAGATTGGCCAAACTAAATCTGCACTTTGTAATAATAATAACAATCTTCTTTGCTTGGCATGGAGTTTGTCAAACTGTCATATTTCCATGATACAAAATTGCATCTTTAGGTCGAAGCAGTATTTTCTAAACCTTTCCTTTTTTTGCAGATGGGTGTTTTTCTGTTGGATAGTGACTGTGTGATGTGTGAGCTGTTTGTGCATCCAAATCTGTTCCCATGTTCAGGAAGTAAAACAACAAGAATGACCCATAAACCACATTTAAACTCCCAGACAAACATCATATGGAGCCGTTTTCATAGAAATGTGTAATTAAGTCATTCCTCGCGCTGTGAAGTTCCTCGTGTGATGCAATCGGCAGTTAAATGAACACATATGACAGAGAAAAGTTTTCAGAAATGGGCTCAGTGATGGTGTCAAATGTGAGGCTTCCTTTTGTTTTTGCTTCAGACCGGTGTGTTTGCTCGTCCTCTTTCTCATGGAAATGGATCAGAATTGGATTCACACATGCGCCGAGGTGCCCGCTGGCATTTAATCTAATCTCCAAACAGTTTGCGCTTCACTGTCGATCTAATTACGCTCATCAAGCCGCTCATATTCCTCATGCGTCGCTCTTTCATGCTCAGCGAGCGCAGAGACGAGCGGACAGTTTGCAGCTGTCTGACTCTGTGATTGTGATGCAAAGCGAGAGAAAATGTTCAGACCTGTCCTCCTTTTCTAACATCTGTGAGGAAAAAAAGTACGGCAGCACTGACAGGTGACTTACTTTATTTACAGATAAAGACTTCAGGGAGCAGACAGATGGTCTCCTTCTGTCCGCCTTATTTACATGATGACATTTCTTCTGATTTCAACTGATTCGATTATTTATTGAGCGAATTATTTTTTCATTATCATTATTATTATTATTTATTGTATTATTTGTAGCGTTATAGATTTGCTCGTGATCTTCCAGTTAAACTGCTGTCAATGAAATAATTTCTCCTCAGTTTAAAATTGATCACAGTTTATATCATTTAAGTAGACTCGAGCTTTAACTTTAAACTTGACAAACGTATTGATTGATTAATTGTTTGCCTGATTGATGTTCTTTATTTATCAGATATAATTTGTCTCAGTCACTTAGAGACTGTTTGTTTTCATGTGTCGAGCAGATCTTAACTTTACTAAGATTTGAAGCACTGTGAGAATTTGGCTTTTTTTTTTACCTAAAAAAGTCAAACGTTTGTTAAATAAAAATAAAAAACTTCCAAAATAAGGTTTTGACCTGTGAGCGAGGGGGCTGCACCGTGAAGGAGAAGAAGAGGGGGAGGACTGAGAGATGCTTTACTGGGAGGAGTGTGTGTGTGTGTGTGTGTGTGTGAGTGGGGTGGGGGGGGGGGTCGTCGTGGGAGGGAACCAGGGGGTGTGGAGAGGCGGTTTAAAAAGGCAGACAGCGCCAACAGTCAGTCACTCACACAGCAGTCAGCTCAGCAGAGCCTCCAGCTCCTCTGCTTCACCTCTGAAGACTTGGATCTGTACGGACTCTTATCTTCTTTTTTTCTCAAAACAAAGGATTTTTTGTTTTATAGAAAATAAAAAAAAGATCTTTTTGACTGCAGCATGGAGACCACCACTGGGGAATATGTTGATAACTATGAGTACTATGATGACAATGAGACTGCCTGTGACTTCTCGGAGTGGGAGCCCTCTTACTCCCTCATCCCGGTCCTCTACATGCTCATCTTCATCCTCGGCCTGTCAGGCAATGGTGTGGTCATCTTCACTGTGTGGAGATCCAAATCCAAACGCCGGGCGGCAGACGTCTACATAGGAAACCTGGCCCTCGCCGACCTCACCTTTGTTGTGACCCTTCCTCTCTGGGCCGTGTACACAGCGCTGGGTTACCACTGGCCCTTCGGCGTGGCGCTGTGCAAGATCAGCAGCTACGTTGTTCTGGTCAACATGTATGCCAGTGTTTTCTGCCTCACCTGCCTGAGCTTTGACCGCTACCTGGCCATCGTGCACTCCCTGTCCAGCAGCAGGCTTCGTTCCAGGGGCACCATGCTGGCGTCCTTGGGTGCTATTTGGTTCCTCTCCGGTCTTCTTGCCGTGCCCACGCTGCTCTTCCGCACCACCGTGAACGACCTGAACAGCAACCGGACCACCTGCGCCATGGACTTCAGCCTGGTGACCATTAACCAGAAGCACGAGTACCTGTGGATCGCCGGGCTCAGCCTCTCCTCCTCCGCCCTGGGCTTTCTCCTGCCTTTCTTGGCCATGACCATCTTCTACTGCTTCATCGGCTGCACCGTCACGCGCCACTTCAACAACGTGCGCAAGGAGGACCAGAAGAAGAAGCGGCTGCTGAAGATCATCACCACACTGGTGGTGGTGTTTGCCATCTGCTGGACTCCCTTCCACGTCCTAAAGAGCATGGACGCCCTCTCCTACCTGAACCTTGCTCCAAGCTCCTGCGGCTTCCTGAACTTCCTGCTGCTGGCCCACCCCTACGCTACCTGCCTGGCTTACGTCAACAGCTGCCTCAACCCGTTCTTGTACGCCTTCTTTGACCTGCGCTTTCGTTCCCAGTGCCTGTGCCTGCTCAACCTGAAGAAGGCCATGCACGGCCAGATGAGCTCCATGTCGTCCACACTCAGCGCCCAGACTCAGAAGTCAGAGATTCAGTCTCTGGCCACCAAAGTGTAGAGAATAAGAGGAAAGGTGGAGCGGGGCTGCGGGCTGGTCCCAGCTCCACCCCTTGAACACTTGTAAAAAAAAGAAAAAAAAAAACAGACTTTTTGTGTCCATTGTTCAAAGCTGGTAAGGGGAGATGATGAATTGTCACTGCTCACAGTCATGAAATCCATAATGTGTTCCTCCTCCTTTACAGCTCTGGAGGTGGACGCTCTGTATGTTGTGTGGCCTTGAAGCTGGGGCCAGCTGGCTGAGCCCTTTGTGCCTCTTGGTTCCTCAGATCCTCAGACAAGAGCAAAAAAAAAGTATATTTTTTTGTTTTGTCTTGCTCTGCAAAAAAAAAAAGTTCTCACATCTGTCACAAAAAAGGTCAGAATTGTGAATTTAAAAACACACACTGATGTTGGGGAATTGTTTTATCAATGTACATGGAAATCTGTTTACACTGGATGAAACATAAATCTGTACAGTATTTTCATACCATAGCATTTTTCTTTGTCCAGATCTATTGCTGTTTTGTTTTAGAAGCACTTGTTTAAGAAAAAGCGTGACGCTTGTCCTGGGAAATGCTTGTTGTTTGTGAAGGTAGAAGTCCAGGCTGCAGGAAGGGGGGGGGGCGTAAGAGGAGAAAAGGTGTTGCAGTGTAATTATATAGTTTGTGGAGAGGAGACAGGGGGGCAGACAGGCAGATGGCAGTTGACAAATGTTGTTGGGGAACAGGAACGGGTGGGGTGGGGTGGAGGGGTTTCACAGTGTAGTCACGGCACTAAAGGGGACAAAGGAGCTCTGTAAATAAAATGTTCCAATTTGATGTATGTGTTTTATTTTTCTGACATCATTGTAACTAACTGCTTTATTAAAGATGTGCTCTATGAACCAGATCTCTTGCAAGTGTTTGTGGGAACGAAAGCTGTGCATCTGTCGACAACTTCAAAAAAGTCATGTTAAAACAGGCGAGGAGAGAAAGTAAAGAAAATCCTGACACTAATTGAAAATATCGGTGCAAAAAAATCTCTTACAAGTCTTTTAAAACTTAGACTCCCTCTCATTAAAGCTGTGGTTTCACGTCAGTTTCATTGCGCCATCCTGTTATTTCAGCGTTAAGTATCTCCAGAGGGTTCAAGCTTTGTTATGAATGCCTTGCATTTGGTTTACACCTTCAGACTAATAGATCTCTAATCTCTATTGATTCACAGCCAGTATCCAGACTGTAACCGGATTATGCAAAGTGGCCGTCAACCTGAGGGTGTGTATTCGATACTCAGATGTGACTTCCATCAACTGTGGTACTTTAACTGTTTGATGACGCAGCCCTGTGGTTTCCACTCAAAGGCTTTTTTCTGGTACTTCAAAGACTGTATTTATTTATAACCAGCAGTAGGAGGCACCATCCAGTGTGTTGTAGGTAGATAGGCGAGTAAAGTTCATCTTAAAGTGCCTACGAATTGTGTAAAACAAGTTTTATTTACGGTCACAAAAAGACTGTCAGCATGAAGATGGGACTATCTGTCTGCAGGAGGTAAAGCCGTCCAAACCCCGCATGTTCCTTGAATAATAGGGTGATTACCAACAAGTGACTCTTCTGAGGGATCCTTTGATTTGACAGTAATGAGCTCTGTTGGACATAATCACCATTTAGAGATGGCGGTGGTGGCGGGGGGAAGTGGGGTTCCTAATCCTGGCAGGAGTTGGGCCACTGAACAAGTCAATATTTGTCCCTGCTGACAAGAGATTGCAGTTAGAGCGGTTGTTGGGCTGCAGGGCGGGGCAGGGGGGGTGGAGGGCGCCTGACTGCAGATGCTCCAACACACTGAGCAGAGGGGAGGACGTTTCTCGGAAAAAAAAGATGGGGGGAAAAAAAGGGAAACTGCAAATGAGGTGAGGGAGTGAGGAGAAACCACAGCTATATAGGAGTCGCTCTTGCATCACATCTTAAAGTAACAACATGTGTGACTCCGCGTGATTCATCTCATCCCTGTGTGTGAGAGATCATATGTTACTTATTGTCCATCCTGGCAAGACCGTGGCGGATCTGACAGGGTTAGAGCCTGAAGTAGATCACAAGATGGCCTTACCGTGATGGATGCGAGGGCCTCGGGTTGTTCATCACTTAAACACACAGTTATTCCTCATACAGTCAGATATAATTTGAGGGGACTTGTATGTGGAGGTTTTCATGGCCTTTTGAGGACCCTGAGTTCATATAAGAATTGCAGAGGGACTCGAAGCCCTAACATGGGCCTTTCCAGCACCATTAAACAATTTAAGGACCATAACAAAGGCATCCAGCCATGTTGACAATAAGACAGTGGAATCGGGGTGGAGTCAATCATGCATGCCGGACGGGCCAGACTTGTTGTTGTTATTGAGATGAGCTGGGCTGACAGCTTGTCTGATGCTGTTAGGCAGCAAGTCCACTTTGGGATAACTCACCCAGAATACCAGCTGACCAAAGCACCGGGGGTACGCAGGGTGCACCGCCAACACAAAAACAACAGTTGTGAAGGCCTTCGAATGCACATAAATGTTTCCTGTGTTTGTGTGTGGCCTGTGTGACCTGTTTGGGTGCATGAGCATTTGGGTGTGGGCTTTACGGTGCTCCAGAAAGTATTCTTAGAGGGAGTTCAACCATGTTAATCCACCGGCCCCTTTAAATGTTTTTATTCTTTCTTCATCAGGAATAAAGAGCTTCCGACTAATGTACTGTTTTTTGGGTCATTCTGATCAACAGCTGCTGCCTCCTGTCAAGACAAAAACACCCTGCAGCCTTTTGCACGCTCTGTTTGAAAAATACTGCACACTACACATTAACTGAGGTGCATTCACACTTGAATTCCTCTGACGGGAAACTAAACTATTTGGATTTTGATCAAATCATCATCTCCTCAGGTTTGTTTAATTTTAGGACTTCCCAACATATTTTAGGATGGAGTTGGGATTTCATCCATCTTAAAGTATAAATGTGATAGTCTGTATTTTTGTTATTGTCAACAATAACAACGATGCATACATCTGTCTCTTAGTAGTTTCACACTTCTCTACCCTGTGTGTGGTTTTCTGCCCTGAAACCCACATGTTGTTTCTGAATATGGTAATCTTTGGAAAACATGTATACCTTTGTACAAATATATACCTTTGTAAAACAGTCAGATACTGTTCTCAGCAAGCATTTTTTAAAAGTCAGTAAATAGTGCATAAGTAGGGAACTATTTTAGCTGCATATTAATACACGTACCACTGAGTATTTACAGCAGCAGGGTGGTCTGTGGGTATGACAAAAAAGTCCCTATATTCACTAAAATAGAGGAACATATCACCTAATGCAACCGCGTGGTCCCTTAATGTGTTTTTAATTGTTTTGGACATCAGTGGAGCTGTACAGAGACAAAGAGGAATAAGATACATCAGCTACACCGACAATACTTGTTAGAGGGATTAATTCATTTTTGGCTTGGCCCTTTTCGCAAGACGTGTTGGCAGCTAGAAGAATATAGAGTATCACAGACATGTCCTTTAATCTCGCCTGGTGCACCGTCACTCAGCATCTCCAGTCCAAACTGCAAGTGAAACGCATGAGAGCCGCAGACACAGGTGTCTGCTCTGGGTGCTGTCGTCAGTGTGAGCTGCCACACCCAAATGGGACATCTGAACCAAAACACAACTGCTCGCCTCTCCTCAGATCTCCCTGCTGTTCCATCCCACCCAGGCAGCAACAAATGCACTCTGCTGTGTATGTGTGTGTGTGTGTGTGTGTGTGTGCATGTGTGTGTTCAAATGCACATGTAAACAGAGATCTGACACATTCCACGGGCTGTCAACACTAAGCCTACTTTCTCTATAGCATTCGTACACCTGTTGCTGGACTATAACACATAGACACACACACACACATGAACACACACGATCATTCTCGTAATCACTCCCAACACAAACAGCATTAGCTCAGGGAAACAGATCACAAAAGACGCAGTTAGGGAAAGTAACTCTCCACACAGTTCATCCATTAGTTGGTTTAATGCAGAGCAGAGTGGGGGGGTGGAGCACTGCTCATTATCCGCCCAAAAACCATTGTCTGAAAGATAAAAAGGACCTTTGGGTGTCCCTCTCTGTGCCTGCCTGTTTGTCTTACCTGTGAATCTGGAGCACAAAGGGTCTCCTGGAGCCCCCAAAACTCAGGAAAGACTTGGTGGCAGAAGTGGGGGGTGTTGAAATGTGGGCTGCATTTGTTCCTAAATGTGTGTGTGTGGTGGTTGCGTAGGTGTGTGGTATACAAAGTGTGTGTGTGTGTTCTTCTTGTGTTCTTCTTCTCTTTTATGGAAGTATCTGTTATTTCTTTAAAGGCCTTGAAAACAAATTTTTCATCTGTGTTTTTATTTATTTTATTAAAATTATGAGTCAAACAACATTTTTTTGCCAGTTTTATACAGTTTTGGTTGAGATTTGTCTATGTGATTTTTATTTTTATTTGATTTATTTTATTTATTTAACTGATAGAGGTGGGCGGGGATCAGTTATCTCCACAGACCAATCAGAGTTGGGCAGCCTTTGAACTGAAACATAATGATAGTTGCATGTTTTTGTCATCAACATAATCAGTTAGCTCTGATCAGACCACACCAACACGGTCCTATCTTTGCTGATTAGCTGAGCTGTGAGTTTTAAGCTCTTAAAAGTTCTGTATGTAACAATTTACATGTAATAGTCATTTTTTAAATAGTTTTAAGTTGCTAATGTGTGAACACATTGTAACATAACATAAGAAAATGAGACCTTCCTAGCCTTTCTTGGTTGAATGTAACACGCTGTAGACTGATCTCTAGCTTTACTCAATATTCATACAGTTATAATGTAGAAAATATGTAGATATCTGTGTATGAATCAAAATGTTGCTGCTGTATGTATGTTTTATGACATTGTATTGAGCGTTGATGGAGCAGCTGAATTGTTAACATAGCTCTGATCCAAACGCCATCCAGAAAACAAACCTTTTAAAAAGCTGTTTGTGTCGTGAAGAGCGGTTTGACAAAGTTATTTGATCCATTTATTGAAGTTAAATCACATCAAATTGTTGTTTCAGTACACTGAACAACACACATACACAACAATTCATTTTATTTATAATATTCTACTGAATTCACTTACCATTACCATGTTTTCATCCAGCTAATGGAGCTTCGTTGACGGCGCTGAGCCTTCGTGAACACTGGACAAACTGTGATTGATAAAGCTATCAAAAAATGTTTTAACAATTTTCAACTGCCTGTCAATCATGTTCAGGCTTGTATATGTGAAGCTAGCTTAACATAAAGACTAGAAACAGTGGGGAACAGGTAGCCTGGTTTAATTTCAGCTAAATGTGATATTTAAATGCCAGTTTGTATACGTTTTATGCCAGTTATCTTAACAAACTCAATTCATACTCAGTGGAAAACTTTGTTTTGTCCCTGTAAGCCCCAGATTGACAGCTTTGTGATGACAAACCGTCCAGCGGATTAAGGCTCACACTGTACAGTTAATAAGTCTGAGGTCTGAGTGTGAGTCCAGTCTAGACAGCAGAGCCTCTGATCCACCAAAACAAGTCCGTCATGACTCAGAAACCTGGAAAATGGCTGCTTCCCTCAAAAGTGCTCTATCCTCTGTCCGATCCCACAAATGTTATGGTACGCTGCCAGTTCAGTTCACAGTGTTCACACCTTAAATATGATGTCTTTTCAGTCTTTTCTGTCTCACTGATGCTGCCCATTCCTTTCAATGGAAAACCATCTCCTGTACTGTCATTAATTGTCAGCTACAAATTGTTACATGTCGCAGGTCTGAAATGTTGATTATTCAAAGGATGATCACGAAATAAATAAAGTATACAATATTAACTGTCATTTCATCAAGTAAATCATTTGAATAAGAAAAGAAGAAATAAAATAATCAGCAGATACATATATAAATAACATTTAACAGAGAAATGAAATCTAAAAAATGTAGAAGCATTTTCAGTCCAATAGTCAAGCTCTTTTGTTTTCCACACCTCCACAGAACTTGTCTTGTGATCTTTTAGCTGCTTTGTGCTTCTGTATGTTAAAAAAACTAAATAAAAGCTCATCTTTTCTGCTTCCACAGCAACATTCACCCTCACATCTCTTACTCTTTGCTTGAGTATGCATTGATACTGATCAATGGAATTCCCCAGAACTTGGAAAAAGAGCCAAATCACCACAAATCTTATCAATAAGCTCTCACAAATGATGGAGTATTACACGTCTAATCATGCCTCACTAGTTGACCACTTGAGTGCCCAATACACACCAACACTGCAGCCTCCCTCCTCGACTTCTTCCCCATGTGATGACTGCAAATTGCTACCACGTCTGCTCGGGAATCACAATTGAAATCAGCTTGTCGTGGTAATCTGTCTAACCTGTGGCCTCTCATTGTAATTGTCCGGACCTTGAGAACAACGGCCTAGAAAAATACGGCATTTACACGAGATCAGTGTTTTCATGCTAATCTTGTTATCTTTTGGCACATTTCAAGAGGTGATTAGGAAACCGGGGCTTTCAAATGGATCTCCCCCGACAACCCTGTCATTGTTATTCGCTGGTGTTCAGGGTCATGTCCACTCTGCCGATTACGGCACTAACTTGATGTAATTGGGTGACTGAGAGGATTTTAGTCAGCTGAGTAAATATATAAGAGGATATACGGTACACTGTAAAGACTGTGATTAAACCTCTAACATATGTGGCACATGTGTAGAAATATACGTCATGTCATATATCTATCTGTCTATCTATCTATCTATCTATCTATCTATCTATCTATCTATCTATCTATCTATCTATCTATCTATCT
>JBAJHX010000076.1:7498160-7584145 GCA_037176925.1 Amniataba percoides
TCTATCTATCTATCTATCTATCTATCTATCTATCTATCTGTCTGTCTGTCTGTCTGTCTGTCTGTCTGTCTGTCTGTTCATCTGTCTGTCTGCACACGGCTGCACAGTGCATAGCAATGAGGCCTGCTGCTGGTGGATATCGTTAGGCGAGAGATGCTGCTTCCGAGGACAGCGCGGCTTGGCCAGACCTGAATGTGCTGGGCTCTCGTCCCCTCCGGATATGGTTGCTCGGGGCTCATCGTCCCTTAGACACAAAGGTCCTCTTCACATCCATCTCTATCCCGTCCATTGTGAGGGCCCTGCCTCGAGGCACACGGCTCCTGCGCCTTCTTCAGGACTAAATGCATCTCCTGTCACTGGCTGGTCCCGGTGCCAGTTCAGCTGCTGGAAGCCCTCAGGTGCTCAGGTCTCAACAAGCAAATATCAGAGGTAAATGACGGGGCTCACATCACCTTTCTTAAGTCTGAGAAGGGGTCAGATGTGTTTTTTTTTTATTGTTGAATGCTTTTCCCCTCATCAGAAGCTAGAAAACGGCAAAATATAACATTTTTGTTGGAACAACATGGGCAGATATGAACGCATATTTTTTGTTCAATTCTGAGAAGTGCATAGAAATAGCACCATTCTGTCAAAATATTCAAATAAAAGAAGTAATATTCTTAAACAAATATAAATGTTGACTTTGTGATTAGGAAGCCACTTCAAACACAGTAAAAATGGTTTTGCACCCTTTGCATGCTGCCCTTCATCTGTTCATCAAGGTTACACGTCTTCTTTCCTGGGACCTTTCAACGCAGTAGCAGTCCTCTGCTGTTCGGCCACTGGGGAGCAGCAACAAGTTAGTGAGCGGAGGAGGAGACTGCACCTTCCAGCTGGTCTCTAACTTCAAATAGGTGACCTCATGGGTCAGGTACTCTGCATTGTCCCACCACAATTTAGATATATATACATTTTTTTTAACTATCAGAGCCTTTCATGGCATTATTCTATGTTATACATATAAATCTGCTTTTTAAATGTCATACAGGACAAAACATGAATCGAAAAAAGTTCGATTTCTCCTCTAGTTTCTCCACAGCACTCCTGTGCTTATAAAACTGTGTCACTGCTGAAAAAAAGGTGACACAGAAGTTTTGTTCATCTGGATGGGACTCATGTGAGCCTACAACAATGAACTGCTGCCCTCTGTTGGTCAAAGTCCAAAGATCATTTTCTTTAAGAGTACTTTTGCACACTTGATCACTCCTCTGGTTTGTGGCAATGACATTATTGTCGCACTCATGCCATTGTTTTATAAGTCAAGATGGATTATAAATTAAGCTGCTGACTTTGCTGAAGACTGATCTCCAACTGAAATAATGGCACCAAAAATGCATAAGTTGTATTGAAGTAAATGGGAGATCAAACTCTCAAGTGATGCTTTATTATTTTTAACATTCATAATTGCAATTTTCAAACATGCTTTTTATTTCCACAAAAAGCTGGTAACATAGCTGAAAGTGAGGTACAAGTTAGAATGGCATTATTACAATTACAGTTACAAAAGGTAATAAGCAATAACAGATTTATAAATGCAACAAATTCGACCTGAATGCATGTGGTCGTGGTTTGTTGTCGGCTCATTTGCATAAATGACCCAGATTTCCATAATAAAATAAAGTTAAGTTTTAGGTTTAGCCCGGACAGGCCTCCTGCTCTGATTCACTGGTGGGCAAGCTGGGGGCAGCAGCGGCTTGCGGCACACGCACTGCTTGTTGCCTGGCAGGGAGAACAGCGGGTCCCTCAGCTGAAAATGAGAAGTTTGGCCCTTCGAGGTGCTCAGGACCTCTGATTTGGCGCGGGGGCAAATGATGACGGGGGCGCATGTCTTCGGGATGATGGTGGTCATTGTCCGCGTCAGGACTCTTCCTCTCCTGGAGGCCGGGGAAGGAACTGTGGGAGGCTTCTGTTTCTTGTCGGGACCTTTGCTCTCCTGTTGATCTGTGGGATGTGCCTGTTGCAGATTGTGGAGTCGACGGCTCTCCATCTTACATTCCAAGTCCTTCAGAGCCCAGTCAGTGTAGGCCTGCATCTCTTTGCGCACCTGAGATATCTGCACTTCAAACTCATCCCTCAAGGCCTTTTTTGTTGCCTCAAGCTTATCGTCAAACATTGCACACAGCTCCTTTTCATCTATCTCATCTTTTGTCTCATCTGCCAACATCTCTGCTTGTGTCTTCTCCTCACCGCTGACATCCTCTTCAACATCAGGTTCACCGCTCACCTGTCCAATCTCCATTTCTCTGTCTTTCACTCTTTGCACCAGCTCCTGTATGCTGTTCTTTGGGGCTTTCGTGCCCACCTGTGATCTGACCTGGTTACGTACCTGCTGGAAAACAGACTGCATCCTTGCTTGTGTCTCCTTTTCTGCAGAAACATTGTCCTCAGAACATTCATCATTCAGACCAGCGGAGGGGATCTGCTCTTCTGCTGCAGCGGCGTTGTCCTTCTGGTGTTCACCGTTCACCAGTATTTCTGGATTCGTTTCAGACGGTGGTTCACTCATTTTTTATTTCTGGTCTCAACAGCTGCTCTGCTCCCTTGAACTGAGCTACTACAATTATGTAAGGAGCGTTGGCGTGGGAAGGACCTAATTGACTCAAGGGTTTGTCCTTGGTGAGACTAGGTGTCGGGGGAACCAGGACTACAGTCGAGCGTAATGCAGCATGATATGTGAGTCAACATTTAAAAACATCATAGTGGGAGAACAGCAATGTAAGTTAAACCAATCAAAATATCAGTTTCATCAACATCCAACATTTTACAGAAAAGTCTCTCCTCTGATAAAGCAGGACTTCAGTATAGAGTAGGTGCATCTCTGTCCCATATCACAATATTAAATGATCTAATTAGTTATCTAATGTGAGTGGTATTATTTAATCCCATATGTTGTGTTCATCTGTCTGTCTGTCTGTGTGTGTGGTTGCATCCCCTGACAACAGTGAGCCTCCTGGTAACAACATGAAAAACAAAGATCTTCGGGGACACTTGCAGGGGGGAGCGCTGAGGGGCGGGCTCGAAATTCTCATTAGTGATTAGTGAGTTGCAACACACAGCTAACAAATCTGTTTTACTCTACCAGCGTGGTTCATCAGCATGCTTTCTGTGGAGGACTAATGTAAATATGCATAGAGAATAAACACCTTACAATACTGAGTTGTGATTAAGGAATGAATGAGGAATAATTCAGGAATAATTAACTGATGAACTGAAATGATCAATGAATCTTTAATGAGTCACTCCTGAACAACTCTGAGTCCAGGAGTACATAGTAGATGATGATGGGAAGAAGAACAGAGATACAATATTAACAAATCATTAGGTATCTATGAATGGACATACTGACCACTTTCTTAATATTATTTCCCTAATGACTGTAAATCTGCCAGTGAAACTACTGGCATTGCATAGAGCACAAGTATTGTGACAAAAAAATGATAAAATTAAAAGTTTGTAGTGGTCGTGTAAAAACTACTGATTGGGTCAATACAAAAACAATAGAAAACTTCTAAACTGTCATTCCTGTAATGTTGAAATTGAGCTCAATGATGTGATTAGTAAGGGAAAGTTAGAACCTTTAGTGAACTCCAGTACACATGATTCATGTTCATTCATTCTGTACAAGCTCTAACAGGTACTGCTAAAATGATGTGATGATGATAGCAGCACTACTAAACAGAAACGCAACAAAAACAAAAGACATCACATAAACAGACAAACCAACATATGACAATAGTATTAAAAGGGGAGTATAAATGTTATTGAACAAAGATGATAAATTGCATCATCGTCCTCATCATTGTTGTCTGTTTAGGTGGTTAAAAGTATTTCTCATTCATTTAGTATTTTTAAACCAAACACAACAAAGATAAACCTAATAATCATTCAATAATCAATTTATAACCATTTCTAAAATGGGTCTTTTCCTGTAATGCATAAAGATAAAATATTGTGATGACAGACACTGTCTGTTATACAGGCTGGGTACTGCACATCTGCTGGAGACTCTAATTGTTTCCTTGGACAATAAAATTGAAGTTTAGTGCAGAGAAAACTTGTAAATAGTCTGTCTTTGTAGAGATTTCAACTTTACTTGTATTTCTTGTGTTTTGAGGTCATAAGCTGGTTAGTTTGATTGTTTGAATGATACAAGTCTAATAAACAACTTCAGTCCAGCTGTTTTGACTTAGTCATTTTTTTCACCAGTAGGAAAACTTAGTTTTACATGTGGTATTTTCCTGCTTGGATTGTGGTTGGTGGTGCAGTGGTGCCTTTAAGAGCGGTTTATTGTACATTTAATGTTCAGTGCATTTTGTGCACCATTATATGAATATATATTATGTATATGAGATGGGGGGAATTTCAAGGCACAAAACGGTTCACTGAGCTCAACGTCAGTGAGCCAATGAGAGTCCTGCATGAGTGAGCCTCCTCTCACCACTAAACACTAACATATGAATTTCTTCTTCTTTTTCTGCGTCTTCTAGAAGAATACAGCTGCAATTATAAACTCTTGTGGACAAACAGTTTTTCTGTCTTTGCAGAGTAAAAAACATTTTTATTTATAACTAGGTTTGATTATTTAGGGAGCGTGATAAGGCAGAGATTTTTAATTGACCAAATAAAATCTACCCCAAGTCCCTCGAAATATCTCTTTTAAGCGCCACATTCAGGAGCATCAAACTGATGGTGACTTCAGTGATGAGGTCTAATTAGACCTGTGATACACTCACATGTTTTTTTTCCTTAGTAATCATTGTGTAACAGCAAAAGTGCACCAGGCATCAACACTCTTCTCCTCCTCCCCTTCCTTGTCCTCCAATATCTCCTCCTCACCGGTGGGTGTGGATTTAGAAACTTTCTTCTCAGCTTTTAAATTCGGAACTTCACTGTGGATTTCATTCTGACTGTCAGGTCGGGTCACCGGGACACAAGATGGTGAGTTTCTTTCAGATGACGAATTTCTCTCATGATACCTGCGATATAAGACCTTGTGCTTCTACAGAGGTATATTTGTCAATGTATTTCAGCTTTGTGATGTAATGACTTTATTATATGCTTTTTTATTATAGACAACGTACACAGATAAAGGTGAAAAGGTAGGCAACCAAATCATGTGCATAAAAAATATGCTTTTCATGCCACTGCTTTGTTCTAGTAATTTTTTAAAAATATGAATTGACTTTTCTGCCCCGCACTTGAATATGTGTCTTAACATAATGTGTCTTGATAATCAGTCAGTGATTCATTTGTCAAAATGTTGTTTCTTCTCATCTTCAGCATGAGCAGGGCAGGTTCCTCTGCTTTGATCACTTGACATTCTGGGTCGGAAATGCAAAACAGGCAAGTTCGCTTTCCACTTCTTCAGTCAGATTTTTACTTTTCTTTGACCAGATCTTCTCACAGATGGAGGGGTAGACTATACACTCAGCAAGGCGATTGGTTCTCCTGAGGGGTGGAGGGGACACAGCATGTAAAACTCAAGACCACTAATGAGTCAAGCTCCTGTAGTCGCCAGGAGATGGTGCTATCAGAAAGTTTATGACCAATCTGTTTCAAACATGCCAAATTTCAGCTCAGTGCAATGTATAGTGAGAGACTTTGCTCTGATCTTCTGCTGAATAAACGTAACACATATGTGTAAAATATGTCTTCAACAGGCTGCGTCTTTTTACTGTAACAAGCTGGGATTTGAGCCTTTGGCGTATCAGGGATTGGAGACAGGCAGCCGAGAAGTGGTGTCCCATGTAGTCAAACAAGGCAAGGTAAATAATCCTGAGTACCTGGAGCCTCGAACCACGATCCAGGGACAAAATCAGCAACAAGGTTTTGTGTTAGAACAAAAAAAAAAAACAGAAATGACAAACACTGATCTCGTGACTCTTAGTGAATATGCTTCACAGAAATAACTTTAATCTAATTACACCACTGACAGTTTTCTTGAATAATGTGCATTTGAACACAAACTTTTAACTATAGTGGGCTCAAATGGCAGCTTTTAGCTTTTCCCTTTCTATTTCACAGATCATTTATGTGTTCTCATCTGCCCTCAATCCTGGAAACAAAGGTACAGCACTGATCATAAGTTATTTGTGTTTTTGAATAATGTCACAGGCCATGGTTATATAAGATATATAACTGTAATTTTTTTTTAACTTTTAATGGTTTTATCCTCCACTGTTCAGTTTAATGTTTCCTTTATTCTGAAAATGACTTCACTCTCTTGAGGTGCACATTTGACTTGGTGAAATGTCCAAATACAAGTTATGTGATCTTTTAAGTCTCAAAAACATGTTGATACCTTATATGGCCTGCTGGTAGACTACTGAGCTCAGTAATTCAACCCTCATTAGCAATGGAAACAGCTGTAAGAGAAAGAATCATGTAAAACATTTCCTGACATATCCTAAGGTGCTTTAAGCAGATTAACTCCCAATAATAGCTTTCATTGAGCACTAGTACAGATATATTATCGTTAGATTTAGCAAAAGTATTATGTGGAAAAATATTTTGACATTTTTTAAGGCCCTTGGAATATTGAAGATGTCACCAAACTAAATAATATTAGTAGACTTTCTGTGAGTAAAGCCGATATCTCATATCTTTTCTCAGAGATGGGAGATCATTTAGTCAAGCATGGGGATGGAGTGAAGGACATTGCATTTACAGTGCAGGACTGCGACTTCCTTGTGCAGGTACAGGCTTTAACTTACACATTCATTCCTACCTCTTTTCTTTTTTGATAGATGATGAACGCTATTAGATCACATAATTACATGATGCACTTACCATATACTCTCCCTCACAGAAAGCCAGAGACCGCGGGGCAGTTATTGTAAAGGAGCCGCACACCCTGGAAGACAAGTACGGTAAAGTCCGAGTGGCTGTGCTTCAAACGGTAAAAGACATAATCAAGTATCTATCTTACAACTGCTCATAAATCCTACTATTTCATATATCAGTCGGGAAAAAAAGATAAAAAATCCTGCATTGTTGACTTGCTTTTGTTTGCTGCAGTATGGTGACACCACACACACATTTGTGGAGAGGACAGAATACAATGGGTTGTTTCTGCCAGGCTTCAAGCCACCTCTGTTCGTGGACCCTTTACTAGCCAAACTGTGAGTGTGCATGAGTATATTATTATAATATTGATAAAAGATGATTAAGTCTGAACAACAGCTAATCCACTGTATGTTTGTATGCAGACCAAGTGGAAACCTGGACTTCATTGATCATGTTGTGGGAAACCAACCAGATGATGCAATGGTTCCAGTGGTGGATTGGTAATGGTCTCAACTACTGCTTCTAGAGAGATGGAAAGATGTAGTGTAGCACATGTGATAACATCATACCTGCTCTTCACGGCTCTGTATTGTGATGTGATCTACAACAGCATGTGTCAGATGGGTGGATGAGAGGAGGAGTCAGAGGGTGTCTGGTTCTTATGTAACTTTGCTTTTTTGGCATGAATCAAGGATCAGCATGACTTTGCATTTTCTTAAGTGGGTCTCCACATCTGGATCTGGTTTGTACCCCATCAAAACGGCCTGGAGAAGGCGGGGTAGGGCAGTTCTCTAAATGAGCGAGCTCATTGGTTGGTTGGGGTATTTGGGGTATGACAAAGGCCTGTGGTTTGTAGATGTGAAGAAGCTCATGGAGCTGGCTCATGACTCAAAAAGTCTCACTGTCTCAACTCATTGATGTTCTGCAGCCCTCAGTTCTGCTGTACAATCAATTCCAGTCAGAAGTGAAAAAGTGAAACACAGCACAGCAAAAGTATTTAACAGAGGGTGTTTACAACTATAAGAGTGTGTTCAACCCACTGTATGATGACTTGGTGTCTGCTCCATTGTCTCACAGGTATCAAAGAAATCTGCTTTTTCACCGCTTCTGGTCAGTGGATGACAAGCAGCTTCAGACTGAGTTCAGTGCCCTGCGCTCCATTGTTGTGGCAAATTACGAGGAGACTGTGAAGATGCCCATCAACGAGCCTGCTATGGGGAAGAGAAAGTCTCAGATCCAGGCATGTTCTTTGCACTTCCCACAAACAAGAATATATTTGCAATAGTTAATAATTATATTAGAGGTATCCTTTTCCTACATTTTGGTTTACAGGAGTATGTGGAGTACTACGGAGGTCCAGGAGTGCAGCACATAGCCATGAACACATCAGATATCATCACTGCAGTAAGTCTACCAGACCTGTTTGGCCCTGTGTGTCAATGCATCCCAGAAGTAGCAACAACAGTGCTCTGATGAATACTTCACTTACAGATTCGTAACCTGAAGGAGCGTGGGATGGAGTTTATGTCTGTGCCGGACACCTACTACACCCAGCTGAGAGAGAATCTGAAACACTCAAAGGTCAAGCTCTCAGAGGACCTGGACGTTCTGCAGGTCAGAACTAAGATCATATTTTAACACATGGAGCACCATGAAACTCACGTTTACATGTTTGGTTGAAGCAATTATATATGTGGTGTGTGTATGGTAACTTTACACAGGAGCATTCACCGCTATTTAGACTGAATGCTGTGCTATTTTTAAAGAAACTAATTCCCAGATGTGATGACAAAATGAAAACAATACAAACATTAAATCAATTATGACAAATTGATCGTGATATTCAAGTGTTATTTTATGATCTTCCATGTAATCAGGAGCTGAAGATCTTGGTGGACTATGATGACAATGGCTATCTACTTCAGATCTTCACCAAGCCTGTTCAGGACCGCCCCACCGTGTTCCTGGAAGTCATTCAGAGACACAACCACCAGGTGAGGGCGCCACTGGATAGACGATGACTTACAGGAAATTGACATTGTTGTTTATCTAAAAAATACACCATCCGTGCCAAGAACAGGATTCAGTTTGCTGCCAAGTGAGTAACTTACATGCATGATTTATCCACAGGGCTTTGGTGCAGGAAATTTCAAGTCTCTCTTTGAAGCCATTGAAGCAGACCAGCACGCAAGAGGAAATCTGACTATCCTGACACCAAATGGAGTTTCAAAGAACATGTGATCCCAGAGTTCAACTGCTTTAATCAGTTTACTATGAAAACACAATGTCTGATGACTCCTGTTTACTTTATGTGCCACGTGTCTATAAGAGAGGCTACACAAGAACGCACAAACCATGTTTATTGATGCTGTTATTCTTACATTTCTTTGTGACTTGCATTTTTTTATTTCACTTTAACATTTATTTCATAAGTATGTGTTGAAAGGTTCATTTTAATCTCTCCTGATGTTCATGAACAGATCACGATCATCAGTTATCAAGAAGGGTATGTCATCGAAACTTAAAATTCATAACGTAACGCTTCCTTTTTGGAAAATGTCAACAAGAAAACCAAAATTACAGATAAAAGCTTGACTCAAGCGAAACACATTTTCAGCTCTCATGAATGAAAACATTTAACTGTACACTTTTGTTATCAACAGAGATTGTCATCATGGTAAAGAAGGGCATTTTGCATTATGTTTGGTTTTCCCCTCAATGATGGAAAAAAACATTTGAAATGTGTGAAACAGTGATTGCCATGTATTCATATACTGTCATGTACAACCAAATGATGTTTTGTAATGTTGGCCTTACCAGTTGCTTGCAGGTGGCACCAGAACATTTTATTGTAGACCTCCACTGATAAAGTAATGATCCAAGTGTTTGGTCCCATACCTGTCTTAAGTGCTGTTTATTAAATCATTATTCACTGAGCAGCAGTTTTTTTTATGAGCTCCTGTATGGCCTCCAGACAGTTGATTCGATTCGACAGGATTAAAATCCCTTTTTATAAAAAATCTTCAGGGTTTGTGATTATATTGTATAGGACCCTCAGGCAACTTTGGCTCTCGTTATTATTAAGACGCTTCATTGGAGACTAGTTCAATGAGCCGCGGCAGCTATCCGCTCCACACAAACAAGGAATCTTTGTTTCCTCAATGGGAAACTTGTAGTCATATGTGATCTCTTCATTGACGCTTATGGGCTGTCGGGAGTATATGACTATCTTCTTCTGAGACTCCACAGTGATGATCTTTGCATAGCAGTTAGGCTGTAAGACAGAAAAAAATCACACGTACAAACTTTGTTATAAGAATGTTAACTTATTTTGTATTCAGAGTCTTATTCAGAATCACTTTATCATCTCCGACCACAGCACCACCAACTCTTACTCACGTTGCAGCTGTGGTTGATAAACCTGGCCAAGTTCCCACATTTAGTAGCATCAATGATGGTGTCCTGATCGACCCGGAACAGATAGCTGCTTCCGATGCCCTCCTCCTCGTACCTCTGCTCCCTCATGTCAGCGATGACCTAAAAAAAGAGAAAACAAATACACCTGTTCAGGAGTGTTGTTTATCACTATCTCCCTGCACACACTTCTGGAAATTACCCAGAACAACCAGAGGGTCCCACTGGGCCACTGCACTAATTCAGGGGAAACAATCAGGGGAAAACAGCTTGTTTAAAAGCTCATCATGAACTTTCTTGTTATAGCTGGCATTGTGAATCTAATCACAAACCTTGAGATTAATTGGTTTGTTTTACCTGTCTGATGATTTGGCCGACATACTCAATCACCATCTCATCTGCTGCTATAGGCTCCATTGCAAACAGGCCCCACTCATGAATGTGACTCCGGCTGAAACGAATCCTCTTCTTTCGAAACTGATAAGAAAAGATATGATGAAGACAAAATGAGACATTTCCTACCAAAGGGTTCAACTGCTACAGCTATAAAACAGAAACAGAAAGCTCTGACCACAGCCAAGTCTGTGCACCTGAACAAACAATTACCACTGACTTTTTAGGTGCCTCAAATGTAGCCTTTTTAGTGTTTACAGATTACACATTCAACACTAGTGTTTGGTTGGGTGGCAGCAATCTCAGCACCTCTGCAAATAAAACAAAACTATCTGAATGGCTGGATACCACCAGGACTCAAAGATCCTTTGTTTTTTATGATTTGGGTAAATCGACCCGTGTTAATGGCATTCGTATGAACTTGCTCATCCAGTTTGTCCATACATGCACATGAGGGTGTCAAGAAAAACTGTTTGGACACAAAAACAGTAGCCAAGTGAGATATAATCTACGGTACAGCTCATAGACCTGGACTAAGACATACTGTTTTTTGTTTTATTTAGATAAATACAGGGGTTGGTTCTAGAAACGTTGGTAAAAACTTCTTCAAATCAAATTCTTTGGAGTTCTTTCAACTTAAAGGTAGAGTTCTTACAGTTGATTTTATCTTTACTCATCCTTCACTTACCTTCAGCTGGTTGAACTTTACCAGGTCACTATCGCAGCTGAAAGAAGATAGCAGGCGACGCTGCTCAGACCTGAAGTCAGATCCAGCTCGCAGTGAGGTCTGCTGCTGGGCTGGGATGCTCATTCCCTGCTGAAACACAAATTGACAATGAGCTCTGGGTGGAATAAAATAAAAACGATTACGACTCCTCCTCTTTAATACCTGAGTGCTTGTAGATGGAAGTTCAGTGGTCAGCCTTGTGATGTTGAGGTATTTCAGTTTATCTTTCCTGCTGATTTTGTAGAAACCTTCACTGCGAGCAGAGCCGGTCCTGTGATGTGGCTGCCAGGATCTGAGCTCCTCGCTCTTCTCTGTGAGGACTTTAGTCAGTGAGCAGCAGTTAAGGATGTCCAGCACACAATATGATTTACACTTCATGACATACAATTTTAACATATTATTTTATCATTATCAGTTACTTTGTTTAATCACGGTAAACTTCATTTTAACAAGACTCTGTTCCAAAGGATATGAGGGTGAGGTATCCACATGGTATCGCTGATCCAACCAAAGCCACTGTCCTGCTCTTGCAGCCTTTCATATGAGCACTGCAGCAGCCTTGCATCTTCTTCATCCAGTCCCTCCTTCCAGACCCTGTGGAGAATCCTCCTCTCGTCACAGAGCGAACGCCTCTTGTGAGGACGACCGTGAGATGAGAGGGAAGCACTGAGTCTTTTGAGTAACTTCTGCTGTTGATGAATTCTCCATCTCCTCTTTAGCCTCCTCAGCTGTTTTCTCCTCAATATGGATTTCTCTGTCTCTCCTCTGTTCTCCTCATCCAGAAGCCCGGGCATGTTCTCCAGTCCCTGCAAGGGCTTCATTCTCATGCCTGGGCTGATCCACACACCCCTCCAATCAGAGGAGGACTCAGAGGGGCTGCATGGAGAGGACACTGACATGGAAAGGCTTCTGGGAAAATCACACATCAGGGGCTGTGAGGTGGTTACTACTTGAGTTTTCCTCCTGTGGAGTATGGATCTACGGGGTAGGACAATGTCTCTTCCAGGAGTCTTTGGGGCTGTAATATATGGACTGCTAGACAGGCAAGGCAAGGGAGATGGGCTGCTAAGAGTTGGGAACATCAATATGCTACCATCTGACATGGTTGCATCTGTGCCCGGTGTTGCTGGAGCTCTTCCAGAGCTGAACTGAGTCCATCCACTTCTGTCCTCTCTACCAGGAGTTTTGGGCATATCCTGGTATGATGGATACGAGGCCAAGAGACCAGTGGGAGCTAGAGCAAGCTCGCCACTTGTTGGAGACAAAGAGAGAACTTCATCAGCTTCACTCACTGATTCCTCACTTTCCAGCTCAGCCACTATCCCCTTGCCTGGTGTTCGAGGTCGTTCCACCTCGTCCTCAGCTGGAGATGTTGGTTTGCTTCTTATCAGAAGGTCTGGGTCACTGTCCATCAAGCAGCCTGTCGGAGTGATAGGCCTCAAGTTTTCTATGTTCTCCGGTGACTCCACCGTCCATTCAGGGCTCTCCATCTCCAAATCAAGGTGTGGCTCTGCTACTATACAGATAAACAACAGGAACATGTTACACAATCATATTTTCACAGTTCTATCAATAATGTGTTGTTAATGCTATGAAGTATTTCCATCTACTGCTATTCAAAATGCTGGACCTGGAAGTCTTATAGGTGACAGGAGCTGTAGATGGTCCACTGCTTGACTTGTCTGGAGCTCCATCATGGCACTGAGTTCACAGGTGTCTTGTTGACAGGGAGCGAGATGGTCCTCCTCGGCTGCCTCTGTGTGAAATCCAGCCGACCAGTCCTGCAGGCCCAGCTCAAGCTGAGCACCGGGGGTTAGCGGGGCTGAGGGAGTGACGGGCGGCTCAAGCTCCATCGACTCTTCATCTGAAGATATGATTATACACTCACTGCTCCTGTCGTCCTCGCAGTCCTCACCATGCATCTCTATGTCTTCATCTTCAGGACTGAGGTCAGAGCAGGACGAGTCCTCGAAGCTCGCAGAAGACAATGAGTCAGAGGAATCCAGGTCTGATGATGAGTACTCACTTTCCTCTGAAGAGCTGCTCTCTGAAAAAGTGTCTGTAATTGATAAAACAAAAATATATATATATTTACTAACAGGTACATGATTAGTTCAGTTTCAGTTTTCAGTGTTGCAACTATATGATATTTTAACGCACCACTATCTAGGCAATGCACTCCATCACTAGTTTGGAAAATGGCTGCATCTTCATCCTCTGTGTGTTCTGGTGCGGACTCCTTTTCATCCTCGGGACCAGTGCAGTCATCACCATCAGCTCTGTTATCTCTGTCACACTAATCATAACACAAATTACACAAGTCTGATCCTTGTAGCATATATGCTTAATCAGTTTGAAATCAACGTTTTCTGTCATACACTGAAAACAAAACAGTGACACCACACTGACACTCCACTCTGTGGGACTTTTTGTTATTGTTTTGTGATTTTTTTCCATTTTTATTTTAATTAAACTGTGCTATTTACCAGAATGTGAGGACGATCTTCAACTGGCACGGTAGCCTCTACTTTGTCTGATATTACTCCTTCATCTTGAAGTGTGTTATCTTTCTCTTTCCCTCCATCTCCATCATCATCGCTGTCGAGCTCATGGGGCCTTGCGTGTCTGCGTTTGGATCTTTCAGCCGCACGTCTCAGTGTGTCATCCTTTTGTTGCACATCTGAAACTACATGAAAAAGGAGCAGCACAGTTGATCAAGCACACAGTCTTGAACAGGCAGCTGAGTTGATATAAAGTAAACAACGGTTCATTGAATTTTAAGCACTAACCAGCACTTTCATGAGCAGAACCAGACAGATTTTCTATCTCTTCTGACGTAGCAGGATCATCAGATCTTTTCCTTTTTACCTACATAACAACAAGTTATTTTACATTACATGAAGTTATGCATCAGTCAGAGGTCAAACGCTGCTGTATGTCATATTAGAGTAAGCAGAGTAGTTCACCCTGAAGGATGGCAGTGGAGGTTTTTTGCCTCTCACATGACTGAGTGGGTTTATCAGTTTGGTCCTCTCTTCCACACTTGCTGCCCCAGTCTTCAAAGGGGAAACTTGTACCTTGTGAATAAAACAATAATTGCAATAATAAGCATACTGACTGCAAAAGTGTTTTGCATTCAAAAATAGCATGATACAGAAATGTTTTTTCCTCATTCATGTGACTTCACTGAACATGTTATAAGATAATAAATCAGGTAAAGAACAAACCTTTGTTTTCTTCTCTTGACAGTTCCACCAGTCCTCAAATGCCTTGAAAGCGACCCCTTCAATCATTCTACGTGTAATGTCCTTCTTAATGATTGACTTCAGTTCATCCATAAGGACGTCTAACACTTTTTCTACTGTGATCTTATGAGGATTTTCCCACACAAGCGGATAGTCTGGTGGTGGCACAAAGGGGTTAAACCTGGGAAAAGGTGGAGCAGGCCAGGGCGGCCGGAGGAAAGGCAAAGGAGCACTGCTAAGCTTTGGAGGATTCCCCTTATCCAAAGAGCCTGCAGGCTGCATGGGTAAGGAGAACGGGTGTACAGGAGGTGGAACAGAAGACGGCACCATCAAAGGTGGAGGGGGACCAAGAAAAGTTGGTGGGGGGGGGATTGAGGGAGGAGGTGGAATAGGGGGAGGAGGAATGGGGATACCGGTGCGATGGCCCGGAGGTGGGATCCAGCCAGGGGGTGGAATGGGGATGGTGCCATTTGGCAGGCGAGGTGGAACAGGTGGAATAGAGGGGGGGAAAGGAGGAATGGGAAAAGGGAAAGGTGTGACTGGTGGGTGGGGGCATCCAGGTCTAATGGCAGGAGGAGGTGTGGAGTTAAGCAGTTGAGTGCTATTGAGAGAAGAAAAGGACAGAGGCTGAGGAAGAGAGGAAATCTCTTTTGATGAATTCTCCTTTTCCTTATTGGCTGCATGAAACTCCTGGGGCAGACAGAAACATATGATGCAACATGAATACTTTTGCATAAATAACAACTACTTTTACTATCTTCATGTAGAGATCTAGAGGAATTACCTTTGGATGTGATAATGGCTGGAAGCTTTCTGCATCCTTTTCATGGTTATCCCTCTTTTCAAAGTGTGTGAAATCAGCTGAAGAAGGAGACTGGCAGTTTCTTGTAAGAAACAAAACAGCCTGACTAGTTTCATCCTCTTCATTTTCCACCTCGTCATTACAGGAGTGCTGGTGACTGACTGTGAAGGATTCACAGTAGTTCTGAGTGGATACAAGTGAGTCATCTGAAAAAGGGGAGGCGTTAGCTGCGCAGGGTGAAGTCGGGCTGTCCTGAGAATGCACATCAGCCTCCAGTGTCTTTCTATCAAAGTACAAGGGGTCAGCACTCTGACTGTTTATCAGCAAACTCTCAATGCGGGAGTCCAAACTCTCCACCTGTGGCTTGGGGCTGCTGGAGGAACAGTTCACAGTGGATGCAGATAAGTCTGTGACGCACGCGTGGTCGTCCGGTGGGGAGGCTGTTTGCCGGTCAGTGGTGAAATCGATGCTCCGGATGCTGAAAGAGTTGCAGTTCAGATGTTTGGAGGTAGCGGTTACCAGATCTCTGGACTCCTGACAAGGGGAATCAGAGGAAGCTTCTGTATCATTTTGAGTCGAGGACTGTGCATTGTGACCCCAGAGTGCAAGCTCCTGGCTGTTCGTTTGGATTTGTGTCGAGAGGGGGTGCGGTGGATGTGGTTGGCAGTGCCTCAAAATGAGGCTCACATCAGAGATTTCGCAGGATCCCCTGCGATACCTCACAGGTTTTCGATGGCAGAGCTCTCGTCTTAAAGGCTTGTGAACACTGTAGGAAGAGGGCTCCCCCTGGAGGACCGGAGTCGCCTGAAGACTGGAGTAGCAGGAGTCCTGGGAGAGGGGAGTTGCAGACAAGCAAGGAGTGTGTGGTGTTCCCTGAGATCGTGGAGTAAGCCCAAAGCTGCACGGCGTATCCTGCCAAATACTGGAGTAAGCTGTGTCTAGAGAGAGGGGGGTGGCGATGCTAGTGGGGCTAGAGATGCTCCCCTGTTGCTGTGCGGCTGCACTTCCCTGTAAGACAAAGATAATCTTTAAAAAACAAACTCATTTAAAAGTTGATTCATAAATATTAAATATATGATTACTACATGTTGGAAAAAACACTTTAAGCAACTTTAAAATGTTTACCAGCAAGCTGTCAATTAAGCTTTGAAGAGCACGCTCACTGCTGCCCACTGGCAACGTCCAGGGAGTATAAAGGCCACGTAAGAGGAGCTGGAGGTATCGCGCCCTGTTTTCACCTGAGGAAGGTTGTGTGTTCAACAGCTTTAACATTTACACTTCCAATACATAATAATGTGAGTTATTTTTAGCAATCAGTCCTACCTTTGGGATCGATTTCCACATGAATAACATTTCCCATCACTGACGTCTGGTGGAGTTGCTGAACAGCGCCCTTCGCGGCCCTCACTGTGTCGAAGATGACCTTTGCGATCCCTAAATGCTTCTTGTTCTTAGGATTGTAAAATATTTCCACTTCTTCAATGTTCCCATATTTTTTGCACATATTAATCAGGAACGCTTCCCTCACATTGTCATTCAAGCGGGAAAATGTCACTTCTTTGGGAGGAACAGGGCCAACGTACCACTCATCAACCTATGGAACATAAACAGCTGCGATTAGTGTTGTTAACTTAAGTTGTCATGATTGAATCAGAGGTTGAATGTAACTAATAAAAGTCACTCAAATACTGTTCTTAAGGACGGCTGTATTTGCATTTCACTTGAGTATTTTCATTTCATTCTGCTTTAAACTTCTTCTTAGCCACATTTCAGAGGTAATTATTGTACTTTTTATAGCATTACACTTATCTGACAGTGGTGAATAATGACATTGCAACCAAAATGTATGAACATATTACAAAGAATAATGTTTTGTTATAAAAGAAACTACCCAATTATACTCAAACATTTGTTAACTCGTCGCTTTGTTAATCATCAGAAACTAGAACATACGTTCATAACTGATTCTAATTTATCATGCAAAAATGCCATTTCATGCTTCCAGCTTCTGAAAACTGTGGATGCTGCTTTTCCTTGTCTTACATTACGCTACTCTGGATAATTTTAATGTTAACTGAAAAAAAACAAGACATTTGACCACTTTGGCTCAGGCTAACTGTGATAAACGTTTCACTAAAAAGCAAACAATCACTGGACACATTGAGAAAATCATCAGCAGATTAATCTCCATTAGATGCAGCTCCTTACAGATCTTACAGATGAGTTATAAAGGTCTAATAATGAGTCACAAGGAGCATTTTTGGCATTGAATACTTTTACCTCATACATTAATCTCGTGTTTTTAAGGATACTTAGATGCTTTTACACACATTTACACTGTGCTGTACTGTACTGATGAATGTGATAAAGACCTCAGCCTGATCATCACCTTGAATCTGGGAACAGAGAGGTCGGTCTTGTTGCTTTTGCTCCACAGGCGGCAGATGCGCGGATCTCTGACCGTCTCCACAGGAAACAGACCTAAGTCCTCCACCTGCGCAGGTAGACAGCACACACACCGTCACAATAAACACACGCCTGTTTGTTTGCAGGCCCTTCCTGCAGACAATAAGAGGAGTCAGGCAGCGCTCACCGGGATGTTGAAGTGTTGTCCATCATAACGGAGCACTTTGTACAGCCCTTTCGTCAATGCGGGGTCAATAATCAACTTGCAGCTTCTCCAGTGCTGAGGCGGCGTCTCTCTCTCAGTACTTTGTGTGTCGCTTTCCATTACATTCGTCAAAACCTGGAGAGAGCAAACGATGAAGGCCGGCTGACACGAGTCCTCCGCCGTAGGTTAACACGCCCCGACAGGTGATGCTGCTGCTCATCACCTGTCGGCCTCTGTGCCTCTAAAACACGGCAGCCAGACAGAGAAAACGCCTGCACACGCTCAGAGACAAAACACAGCCTTCACGGCGCTCACCTGTACCAAAGTTGTGTCCTTTGAGGGGGCAACATCGTGGAGATGTTGTTATCGTCGGTGTTTTCGCAGCCCGTCGCCCAGGTTGGAGAACGGATCCATCCGCCAGCAGAGAGGAGACGCAGGATAGATCCCTGAGGTGAGGCGGAAGAACACAGCAAGGTGTAGCTCGGTGTGTTAACAGGTGGCAGATATGAAAGATAACAGCTTTATAATACTATATGTACTTTTTACTTTATGTACTACTTCATATAATATATTACAAGATTAAGATATTACATTATAAATATGTTGCACAAACACACATGCATTTGTATATAATTATGACCAGATTATTACTATATTTTGACATGTTTAAACTACAGGTTTTAATACATCTGATGTAGGCCTATTCTTTTTGTAAGCTCTGAAATAGATATTTTCCATGCTTATGTATAATAGAAGTAAAGATAACATCAAGTAATTGATATTCAGAGGGAAGTTTTTATTACAGTGTCAAGAAGCAAAGCAGAAAGGCAGACAGGAACAGGATACAGATATACAGATAACAGAACAAATAACAAAGCTGGAAATATGTAAATATTAAGTTTAAAATATCTTAAATCTATAAATATGATGTATGTGCAAAACCAATAGTTAATCCAAATCAACATGACACAGTAAACAGTATATTTTACATGCGTATTCAGGTGAGTATGCATGCATAATGGAATATAATCAAGCATAATATGAAAATAATATAAATACATGACGTAATGTAGACAGATAGTGTGTTATGCATAGTGGAGTTGTTATGTATAATGTTGTTATGTATATGTGTATATGTTATGTATATGTTAGATAAACTGTAGATATATTGTACTGTAACCAATGCAAGTTATATGTGAGGCTGTTTAAATAGAGATATTCAGACAGGAGATGGAGCAGTCAGTGAAGGGTTGAACTATTTGTGTGTTTCAAGGTGTGAGAATCTCAGAAAGCATTTCTAAACTCTTTCGTCTGTTCGTATGGTCGTCCCATGACGGTGCACACTTGACTTTAGCTCCTGGCTCCGGGTGTCGTCAGGGTTTCTGCTTGTCTGTGGATTATCTCGACAGTATATACACTGCCAGGACCAGCATCTCTGCTCATCTGTCTTTTCCACATAACGTCCAGGAAGGACCAGGAGCAAACAGAGGCCATACCAGCCTGCAAGAGGAATTCAAGGTTGTTATTTTAGGAGACAGAAGTTGCAAACCTCACTATTCACAGTTTACACTAAAGGAGTCTTTCCAGATTCCCCGTAACACACGTGCACTGTAGTTCATTTATATTTGGCTGTCGTCAGTGATTCTGCTCCCTGCTGAGTCACACATGCTGAGTGAAATCTATTTTTTATGTATATGAAAACTTAAAAAATGTTAAATGTTAAAAATGTTTATGGTTCAAATCAAGATCAGGTCAAGTATTGACAACGCCCCCCCCAGAAAACGTTTTCTTTGGGGAACGTGTCCCATCTGTGTTTGACAAAAGTGTTGTAAATTCAAGGTAAAACTCTAGTTTCAGCTACATCTCTCCAAGGTTGAACTTTTGATATCACCTTGCTGAACAGATAACCCGTGTCTGAGTCCTCCACACAGAACAATTTTAAACCTGAGAGATTTTATTATTTTATCTGGACATTTGTATTAAATTAGATTTGAATTTCATTGTTTTATTTATTTTTGGTGTGGTCAATATCAGGTCAATGAGAGGACTAAGATCAGCTGCAGCCTCTCTGACAACAATGGGAACGTTGTGCTGATCTGCTGCGATGTGTCCTCCAAGCTCTGATAAGGTCTTCATGAAGATATTTCTACTCTGCGTCTTCAAGGTTTTGTTTTCCTGATGGATATCAGGGTTGGTGTAAATTCACTTTCACTTCTTTCAGTCAGAATGGTAAGTCTGAAAATAAGGGAAATCCCATTTCATCACAATCTGATTCACATCTTGACCTGCCCATGAAAATCATTTTGTAGTTTGTGCATGCCAAAAACATCACATTGCATCTGTGTGTTTTACCTTTCAGAGTTACCCTGATGAGTAACATTTCTATGATGTCCATAGTCTGCATCTGACAAGCACTATAAACTTATAAGTGTATGTCCACTGGATGGAGCTACGTGAAAAGTCACACATTTCACAACTCTGTCCTGACAGGGAGAAGAGGCCCAAAGGAAAATGTACTATACTTAGAGTGTTCAGCAGAATACAGAAAAAATGTGACTTATTCAGACCGGCAACTAAACAAGCACTAATAGCAAGAATAACGTCAGAGCACGGGGAGAGTTTGTGTGCTTTGTGTGATGCTCATGGCTTTGACAGGAGGTTACAAACTGCATGTCAACATGCATTTCCTGTGTGGTTTTCCTTTAACTGGTTTAAAAATACATTTTTGGGTAAGGTCACAGTGTTTTCCTGGCATTTTGACGTGCCGATAAATGTTCAACAACACATCAGTATCAATGAAAAGAAAACAATTCATCTCAGTTGTTTTTTATTCTCAAACCAGCAACAAAACAACAGGAGATTCTTACCAGCTTAACAAGCTGCTAACACCACATATAAGCTACACTTTTGATTAATTTCTTACTGAAAATTCACTTTAAAACTGTGCATTGACAAAAGCAGTGAAACCTCACTATATACAGTAACATACACAGGGATGAATAAATAAACCACAAAGAAGAACCAAAGAAACATGCTTTGCATTGATCTGTTTTTAAAGGCACATGTGGCAATTCCTCAGAAGTGTCCCAGAGTGTCTGCAGGTAACCTGAATGAGTCTGCCTTCCTTTCATTCCTTACAAAAAGAAACACCATGAACAGTTCTTTGGAGAAGCGTAATGACCATTTTATTAAACAGCCTGTAAGTTATTAACCCCCTTATGGCTCGTTGTTCTCTGCTACGTGTCACAGAGACATTTTCATCTGGTTGGGACAATTTGAATGCAAATACTGGGAGCTTTTGACCTGCCGAGGCTGTTTTATTAGCATGACTCAACATAAACTGTGTGTAGGGGCTCTACGTAACAAAGACAAAACTGATACTGCATCAAGATCATTTTGATACAATACAATATTTTATCATTTTCATTTTTCATTTCATAATAAGTTATAATAACATAATGAAAATGTTGAACGTTGTATTGTTTTCTTATCATACTCCCTAATAAAAATGTTTACATACTTAAAATCGAGATCAAAATAAGGTATACTAATTCGACATATTTAAGGGAGAATATAATGGGATACCATATGCTGATATGTATATTTGCCCACAATACATCACAAGGGAGTATAACTGATAATATTGCTGTCCAGCTCTAAATATGTGCAATATGTTTCTTTGTTTGAGTTTTGTACCACAGTTACAGTAAAAGACAATGGACAAAAATAACAAAACAAATTCAACAATGTGCCACAGGACAAAAGGATCACACCCCATAATCCACACTTCATCAAAGCAATAACCTAAACAAAATGCCAACATGCTCAAGCTTTGTAAACTATGAAAAGTACAAAACATATAAACTCAAACACAGTATTTTGAAATATGCATGCTTTGTAATAATATGTTAAAAAATACTTCTTTAAAGCCAGTGACCTTTTTTTCTGGATTGCAGTATATTCCAATTGCAAAAGAAACGTGAAATTGAGTTAGTTCCTCAAATTCTTAGAGAAGATTGATTTTACAATGAGAACAATGAGTTTTTAACAGAGATTCCACCACCAGGCTCAATCACAGGCCTCTTTTCCATTTTTCATGGGACCCTCATATATAGACATAAGTGCACTGCAATAACACACTTTGGTTATAAACACTCCCTGACTAGGATTTACTTTTCAAAGGTGAACTTTAGCCTCAGATTTCACACAAATACTGTTGGCCATTACTGTCATTAATACATCTTTTTGATTTATTAAAGACCAATAACAATGTTTTACTGAAATCTTGATTTTTCACACTTTTTGTGCACCGAGGATTATTTTTATTTTAGTGATATTAGGTTGTTCAGATGAGTGAAAAATCAAAGTGAGAGAAAAGTGACAAAAACAACTAAGCTAAAAACAACTAGTAACAAAACAATAAGTTTCTACAAGCAGCAGCTGAGTCCAGTGAGTATGGACAGGTTGTGTATCAAACAAACACAAGTGCTAAAGAATAGTAAAATGTATAAAAGGATGCAACTTGTTCTATTATTCTGGCTTTAAAGCATGAAGACAGTGATTCTGATAGACTGACATTTTAGTCAGTCAGACACACCTTGAATGAACATCTGTGTTTAAAACGGATGATTAAGGCTTAGTACTGCTCTTTTAAAGGCCTCATTTAGAAGCAAGGCAAATGTGACAGCAGGAAAAATGAATGCAACCTTCTCATGGGACACTGTTGAGGCCACAGGTGGATGCTGCAGCGTCTGTGAGCTGCACAGCACGTCTCCATCAGCAGCACAGAATAAACCTGTGAGCTGTGTAAACTAAACGTGGAAAAGCCGAGACAAAGCCGGACCACAAATCTGTGGACCAAACTAAAAACAGGCTTCACCACAGACTTCATTTAAATGAGTATTAAAAAGAAGTTATGGCCTCATTGATTCATATTCAAACGAGGGAGTGCAGCTAATGTTCTGACTGTCACGGCTTTGCTCTGGCTTGACCCAGGTTCACCCCGTTGATGAGGGTAAGTCCTGCTTTCTGTTTTTATTAACGCCTAAAAACACTGAACACAACATACTGTGTCGTAATGTGTAAAAAATTGAACAAGTGGATATCACTCCAGTTACTATGGCAGTATACTCAAGTGCACTTGTGAAGTCCTTACATGGCTTTTGCCCTAAAATACCTCATGTAACAATATCATATGTCATTATAAGGCCAGTGAACTTTTGGTGCCTGAGGGCAAAAGGTTTACCTTCAAATTAAAGGTAAAACTGTTTTGCTAATATAGAAAGGCCAGAAGTTAAAGGGCACGCATGATCTAAGAGTGGACTCCGTTGAAACCTGCAACGTTCAACAGATGAAGCTTGCAATCCCCCCGCACTTCCAAAAAAAAAAGCATTTGAGCAAAGTTCATAACCATAAAAAATAAAGACTTTAGAAGAGATTTCAGAATAAGAGCACTGTTGAATGTCCGCTTCTGTTGTACGCTAACTGGCTGCAATCAGGCGAAATGGACGGCGGCCTTCAGGTCGTCGTTCTCGGCCCTGTGGTCCAGCTGGTTCTGCAGCCGGATGACCTGCTCCAGCTCTCGGATCTGCCGGTCCGTTTTGTGACTCACGAGCGTGCGGTAAAAGTGGACGGCAAACACGATGAAAACGATCCCAAACGGCACCATGATGCAGGTGGAGGCGATGGCCGCGGCCTCCCCCGAGCTGATGGTGCCGTTGTTGCCTTCAGCGGTGCTTTTGAGGGGCAGGAACTTCACCCAGCACAGGAGCATCACCTCCGTCAGGAAGAGCAGGGTGCCGATGACGGTGGAGAAGGCCCACGCCAGCTCTATGTGGCGGTGCATGCGTTCGTGGGGGGACTCGTTGACCGAGTTGAGGTTGTGAACGTTGCTGACGGCCTCGAGATTGGGGAGGATGCATGTGCTGATCATGAGGGCGAACAGATGCACTGCAACCAGAACCGTGGTGCAGGCACTGAAGGCAATGAGCAGCCCCGGAGGATACTCGTGATCCCGCTCCAGCTGCACCTCCACCATGGCAACCTGAGAACACCATGCAAGGAAAATGTCGATGTTTGTTAAATATATAGGCAGAGGAAGTGGCTGTATTAACCTTATTTTGTAATTTTATCATGAATTCTTGCTGTATTTTCAGAGTAGTAATTTCTGTGTCCTGGTTCATTGTGCTGGGAAGAAGTACAGAGTCTTTACAAATGATGCAAACTGGCACTTTATACTGGATATGTGCTCTTCTCCACCTGATAAATGAATATTAACTTTATTTGATTCTGCAAAATAAAAATGCACCTATCTGAAACCCAGACTGCATCAGTAAGTAACACAACAAATATGGCTGCCGTTTTTGTATTAATGGTCGTGTACAAAAGGCAGCTTTGATGCTTTGACGTCTCCACCACACAGCAAACAGCATCGTCAGAGAGTCAAATCAAATGAACAAACAAAGACTCTTCTCAGATGTGGTTTTTAAGAGCAGTTGGTCATAAGTTTAGACTTAGGTGTTATTATAAAATGATCCAGACCACTGCATTGCTGTGACTGCACTGGTTATATCACATCTTTGTACAGCCGGTGTAGAATGATGCAAATACAAACAAGTGAATGGTGAGTGAGACACAGGAAATCCACATCTGATTAACCACACTTGTCAGCAGATCCATACAAATGTAAGCTAAAAGAGAACAGACAGTGTAAATGCAGTATTATTGTACACTGGATGTAGATATTTAAAGGATTCATGTTGTTTAATACTTTTCATGTGTTATGCTTTCGATTTCATAATGATCTTACTGAAATGTAGATTTATATCTGTTGATAGATGTTTTTGCACCACTTATTATTTTACATTTGCACTGCAGCTGCTGCAGTACAACCCTCAGGTAAGAAAAAGCTCTGCTTTATCTTGTTTTATTTGAACTTATTTTCGTGGCATCAGACGTACAGGCAGGTGTTACAGTTCACAGCCAGATGTGGGTAATGTGGTATTTCTTTGTTTGTGATGAAGAGCACGCTGGTGCTGATAAGAATAAAAAAAAATACATAAACAGTGTGGACGCTTCGGCTGCGCGGTCGACTTGTTACGGAAGATAAACTCGGATTATAAGTGTGTGCACGTGATTCCTGTGAAGTTCAGCCGGACCGAGGGCTCGCTCCGTTATCACCGTGAGGAAACTCTGAGCGCTCGCGCGCCGTGTGCTTTCGACACCGTGACCTTAACGCTCGTTCGCGCGCTCAGTGACGGGCTCGTCGCGGAAATCAAACGGGGGGTCGTCCACGGTGAATAAACGTCCGGAGCCGTCAGCGAGCCTGCGACCCCGCGCGGCCCGTGACAACAATCAGCTGCGTCACACGTACATCCGCGCGCGCGCGCGTGCGCGCGTAGAGCGCGTGCGTGCCGACGGCCTAAGTCGAGTTTGCGTTCATACAGTGAAGTGCTTGTGAAGAGTGTGTGAAGTGTGTCACTCAAACAAAACTCACCATCGCGAAGCCGGACAGCAGCGCCGAGGTGCGGCTGGTCGCTTTTAACTTGGCTCGACTCAAGTAGAGCTTCCTCCAGGACAGAGCCTGCATGGAGTGCTCGTTCAGACTCATCCCGACTCTTATTCCGAGTTAGCGCTTCGCCCCTGTCCTGTGTTTCTTGGGGATAAAAGTGAGTTTTGCTCTCCGGGTGGATTCACAGGCTGCAGCTCGAGGAGGCGGCGGGAGGAGACGCGCGCGCAGGACGTGTGGCGGAGAGGCGCGACATCTAACGCGCACGAGACCCGGAGAGATCAAAACTGTGGCAAAACTTTCCCGCAACAGCTGACTGACTGTCAGATGAGAGCAGGAAACAGCAGATACCCACAATCCAGCGCTGCCTGCTCGGCCGCAGCAGCAGCTCGCCTCCTGGCGCCAGTTATTCGCTATGAAGCTCGTTTCCTCTGCGAGAGAAAGTCAACACACGCCCAGAGTGCAGCCTGCTTCTGTGCTACCTTTCAGCGGCCTGACTGAGAAATTAACAAAAAAGAAAGAAAAAGAGCAGACGAGTTTATTTTATTTTCATTTTTAAAAGACTTTCTCGCAGTTGTCAGCGCCATCTGTCACACATGCAGTGGACTCACAAAACAACAGCAGCATCAGATCTTTAGTGAAATGAATTAAGAACTCGTTCACATTCTCAGTCTCTGTACCAAAGTGGGTTTTCAGATTTATTTAAGTAAAATAAAGGTGAATACAAGCCCGCAGTCACACACAGTTTTATACATGCATTCAAATAACCCAGCAAAGATAAAAGCTGCAGCTGAGACAGATTGAATAATCAGCAGGTCCTCTTTCTTTATTGCAGCTTGTTTTAGTGTGGGGGTTTTGCAGGCCTAGTTTCACACATCTGACCACGAGACAGAAGAAAGTAGCAGCTACTTAATCCACAAGTTAATACAACAGATGATGCAGACTTTATGTTAACAGGCATTTCTCTATTCAGTTCTGTTTCTGGGTAATAAAGGAGTAAATGTGGAGAAAGTGGGATTTAAGACTTAGAAATTACATTGTTGTCTGGAGGTATTCGAAGGGTGTGAATGTTTCTGTGCATAGACCAGCAGCCATCCTACTGAAGACTGACAAATCCAGTTTGAAAAGGAAAATATGACTAGATCATATTTGAAAAGTTAGTTATTTGCACTGGTATACGAACAGACTGATGGATACGTGTGAATGCTGAAATCCAGTTTAGTGAAAGCCATCGAACACAGCTTCAAACACTCCACATCCTTCATACAATTCAAGAATTATTGAACTTTTTTATGCAGTAGTACAGTTTAGTGTCAGCTTTTCAGAAGCCAGCATTCACTCTGTAGTTTCTGCATACTGTGTTTTCTAATTTGAATTAAAATCCTTATTTTGTACACACTGAAATGTTACATCAATCAATTTTTTTTTATTATTATCACTAGAGTCAGTTCTGCAATCTGCAGAGAGTCATAGGCAGAATAATTCATGATGTCCTGTATGGCTATTAATACAAAACATAAGAATATTAAAATAGAATTAAGATTTCACATTAGGTGCATACAATCTTGAAATAAAACTTTACTTTTATGTCACCTTTAATATTCTTCCTTCACATGGTTGTCATACAACTAAATTATATTATAAAAAATACATTTCACAGCAGAATTCATAGACTAATTCTTGGATACAACCACTGGATGGCGTTAAAGTAAGATGTTTTCAAACCATAAACACGGTAGCTTTGCATGATTCATTATTACATCATCATCCTTATAACATACAGTCCTGAGTAAGCCACTGACATATGTTTGTGTTGTGCTGCCTCTGTACGCTGGAATTAAATTATGCAATAACTGAAGGGTTAAAGTGCTGTCTCTTACTTCTAATTTCATATCAACACTTTGAGTGTGGTGATTGTAAACATCTATTACAGACATCAGACTGAAACAGGAAATATTGGTGATACTTGTACTTCAGCCCTTTCGATGGCATTTTGCCCTCTGACCGGAGTTCAGACACCTGCTCAGGTGGTCTGAGGTCAGGTGACTGACAGAGCCAGTCAAAAAAACAAAACATTGTATTCTCTGGCTATTAGACTAAAACATGTAGAAAATATGAATATCTATTACTGACACCACACCTATTGGATATTTTGCTACGTAAACTAATTAGGGCAAGTAATAACTTGCTAATCCATCGAGAATGACGACGTTAAATAAATCAAAATTAACCTTTAAGTCACTGACTCACATGTCCCACGAAAAAAAACACAGCGCAAACGAAGGCGGAAGTGTGTAGGAGAGACCTTTCTTGTCTTACCTGCTTCTCTTGTCTTCCTGTTAGCAAGCGTGCTGCTGTCAAGTCGCACGGTAATACCAGTACGACCTCTAGCGATGTTTTGATATTTACATTTACAAGACGATTTTCGGCTATTTTACGGTTGAATACAGTCTTTATATAACAAAATATGTATATTTGCTGTTATACTTCCTCAGGTTCTCGGTCGACTATTTTTGTCACCAATATGAAAGCCGCGGTTTAGTTAAGTAAGCACGACGCTGGTATTTCCCAGGTTTTCCCTGGTCCCTGAAGGCGGCGCGGTGAACTGTGAAGGAGGAGGGTTGTTCAGCCATGTTAGTTTTCTCTGCTGTTCACGAACGATGAGAGAGAGCAGCCATGGCCTTGTCATTGAGCGGAGACGATGAGGAATATGATTCAGAGTCCGAGCAGGTCAGAGCTACTCACATTTTCGCCGTGTGGCCTCCCTTGTGTGTGTGTGTGTGGTTTTATTGTCAAAGTGTGTTGGGGGAAAGAAAGCCTTTGTGAGCGGTGTGTGTGTGTGTTTTTCTTGACTTCAGGTTGCCCGCTCCTCTTCTCTCTCTGCCTTTCTGTGTGTGTTAGCCGAGATAAAAGGGGAGAGATGTCTTAAAACCCTTCTTCCACGTCTCTCCAGGTGACAGAGACTTACACACAGGTATCTAAATGTCCTGTATTCTGAGTTAAATGGAGTCGGGATGCTCCTCGTATTTGATACCCTGCGCGTCCTCTCCAACATCTTTCATGTTAGCCACACTGACCCATTTTCCTCTGACCACCTCTTCAAACTTACCGGTTTTCTCATCCTCCATTACACTGACAAACTTCACAGCTGTGATTTAACTCGCACCTTCACCAAGCCTCCCACATGTCCTCTCAGGAAAAATGCCCTTTCTGGTGATTAATCTCCTCACACTTCCTAAACTCTGAGCCCTGAAAGAGGACTTTGGGATAAATGTTGTTTAGGCAGAGGAGGAGGAGGGGGATGGGAGAGGGAACAATGACTTAGCTCTACTTCTGTGGTCCACTTTAGTCCCAGACTGGGGTCCAGTGATCAGCCCCCTTACAGACAGAAATGTCTGATTTCAGCAGTGTTGTGTCCACGTTCAGCTCTGCAGACATACTTTCTCTCAGGCTAGTGATTTGTGGTGTGTGTTTTCAACAAGGCCTGTGAAATATTGCACAAGTCTTCAATCGACACTTGGCCTGTACGAGAAATATGAGAAGTGCTGACATAAGAGGCAGCTCCTTGTGCTTTCACAATGTTTATACCTGCAACAGCCTCTAACAGCTCATCACAAACTGTGTTTTAATCTGACACGCAGAGCTGCTGTCATTAGATCATTATCTGACAGCTAGTAGATGAGTCGGCAACTGTTTTGACAGTCGATGAACTGTTTTAAGTCTTCCTTTTAAAGAAAATGTGTACAAATTCACTGATTTTAGCCTCTCAGAAGGGATTTTCTTTTTTCTTTAGTCCTCTGTGACAGTAACCTGAATGTATTTGTGTTGTGGACAAAACAAGACATTTGATTACGTCACCTCAGGAGATCATGTGTATTTAATCTCTCGCCAGTACATTAGTCGAGTGAATGATTTGTCGTGAACTATTAAATTAATCACCAACTCTTTTGATAATGGATTAATCATTTTGAGCTCTTTTTTTTTAAGGATAAAGTGTCTAAATCAACTGATTTTAGCTTCTCAAATTTCTCTAGTACTCTATGATGACGTCACCTTGGAAAAACAGTGATCAACATTTCTCACCACCACCAACATCCAATCGAAAATCATCAACAGCTTAATCAGCAATGAAAATGCGTGTCGCTCAGCCCCAGTGATTCACTGTTGACTACACACTTTCTTACTTTCTGTGTTTCGGACCTCTGTACTGACTAGCGATGAGCCTTGTGACTTCCTTCCACTGAAGTCCACAGTGAAGCTGAGTCAGAGGGCTTTACTCAGAATATAGGCCATGTTTTTGTTCACAGGCCTCAGAGACCAATCCCAAATTCCTGACATATTACTACACACAGTTACAGTAAAGACAGGTCAGCTGATGGATACTTCAGTGACCACGCTCTGTGGCCTGCGGCTGCTGTGATTAATTTGTGGCCACAATTTTATTCTTTTTATTTATTTTTATTGTAATCGGGGCAAAGCAGCAAGGGAGAGGTCCAAGATGTCCATTTGTTGTTGTCAAAATTTTGCCTGGAGACGTAACTTCAGATATGAAATGGCTGTGTCAGACAAAGCTGGCAAAATAACGAGGCCACTGAGCTAAAAAACATTGTGTGATGTTGACAATCAAATCCTTCTGAGGGGAAAACTTTAGATCAGGATGAAACAAAAAGGATCTGCTGACATGTCACAGTCCACAGATGTAGGACTGGTTTCCAGTCTCGCTGTAGGTTTGGTCTTGTTCTGCCTAGATTTACTTGTTTGACCAGTCCACACCGCTGTGACGTTGTTATTTATACATGAAAGCATCATGTCCTTAAATGCTGCAGTGATAAGAATAAATAACATCAGGAGGGTGTGTTCACCTTAACACTAAGACATAACCTCCTCATGTGGGCTTATTTTTATCCATCTCTCGCAGTCCTTTATTCAAACAGTTGCCACCAGCACGGCAAACGTGTTGCCAAGGTAACGCCTCCTGCTAGAACAAGAACCACTTTAATGGTCTATGATTTGTCTTATTTTCATAGAGCTTTATGGTCCTGCCATGGCAACAGGGAAGAGGCTAAAAATAAACGTGAGAAATCTGCAAACGTGAATTTAAGATCAAAGATTCAAGTGTGTGTGTGTGTGTGTGTGTCTTTTCCTTTACAAACGTGCAAGATGAGTCTAATCACCATGTTACCTTCTCTTTCATTTACTCCCATGAGTCACACAGTGTGAACAGAAAGGTCAGAGCTGTGGTGCAGAGTGAACTTTGATACTTTTTTTTGTATACCATTTCAGATTCTTAGATTTGTCAATTACACATCTAGTCAATTAACAGAAAACAAATCACCTGCTATGTTGATCATTGATTAATCATTAATGTATTTGCTGTTTCTGTCTTCTCAGATGTGAAGATTTGCAGCTATATTATCTATTTGGAAATCAGTGTTAATTGAACATTTCTGTGTTTTTGACGGATCATCCAAACACATGAACAAATGCGACCAACAGACATATAGATAATGAAAATAATCAGTTGTTGGAGCCTTACAAATGTAATTTGTTCCATTTAAATGGCAGCATGTGGCTGGTGTCCAGTAGCTAATCAGTTATTATGCTGTTGCTCTAATGGTTAATGCAAATGCCTAAAAGTGATTGCCTTTTTTTTTTTAGTACCTGTCTCCATACATCGTCATCCATAGCCTCTCAAACAACATTTAAAAACCCTTCAACTTAAATGTTTGGTCTAGATTTTTTTCAGGCAGACATCCTTTGTTTCAGTCACCAAAAACAAAATACCCAGAAAGTTTAAAAACAAATCACAACAAGTATTTCTTGTAATCGTCAAAAAACAGCAGGAATAGTCTGTTCAAAGGAAAACAAACAAACAAAGCATCCAGGCATCATGTTGATGCAATATACGAGGCATAACTTAGATAATGTCTTGATGATAAATGCAGACAAGCTGACTAGTATCCAGTGTGTCGCATCCATTGTATTGCGTAAAGACTTTTGTGGTGGTGGATGACACATTTGTAGTTTCCAGGCATAAACTCCAACCACTCACTCAGTGTTTGTCGTCCAGCAGCGGGCAGCCAACCGGCCGAAGCCCAAGATGGGGACAACGTCGGCCGTCAAGCTGCCGTCCAACCGCAGCTCATCAGGAGCCCGACGCAGGAGGACGCGTTGCCGAAAGTGCGAGGCGTGCTTGCGGACTGAGTGCGGAGAGTGTCACTTCTGTAAAGACATGAAGAAGTTTGGAGGTCCGGGGCGCATGAAGCAGTCATGCATTATGAGACAGTGCATTGCGGTACGTTAGTTGTCATGTTCAAAATTACACTAGTATTTGTATTTTTAGAAGGCAGTCAGACACACATCAGACATGGCTGTGTGTCAAACAAATAACAGGTGCACTGTTACTTTCGCTTTTGAAGAAGAAAACAACAGCCAAAAAATATTAAATTAGTTAAATGCGTTTATTCCTGCATGCTCATGATGTTTTGCACTCGATCCAAACAGCCGGTTCTGCCCCACACGGCAGTGTGTGTGGTGTGTAAAGAGGCGGGGAAAGAGGACACGCTTGAGGAAGAGGAGGACAAATTCAACTTCATGCTGATGGAATGCTCCATCTGTAACGAGATCGTCCATCCCAACTGTCTCAAGGTACAAAGGGCTGGGCCGAGAACAGCTCCACCTCGATCACGTCACTCACTCTGTGACTCATTTCTGTTAAAGTAGTGTGCCAAGAAATCCAGGACATCATAACATAATGTGAGTGAGTAAGACGGTTGGACTGTAGTCACTGAAAGTAATTGGCTGTTGAGCTGATAGTGTTTATATAATGCTGAACACACTCATCGTTCTTAAGTGGATCAGAAGTTTTTTTTAGCTCAAGTATGATAAGATCATGTTTGAAGATTTGACTCCGGCCACATGTTTCAAGGAAACATGGGAACTGGAATAAAAACATGAACTGAATGACTAACAATGTAATTTAGTTCCTAATAAGGACGAAGACAGTAGACCTTACTGGTGAAGGAAACCCAAAACAATATGTAAAGCAGCACACGCCCTGCGTGTAACTGTGTAAAAAAGTACAACCAGTTGTTGCTATTATGGGCTCGGTCAAACCAGTTTTTCCGACAAGCAGTTTCTAGTTGTTATCAGCACACATTATATTTTTTCAGTGTTATTCATGACAAATAAGTTAGAACCATTTAGAGATGAATATTAATGCTCCTGGAGTACATGTCTTTAACTCTACTTCCCTTTTCTATTTAATACATGAAGCAAGAGTCTGCATGTTGACTCTGGCTGAGGTTAAACTGTGCTGACCGGCCCAACAGGGACACGTCACAACAGCCACTTTCACTTCCCTAGTCTTGTTTGTGTAAAACAAACTGTACACACTATACTCCGGTACAGCTTGCTCTTCTTTTCTTTCATTTTCTTATCTCTTTATTAGGTGAGCGATGCCACCGGAGTGGTAAACGATGAACTCCCGAACTGCTGGGAATGTCCCAAATGCAACCATGCCGGGAAAAGTGGAAAAGTGAGTATATATATGTGTGAGTCAGAGGATTTGGATTATGTAACGGCTTGCTGAGTTGGAAGTATTTGCTCCCTGTAAACAGTAATAAATTACTGCTACAGGTATCTGAGCATTTCTGAGTTTCATAGATAACAGAGGCTTTCCTGGTTCAGTATTTCAGTTGATATATGTTGATCAGTTTGCTACTTCCTGTTTATGCTTTTGTACTTTGTGAAAGTCATTCACACATGACAGGAAACCACAGACACGCTACTGTTTTATGTTTTGGTCACAGTATTGCATTCATTAAACCCTCACACATGGAGCACAGTTGGTTTTCCTCGTCGCTATAGGCTTAAGGTATAAAGTTGTCTCGCACACTTTTGTCCCCTTTGGTATTGAAGCAAAAAAGGGGTCCAGGGTTCAAGTATGCCTCCAACCTCCCTGGCTCTCTGCTGAGGGAACAGAAGCCTGTGAAGGAGGAGGGGGACATTTCTTCTGCTGCCAAGAGGAGACCGGAGAGAGAGGAGACACCCAGGTACAGACCCGAGGAGGCTCTCCACAGACAGCCACCGCTGCTCACCCCCTGCAACCTGCCCCGGCCCAGGCCAGAGGACAAGCTGAGGAAGAAGAGGAAGCTGTTTGACGATGATGAGGAAGATGACCTTGGTGTGAGGAAGAAGGTTTGTGTCATTTTAGCTGACTTTTGTAGCTGACTATTTTAGACATTTTTGGACACACGTTATGAGCTACTTGTAGCAAACAAATTAATAGTAATTGCCATGGGGTTTTTTTCCTGCAGGAAAAGTCGGATGATCCCTATTTTTCAAAAATTCTGCATCACATCAAGACGGAAGAGGAGGACGAAGACGTGTATGAGGAGCAGGACGGAGAAGGAAGGGAGGCTCACTTCCGGAGTGGTGTAGAGAGGAAGGGACGTTTTGGTGACGCTGAAGAAGAAGGGGATGACAAAGACTCCAAGATTGAACTTTTGAATCCCTCCATCAAAACGCCCATCGGAGACAGTGATCAGTCTTATTGCAGCTCTCCGCAGGCCGGCCCCAGCAGCGAGGGCGGAAGTGAGACTCAGGATAAAGGTCCACGTCCAAAAGCTCGCCGTAAACGGCGTTTACCCAACAGAGAGCTGAGCCGAGAGCTGAGCAAAGCACTGAACCAGGAAATCCAGAAGACGGAGGACTGCCTTGCCAACGAGAACCGCCAACCTCTGAAGGTGGAGCCAGAGACGGAAAACGAGGAGCCCAAGAGGTTGTTTCGCAACGGCAGTGAACTTGGGGACCAGAGGCCCCACCTTAAGACCAAAGAGATGAATGGGACCCCCTGGGAGCTACGCCACTTCTACCCAAGCCAGATCACCCCACTGGGCTTCAACAGGAGCACCCCAACGAACCGGCCAGTGCCACCACACTCCCCGCCCAAGTGTGTCCAAATGGAGCGGCATGTCATCCGGCCCCCTCCGATCAGCCCGCCTCCCGACAGGCTGCCTCTAAAAGATGGCAAAACACATGTGATACAGCGTGAGGTGTGGATGAAGATCTTTGGGTATCTCACACACCAGGAGCTGTGCGTCTGCATGAGAGTCTGCAAGACGTGGAACAGATGGTAAATGCTCAGCACAGACTAAAAAACCACGTTTGCATGTTTTATGTTTAACATCACAAAATAAAAATTCAAAATAATGCTGCTTGAAAAGTACACGTCTGTTTTGACAGTGTAACATGAACGCAACCCCCACCCCCCCTCTCTCTGATGTGTAGGTGTTGTGACAAGAGACTCTGGACAAAAATTGACCTGAACCGCTGCACCTCCATCACTCCACTCATGCTCAGCGGGATTATCCGCCGACAGCCTGTTTCTCTGGACCTCAGTTGGACAAACATTTCCAAGAAACAATTAAGCTGGCTTATTAACAGATTGCCAGGTACCCAACTATGAATTATTCTTGTGAACGATTCCTGATCTATATACATGTACATTTCTCTCCCCACTTTTTGCTTTCGTTTAATTTATCCTGCCTCAGGATTTTAAAGCGTGCTGTGTCTTTCAGGTCTGCGCGTGTTGAAGTTGTCTGGGTGTTCTTGGGCTGCTGTATCTGCGCTTTGCACCTCTAGCTGCCCTCTGCTGCGCACTCTGGACATCCAGTGGGTGGAAGGACTCAAGGACGCACAGATGAGGGACCTCCTCTCGCCCCCCACAGACAACAGACCAGGTAACAAAGCACAAGCCCTTCCATTAGGGGGGAGTTTTACTCCTGCCTCTTGTACTAAAATACATGAATATCTTGTGATGCCTAATGTTTCACACGTGGACAAAATGCGATGTTAATCGGTGATATTCTTTATGTGACATACTGACAGGTCAACTGGATAACCGCTGTAAGTTGCGTAACGTGGAGGACCTGCGGCTGGCGGGGCTGGACATCACCGACACATCTTTACGCCTCATCAGTCGGCAGATGCCTCTGCTGTCCAATCTCGACCTGAGCTACTGCAACCATATTAACGACCAGTCGGTCAATCTGCTGACAGCGGCAGGGACCACGACTAGAGACTCCCTCACAGTGATTAACCTGTCAGGTGAGAATGGGACCTGAATGAGGGTCATAAAGGTTTGACACAGTAGTCACTAAGTAGATGCCCTTCTCTGAGTCAGTTTTTTCAGGGGATTCACATTTTCTGTCAGGGGAACCAGTTGCTATGTTGAGTGGGGTTTTTTTTGTTTTTTTCAAATAGAGCAGTAGTAGTGTACTGTACTACATTAGTACATGTACTACATTAGACCTGCAGTACATCAGCATTGCATGTCATCTAGAAGAAAAGACGGGAGGTTGCATGTGTAAAACCAAGAATAAAGCATGTTAACATTGTCCTCAAGTTGCACATTTGTGAATGTAAAGTTAACTTTACAAAAAACACAATAATACAGCCCCAAGTACCTCAATTAATGTCTGACATAAAAAGTAAGTGCTACAAAAAACAGCTTTTTTTTTTAGACGGTTTGACCTCTCACAGTAAGAAAAGCAAAGGTCCTATTAATAACATTAACAGTTGCTTTGTTCTGCTCAAGTGCCCCAGTAAATCATGGCAGTGTGACAATGAGCCAGCAGACACAGCGGGACCCTGAAACCAAAGCAGATACCTCTAATTGAATTTCGCCATCCTACTGTGCTTTTCTTGCGGTGACAGGTCAAAATGTCTTCCACTGGAAAGGCAGTGCACAGACTGTAGCTGAATTGCTGCCACAGGTAACTTATTAACTATTTGGAGGCGCGAGGAAGAGACATTTGCCTTTGTTTTATGTTAATGCAACCCCTCTCAAATTGAATATAGTTAGGGAAAGAGTTAGGTTGTATTGTCCTACATGCACAGTGTACCTGCACCTTTTGGATTTTGTGCATCCCTTGACTGCATTAACTAAAGAGGAGAGTTTAAATGATGTCAATTTCTTTGCACATTGCTTTTTAAATATCAAGCTCGTGACTGATTTTCACTCTCTCCTTTTCTCTTTTTAGTTTGTAACCGGGTCACTGACCATTCCCTAAACTTTTTCAAGCGCTGCGGAAGCATCTGCCAGATCGACCTTCGCTTCTGCAAGCAGGTGACCAAGACGGCCTGTGAAAGGTTCATCGCAGAAATGTCTGTGAGCGTGCCGTTTAGACTCAAAGAGGACAAACTGCTGCAGAAGTCCAGCTAGTTCCCAACAGGACAGAAAACTCTCTTTGCACTTAATGGATCAACCCTTTATATTTTTCTTTTTAAAGCGGTCCTGTGATATGTCTCTGAATCAGCGCAACAATAAACAAACTGAAACTGAGACCTCCGACGTGAGGAGGTGATGAACACTCACCGGACGGACGGAGGAAACGGCATGCATGTATTTGTGTTAAGTTTGTACTTTTACAAAGACGTGCTTGTTATTGACTGTTGGGTTGTTATTTTTATTCTTTAAATATTTGAGAACACAGTATTTTTATACAAGCATCATTTTGTGAGTTTACAGTGTCTCAGGAGCGAAATATCACACAGAGACTGTATGGCATGTGAACTGAACATTGCCCCCCTCCTCAGTTTGCCTTCATACAACAGCATCTATGTGCCAACATCTGTATTTGACATCAATGTAACTTCAGTATCAGACAGAAAATAACATGTACAGTGACAAATATTCAACTAAATTATCACAAGCACCTCCCGAATCTTTAGAATGACGGAGGAAACAGATACAAGTTTCCTGTTACACCCTTGTGTCCTCACTTACCTAAAAACTTTTATGAACTGTTGAGTGTTTGACGGGGTTTTCTCCAACATTTCAACATTAATTTATTGATTCTTTTTTATTGCAGTTTGTATTTATTCATTTATTCAGTACCTTGACATGGATATGTTTAGAGCTGGTCAAATAATGCTTGCAGATAATTTATCGGGGTTGGGTGGAGCCTGAATTGGTGGGGTTTAACTCCCAGAAACCAGTGGCAGGAAGTTGACAGTCTTAGCAAATGTGTGACTGATGACTCACCTGACACTGACTTTCTCTAATGCAGTCAGCCCCACACATCGGGCTCTCCATACAGGTTTAAATCAGCAACTAAGTGACAGACTTCTGCAAATAATCCATCTGCATATGTTTAAATAATGACTCCATACAGTAGATGTTGTGTGTATTTTGGGGTGTGTCGTGCTGTAATCTATCACCTCAGGTGAATGTGATAATGTTTATATTTGTAAATCCAAAAACTTAAGTGCTAATATGCATTAAAAGAATTTCATTTGTACCATCACTGAGGCTTGTAAGCTTTCGCCACCATACTCTGACAGGAAGTGTGTCACTCATTTGAGCAGAACAGGTATGGGCTCAGCAGGGATGTGAGAGTGATTTATAGCCACGGCTCCAGGAACGGCAATATCGAACCGTCAGTCAGCCCAACCTTTTGCTCCAGACGGAATAATCTTTGACTTTTACTGTGGCAACACTGTGAGGTTTACTTTTGCAGTGTGCCTGAGTGAAGTGTTTCAACACCTACTTGATGGATGACCATTAAATTTGGTTCTCGCGTTCATGTCCTCCCTCAGGATGAACTGGCCATTAACTTTTAACGTAGCGCCATCATCTGGTCAGAACATTTACTAATGACAAAATCGGTCAGCTGTCCGTTGATGTTTAATGTGAATTATCAAATGGTCAGATGGTATTAAGTTTACCATACCATGGATGAACTTGATAAATGTTCATTAAAAGTCAGCATGTTAGCATTTAAAGATTTTTGTAAAACAAAACAAATTTATTCTTTTAATACGTCTTTAATCTCACAAAACATTTACTTGTAAAATTTATATTGTAAAATTGGGGTCCCAGTCATCAGATTGAGTCAGTGACAGTTTGATCCTCAGAGCGGGGATGGTCATTTTAGGAAAAGCTGCCATATAACATAACCAACACAGATGTTGAAAGTTCTATCATACCATAGTTGCTTTGAGGAAATAATGGTTGATACCAGTGAATACCTTAAAATGACCTAAAACAATTTCTCAGTAAACAAAGCTATTGATCAATTAATTGATCATTTCAGTTCTGATTTTTACTCCTTCCAAAATACAGTGACACCAGTCGTGATGCATGGGTATACAAAAACAGACTTTAATTAAAATCTTTAATTACCAAAATAAAAAGTTTAACATTCCCAAATACAAAGACCAAACCCTGCACACAATTACACCCTCTCTAAAGGAAAAATGCAACCTGCTCCGCTACTGTTCATGATTGTAGAGGGACATCTTTACTGTAATAGCAGCAATGTTGACATTAAGTGTGGGTACAGTCCAGAGCTGAGTACTTCCAAATGTGTGGGGTTAGGGAGGAAAAGAAAACCAGGCAACTGATGCATGATAGGGAATCATGTAAGTGTCATATAGTTTTTTGTCATGCTCTGATTCAAGGAGGGGTGAGGTGTGCATTAGTTCAAGCAAACTATGCAGATCAAACACGTTTTTAAAACCACTTGACGGGAGAACGTAACCCTTTAATAATAAACTAATCCAATCCCAGGGACATTTCAATAATCTGATATTACACAATTCAAATCAAATGGAAAAAATATAGATATATACATCTCATATGGATCAATATATGCAAATGTACATTAGCAAGTCATTATTTCTATATACTTTCTATACCACAGGTGTAAGTAAACTCGTAGCTATATCTTTGAATAGTTAGTTCATTACATTACTCCTACATGAGAGAATCAACTGAAACGCATTAAGACACTTCATTCCACTCCCAACGATATACAAAGACAAAAAAAACCCAAAAAACATTCAGTTTCACATCCACAGTTCAGCTGGAAATCAGGGAAGATGGTTGGATGAGTTAGCACCGTTTTTTGTCTCCTATCTCCGCTGAAAGGCAGAGACGGGACAGAGGTGACAGCGGAGGTTAGCTATTGCTGTAATGACAGACATTGCATGACCGTTTCAAAGTGTTACAATAAGCGCTCCTATAACAAAATAAAGTGATAATATAATAAAATCAACAACGCGCCAACTTCATCATCACCAATATCTATCATCCTTGAATCACAACAGCAGAGCACCATGCTTGTCTGCAGTTGAGTAACACCTTAACAGCTTTTTTTTTTTTTTTTAACTGACCTTAAAGTTAGTGAGCTATCAAACTCCATCAGTTACGCTTAAGTTAGTACAAGTATTCAAGAATCAGTACGTGTGCTACCTCAGCCACTATCACCGTGAGTTAGCAGTGGGATTGTGAGCAGTTGCGCATTAACACACAGTGTGAAAAAAGTGCTTTCTGGTAAAATGTGCCGAAGAATCAAGCGCCACACATACACACACACACCGGCCCACATAGTCAAGGGGGGAAATGCATCAGGGTATGACAACTTATTTGGCACCTAGTTTATTTATCCCCCCTCTCTGTCTCTCTCTCCTGTGGTGAGCTCCAGTATGTGTCAGTCCTCTGTCTTACTAAGATATGTAGTCACTTGCAGCAGTTGTAAAGAGAGGTGCTCTTGGGAACACTCCGCGGAGCCGAGTGCCAGCTACAGTTTATAGGCAGATCTGAGGGTGACGAGTTGTGTTTGACGAGACTGCACGTGGCCGAGTGCCACACATTCTTTGCTTTGAAAAATTGTAAGAAAAAGCAAAACAGACACTTCGGAAGGAACACAGATTAGAGATATGTTTACTTGAGGAATGACTCATAGGAGGGTACCATCCTACGTTCTGCCCACTGGTGAAACTAAAGAGTCAAGTTCATAAGAAAAACACATTTCTCATAATATTTCAATGTGCAAATAATGTGAGACTGTAGGGAATACAAACATGGAACATCCACAAATTAAGTCTTTTGGGGATTCAAAGTCTGTGAGCTGCATGGTCGATTTAAGGTACAGTCTCAGTGAAGCGGCGGTGCATTAGGACTTGAATACGTGCACTGCCCGCACAACGTACTGCCTGCAGATCGGGCACTCGTTCATCCTCTTGCCACACTTTGTGCAGGTGACCATGTGACCACACTCCAGGAGAACGCAGTCGATCACGGCGTCCATGCAGATCCTGCAGAGATTGTCGTCGTGGATCGTCAGCGGACCCTTCTCACCGTCTGCGAGAGGAAGATGCAGAGAGGTGACTGGGAATGAAGCTGCTTTAGACAGAGTGATGTATATCATGCACTGAGGGGGGACAAGGGGGCAGCCAAGCATTCATGGGCTGATAAAAACGTGTGCCTTATCTTGGTAAGGTCACACCCACAATCACTGCAAAAATGTCACAGCCTGCTTTTGATATGTGTCAAGATGTTTCTATGACAACCGCACAGCCTTCACCGGGAGTGTGCTGGTAAGAGTGTGAATATACACGCCTAGCACTCTGCAGTTCTCAGCATAATTGGCTTCACATGCTGAACACATGAATAGATGACTGAGGGAGATCAATATCATGGCAGATCAATATTTCTGCTGCATGAAAAATGAAACTGAAATTTCTTTGCGTGAGTGGGATAAATGAACATTCACTTTCATCTGCAATCAAACAGTACGTTACAGTGGATGATGATTGAGAATGGGTTTCATGGTGAACACAGATGTGGTAGCAACACAGTTTGTAGGATGGAGAGGTGAGTTTCAGGTGGCTCATATGACCACAGAAACAGTGGCGAGGAATCTGAGCCTTACCTCCGATGGCACCGTTGCAAATAGGAGGGGAGGGAGGGAAGGCCACGACTTTCGTGTGGGAGGAGTAAAGCAAGCAAGAGTCATTTTAGCATGATTCTGAATAAGAAAACTCTTTGAACGACTCTTGCTGTGTTAAGAGGAACTTACTGAAATGTTTATAATTACCTACAGTGTCTAATAATGTCAGAAGAGGAAGAGCTATTAGGTTTCTATGCTTAAAAACAGGATGTGGTATCCAGTGCTGACATCTAGGACAGTGAGCACACAGATGAATGACAGCTTACCTGTGGTTACAGTACTGCTCACATTTTCCACTGCCAGAAAAAGAAGTTGAAGTTACTATGGCAACTTATTACCTAACGGTATGTTAGAATATAGCCTAGCATCTGATTGATAACCTATCACAGCTGGTAAAAGCAGCATGTTCTTTAGTTAAACGAGTACCCACATGATTTCCTGTTCTCCTCCGTCTCTCGGTACAGTCTGCTGACACGCTCCACCAGCTCCCACTTCTCACAGCACCCTGAATAGTTGACAAAGTTCCTAGCCAGGATCTCCTTTAGCTGCCTGACGGACAAGCCCTCGATGTCCCTCAAGCTGGAGATGTCTGAGAGAGATGCTCTGGCCCGGCGTCGTGTCTGAGGACTGACCTGAAAGGAGCAGGAGTCAGTGTTAATATATTTAAATGAATATTTCATTGCTTGGAAGGCTGCCTCATGCAACACAGTGAAATGGTGTAGTCAGTATGAAGGTTAGATAAAAATACAGCAGATATTGGCCAGAATCCTCCCTGCACTGTGCATCATTGTAGGAGTGCACCACCTCTTGATGCTCTCATTAATATCTTTTTCCTTGGTGCATCATTTATGCAAAGGGTTATGAGATTTATTCTTGTTTGTTTTGTGAAAAAGCACTTTCTTTTACTTAAATCTGAAAGATTATTGATTACTACAATATGCAAGACACAGCAATTTTTGTAGCTCAGGAAAAGCTGTTTCCTAACGCATGCGTAGCAAAATGCCATGATGCAGAATACATTATACTTTCATTGTTTTTTGTACAGATCCAGTAGAGAAATCCTAAGCATTTTATTTTCACACACGAACAAACAAACAAACACACACACATTTCTACTTATATTCCTGTATCTATGTTCAACAACAAAGCTGAAATGCATCTGTCAATACTTCACACATGAATCATTTCATAGTGATGGCAGGAAATCTGATCAGTCACAGATCACCTCAGGAGTGTGTTCGCTGGGGTCCAAGTTGAGGAGAGACACAGATGTTCCATCACCTATATCCTGGAGCAGCAGAGAAAACAAACATCAGTGCGGCCTACACGCAAAAAAGGATTAGGATTAGACACTCTTCAAACAGCCCATTGATACCTCTGCAACAAACGTCTGGTACTGTCCATTCATAGAAAAGCTTACTGCTTCCTAAGCAGGCCAAGTACAAGTATTTATAGTGGATCCTGGCTGCTTGGAGCTGAGCTTTCTTTTCAGTGTCAATTGTGGTGCTTCCTATTATCTTTTACATTTGCTTGCCTTCTATCTAAAATCTTGATCATTGTGTTTTGCTGGACTGCAAACGAAAGGATCAATAAAGCTCAATTCCCTTTATTTCTATATTTATCTTTGGTGTCATGTCAAGTGGCTATTTCTGCTTATTTGTGATGGCTAGTAGTAGTCTGCCTGAAGTGACGATATGACCCTAAAACCTGTGGAATGCACTAGCAAGGAGGCCATTATTGCTAAAAATCTTACTTTCACACACAAGAAGGGCCATGTCATGTGTACTTTCACAACTGAGAGGCCTGTAGATTCTTCAAATAATTGCAAGGATGTGGTTCATGTGTGACAAAAAAACACATGGTTAAAGCCAGTCCTAACCTGGTTGGTGTCAGAGCTATCACTCCTGCTGAGCGGCTCCTCCTGAGAGGCAACAAAAGCAGACAGCTCTGAGGCAGACTGTGTGGTCGAAGGGGTCGGCGTATATAGGGAACGTGAGTGAAGGCTTCCTGTGTCGGGGTCTTCCTCCTCCTCAATGCCTTGGTGACAGAGCACCAAGTCCACCAGGTCTTCTTTTTCCCTGCAGGTGTCGGTGGGGATGTTATGGAGCAGCAAGTACTGACGCAGGTCCTTGACTCGTAGGCGCATGAGCCGTGGCCGCTGAAATGCAGTTGCCTTCAACAAATGGCATGTGGCACAAATGCGCAGATTCTCCTGAAGCACGGAGCACAGAGAGCAGAAGCTCTTCTTGCAGTCGCAGCAAATATACTGCAAAAACAGAAGGTAAACAAATGTGCACCACACATTACTGCCAAAAGTCCCACATAAAAAACTCCCACTATATTTGAAATAGTATTTTGGAGTTTCAACAGTAAATTGTGATGGGACATAAAAGTGAGGAGCAACAACATTCAACAAATTACTGGAAAGCACATCAGTGCCAGCAGACCTTTGCTGCATTTTTCAATCACTCACATCTGCTCTGCCTCTCCAGGCACAGAGGCAGGAGGCAGCTCATTTCTTTTAAGTGACAAACATCAAGCAGTAATAAATGCAAGAAGTGGGACTTGAACTAGCACAGGGAGTGAGTGAAGCACAGGGTTCAGACAGAATGAGACCCTGGGACATGCATGAACATGAGCACTCGACGAAGACGACACACTACAGAGTGAGTACGCTGTCCCTGTGATCAGCCAGAATGACAAAACAATTTCTAGAGAAATTAGTAGCCTCTGGGTGTTAAATTAACTTAACCTTTTTTCTCCGCTCTTTTTTTAAAATGGTCAGTTACGCTCTATTTTATAATTACAATTTTTTTGTCTTTGAGAATATGTTTTAAAACTGATAATTTGGTGTTTTCTACTGCTACAGACTTAGTTTATTCCACTAAATTTAAAGTCCCTTGGCTGGACAACATTAAAGATTATAAATGAGAGTAAATACATGTGCTTTATTGACATGCCATAAACAGGAGGGCTGTTTTTTCCACAGCCAAGTACAGCCAGTAATTAATACTTCTATCTAAAATATTCACCTAAGATTGCCCCTCTACAGTTACATATTGCACCTCCTTTCATTAAGCCAGCAAACTAATTACCATGTACTGGCATGAAAAGAGATGACTTACCTTCCTCCTGAAGACTGAGAAGGCCTGACCGCAGGCCTTGCATACCAGACTGGGACTCCCTGAGCTGGTGGGCGGGTATGTGGAGTATCCCGCACTGGGGGCAAACCTGAAGGGTCCAGCACCGGCCCCAAACCCTGGCTGCTGGCCTCTGACGGCCCCAGTGCCCATGACTTCATTCAGCAGACCACAGCATGAAGCCCACATGGACGAGGCCCCTGCCTGACAGTCATGACAAACACCTTCACTTCAGCAATGAGCTTGTTGGTGTTACTTAATAAAACAAAACATGGATCTCTAACAGCATCTTTTACACACGCATGGTTACCACAGAAACGGGTTACAGTGGTTGTATAGATACGGGTACCTTTTGAAAATCATGATGATTAAACGCCTTTAACTACTGTGATAAAAATGGAAATATAAATAAAGCAGCTGTCAAAACACTGCCACTACACAGACAATCATGCTATTTGGAATAAAAGATACTTACATAGTGTTTTTAATAACTAGTAGCTCACGTTAATGTTGCGAGAAAACGTGAATAAAAACACATTACATACAGACATTGCCAAAATATTTCAAGTTAATTGACAGCTGTCAGTTCAATCCGAGCGTCTTGACAATTATCGAGCTAGCTCTGGCTAAGTGGCTAACAACGTAAGCTAGCTAATGTTAGCCCGCCGCTGCGAGCTGACGGTCCAAAACCTGAGCGGAGAGAAAAACACGGCACCTTCATTGCAGCTCCGGCGTGTCTACTGTGAGGGAGCAGGCTGTCGGTGTAACCATTGCAATGCAGAACGTCGCTTGCTGAGCTGAAGTGCCTGAACGCGTCTAAATCATTTATTGACTTTTTATATAAAGTCTCTGATGTGATGCTGCTGCCGCTTCTTCTGCTCTCCACCGCCGCGGCAGTGACGTGGTGCTGCCGCCCCCTACCTGCCGCAGGCGGAACTGAGACCACCTCCAGGTCCATTTACACTCAGAGGTCATGTTTAAAATGTTCTGCATTTGTCAGAGTCCTTCTTACCGAGGAGGAGTTTAAATCAGTTCAACATGGAGAGTATGTTTCAGTCTAGTGTTGTGTAAATACTTTAAATTTGCCTCATTTAAGATATTAAGATAATAATTTATTAATTACTTAGCAGCAATAGATGTGGAGTTTATAACGTTTTTTTTAAAAAAGCAAGAAAACAGTATTAAAACGGATTAAATGTGTAAAAACATCGACATAGCTAAATAATCTTGTGATCACCTCTCAGTATAAAAAACTTCCATCTGGGTGGTTTCCAAAAAGAGCCAGTCCTCTTTAATTCACAGTGACCCAACTTCCTACCTTCAAAACTGAAAGTATATGGGCAACATTTGCTGTATTGAAAAAATGAAAACTTGATTAATTCTCACTTTTTTTTTTTCTTTTTGTTATTCTTTGATTTATTCTGCTCTTTCACTGTAGTCTGTGTTCATCCAAACATCATTACTTTTCTTTATGGAGCAGTCTTGTCAGCTACATTTGATTTCCAAACTCATTCTGATTTTAAAAAGTAACATGTCCACCATTAGATCTGGTCTGGCCTAATTCCTCTGTCCATGTCTAACTAATGTAATATCAATATCAGTGAAACTGACATACAATTACTTTAACATGCTGCTTAAAGTCACATTATCATTGGTTTGTCCTACTTTTGTTAAAAGCAGAAACATTCAAGTCTTCAGGTCTTTAAGCTTTTCCCTGTTTTGTTAATTGTTATATTTTGTCTGGTGTCTGATTGTTTTTGTTTTTTCCTTTCAAAATGTTTACTCTGGTACATATGATTTTAAAAGGGAACAAGAAAACAAATATTTCATAATTATCTTAAAGGTTAGTGCATTTTACATATATCTTGTGGTAAAAGGTTTAACTGTTTGTGTGTTTTATGTTTTGTGATTGGCTGTACTGTTTTATATAACGTGGTGAAACATGTAATATAAAATAATGAGAGAAAAAAAAAGACTTCCGGTCCGGCTCCCTCTCAGTGAGCGCGCCAATAATAAACGGCACCGCGTGATGACGTCGACCGGCGCGTCGTTGTGTTTTGAGTTTGAGCGCGTGCACACCGCACAAATGGACCCGTCTTGAAGGTTTTGACCATCGCTTGTATACAAAGCTACACGTTTACACAGTGTGGGGTTTGAACAATGGCGGACAGCGGCGCCGCGGTGAGCCTGGTGGTCATGTATGAGGACGAGTCGGTGGATGTTCGCTGTGCAAACGGAGCAGAGCTGCAGCTGTCACCCTGCGGCTGCGAGTTCATGCAGGTGAAACCCGCAGAGCCCCCCGGACATCCTCTGCAGCCCCCCGAGAGAGTCAGGCAGAGGACGAGGTTCACCATCAGCGCCTACAAGGTGCGAGCTGGGTGGTGAAAGTACACATGTATTGGCATCCGTATATATTTAAAGTACAACAATAAAAGTATTCATTATGCAGCATGGTCCATAATGAATATTATATTACTGTATTATTGTTAATGATGCATTTTGTGTAATCATCACTAATGTTGGAGCTGGTAAAGGCTCATTTTACATGCTGCTGGGTGTCTTAGTCTGTAACAATGGATCATTATTTATTGGTTGGTTTGTATTTTGTATCAGCCGTTTTTAAAGGAATCAAATCAATGTGCTGGAGTAAAACAACACATCAACCCAACTTTGCATCCAGGTTTTTGTGGGGTAGTAGCTTAAAATGGAAATACTAAAGTACAAGTATATTAAGTTTTACTTAACTACAGGACTACCAGGTGGGTGACATTAAAGGAAAACCTGAATGCCTAACCCCTACAGTCAGGGGATCTGGTGGTTCTGATATTTAGCATTTTGATGATCTATGATGACACTTGGGCCAACATGTTAGACATCGCTCTCCAACACCATCATCAAATCACCAAATGAGGGAAATTCTTTTGGGAGAATGGTGATCATCCCTCCATTGAGTTCAGAGAATTTGAGAATCATTGCCAAAGAGCACTGAAGCTTTTCTGGAGGGTTTTCTTTAATGTTACCCATCCGTAGTTTCAATCCACAGCTGGCAGTAAGTAGTAGTTTACAGGGATAAATGTGCACAGTTTGGTCGTCTCAGCTCAACCTCTCTCTACTCAAAGTTATGATGTCATTTTACAGGAATTGTTGGCAGCTGCATTGGCATTTAGGAATAGATATGCAAGTCGGCCATATCTGCCAGAGGAACTCATTCCTGCTGATCAAAAGAAGGTACTAAGACCTCTCTCTTAGCTCATTATTAATCCCCCAAATTATGACTGAACAACCATATCAGTATCTGTACTTTTTACATGTACTCCTGCAGCCTTTTTGCAGCGTTGACTCAGACGTGCAGTGGCCTGAGGCGTCTTCCTGTGAGGCTGAGCCTGGTCCCGGAGGCGAGACCACCATCAAGTCGGAGGGGGGACGAGCCGTGTTGAAGCTGTCGCCTTCGGGTGAAGAATTCTCTGTCGAGTTCACGTGCAGCCTCAGTCAGACCTCAAATCAGCACCACAGCATGCAGGCTCTCAGCAGAGACTCTGGCTGCAGCCCAGGCAGCCAACAGCAGCAGCAAGTAAGCAATTTGATCTGTCAGACTACCAATGATGAGGCCAAAGAGGTTCATCAGGGAAGAGGAAGCAGAAGAAATTAATCTATTAGATCAAGGTCTTGCTCTCCTCGGATTACCAGTGCATCTCAGCCAAAGGTAATGCTTCTCAAATGATACTCTGTGCTTCTATCACAGCTTTGATTGAAATATTTTATATCTCTTCCCTTTCCAGCCAGAGGAGATGTACCAAGCCACCACAGTAGTCCAGCATCACTCCTGCTCCGTTGTCGACCCCATCTGGTGCTACCCTCTGTCTCTGGCTCGCCATCTCTGGACGGCTCGTCTCTCTAAACCTGAAGATGTGAGAGCAGAGGGAGTTGGCGATCTAGCTCAGGCGCACTGCAGAGTAAACATGTCAGATGTATCCATTGCAGAGAGAACATCTCGCCTTCCTCGGGCGCTGCCTCTCACTTGTCCATCTCCTCACTGGCACAGGTTGAACGATCAGTTGTATTACATAAAATAGACGTGTAGGACGATTTAACAATGTTTACTGACTGATTTAAGCTTCCTTCTTCATATATTTAAGGTGGAAGTTTAAAGATCCCCTCATCAACAAAGAACATTCAGACCAAGATCTTCCAACAGAGCTGGTAAAGGTGCTGTGGTGTCAAGGAGTCACCTACAGGTAGGTATGCAGGGCAAACAAGGACCTTGAATCTCTGATTTTTTTTAAAGATTTTGAATAAAAATATGAAACTCTAAAAGATTATTTTATCAACCTATTCTGAAAAAACGCCAAGTCCAAATGAAAGTATTGCAAGTTTGTCTTGAATTGATGCTCACAGTGAGTGTTTTGTAAAGGAAACAAATGAGAGCCATAACCTTTCTTATTCAAGAAGCCCTGTATAGTGATGCATAATATACACAATGACATTGTGAGTGTGTGTCCCCTGTGTAGGATACTGAGTGGGGTTGTCCCAGTCGTAGAGGTCTCTCCAGGAGATGGATCAGTGATCCGGTCTAATGGCGTCCTCAACACTTATTTTATACATCACAAACCTGATCTCCTGTCTGGGCAGGTAATTTTCACTCTTTCATTATGCGATTTTTACAATCCACTATATTTCTAATATCACTGAAGCTAAAATCCAACTCCAGTCAGGCATTAAGTTATTTGCATCTTTGCGTAAATGGTCTTTAAGTAACAGATGGTCTGCATCTCACAGGTGAAGGAGGTCACCTACCATCTGAACAACCTTCCGCCTGATGTGCCCACACAGCTGTACTCTATATGCTCGATTGTGAGTCGTGCAAGCAGGTAAGCCATTGAGGACATTGGCACAGTTTGATGAGCTTACTGACTTTATTTAATCACTCTCTGAATGTTACATCGCCATTTTACAGGATCCTCACTTGCTACAATGAGGCGAAGCAGTCACTTAAGCTCCCTGCCACACCGAGCTGCGTGCAAGAGGTCAAAGAATCAGTGCCTGCTGATAACACTACAGCTGTTGATGAAATGTACACAACCTACAAGTTTCTAAATGGATGATAATTTTGTTTACAGGGCAGATGTTCCTTTAAACTGACTGAGGAAAATGTGCCTAATCCTGTACCTGTTAAGCAGCAGGTGAACATCACACAGATGGTAGAAAGTCGGTGAGTTAGAGTTTTATGATCCTTTGGTATGATGAAAACTGAACAAACTGGTATATAATGTTGTATTTCCATCCATTTTACTTAGGTCAGATCTAGTTGCTGCAGAACTGGAGAAGATAAAAAGATTCAACTGTATCCTTAAACACTAAGACGGTGATGCCAAGGGGCTGTAGACATTAGTATGTGATATATTTATGATAATATATATATCTATATATCAGTATCTATATATCTCCATCTATCTATCTAGATAGATAGATTTATTTTCATATTGGTTGATAGCCCAGTTACATGTAGTCCAATTGCCCGTAGATGATGTTGCGCTCCTAAATATTGCTTGCCCAGTTCTGCTGGAGAACAACCACCTGCTCAGAAGTGAGAAGGCACATTCAGAAGAGGAAGGGAACTCTGCTGCAGAGGCAGCTGGTGAAGCAGTGAATGAGATGTGCGTCGCTGAAGCTCTTCAGAGAACATCCAAAGCCATACAGGAGATTGACGTTCTCATATCTGCAGCCACTCTAATCTGAAGATGAAAAGTATAAAGGGAAGAAACCCCAACGAAAGAGCTTGACTGTTAGAACTTCAGATGTATTAAACTGTTTTACTGTCATGTAAAGAGACTGAAATAATGTTAATCTTTATGTCAGCGCTGACACACAACTTTGAACTGTTTGATTTTGATATTGTTGTTCGAGGTTATATTTAATAAATAACAAACATACAAACTCTGGTATAACTTTTTATTACATTGCACAACATAAATGCGGAAAATGTTTAGTTTAGTTGTATCTGTCATGACAATCCCTTCTTGGCAGATCAGAGATAAGAACTTGCAAAGGTGTAAAATTACTTCAGCACCCTGGTATTTCCATATAACACCCAAAATATAACTACATGACAAAAGATGGCTGTAATGCACAAGGTGTGACAGATAAAAAAGGCCTCTTTATGACATATATTACTCACTATTTCTGGGCTATAAGACTTGAGTGCATAAGTGGCACTGCGCAAACAAACTGCTCTTACTTGTAACCATATGCCTCAGCTGCAGCCTGAACAGTGGAAGGACCTATATGTTTCAGAAATGTATTAACCCCGTAAAGCCTGAACCATGAAATAATTGACAGAAATGTCAAATGTTTTTTATATTGTTTTAATTTGTGTAATGTTTGCTACATCCAGCATATAAAAAATATTTTGGTTACTTGGTATTTCCTGGAATTTTGATAGCATACATCAAGTTTTTCAGGAATAAATCATACTAATGATGTAAAGGTCTCAATAACTAATGTATCAAATATGACACACTTGGTATTACAGGGTTGAGAGATGTCGTTTAAAGCCATTTAAGAATCCACTGTAGATGAAAAACATTAAAAAGGGCATAGAATTATGTTTGCCTTATTGAGTTTCCAAAAATAACTAGAAAAGAGAAATATTATCCAAATATTCTCCATGTGTAGTTGTGTTTTTAGTTCTTTATAAATTACATGTGATTTGATATAGAAACAAGATTTTAGTTTTCTAGTTTAACATTTTAGTTGTTTTATTTATATAAATTTAGATCTCATGCTAATAAACAAGGAGGTTTCACAGTCTGAGCAGACGGTACTTTCCTTTTTTGTATTCAGTTAATAATTTAACTGCTTCCTTGATAGGTGGAGCATTTTTCATGTCTCACACGCTGACCACACAGACACACACAGCACTGACATCAGGTAAGTGGTTTCTGACACTTTTATCAAGCAGCTGAGGCCTTTTGTGAAATCTTCATTCTTAGTTCATCTTTTTGATCCTTAGGGGTTCCAGTCATTTCATTTATATTCATGTTTGTCACAGTGCCACCTCTGTCTTTATTTTTCTTTGTTTTACTGAGATGACGCTAATTTTTCCCTCACTATTTAGGAAAGGGAATCATACATCTGGGTACTCATGGATCAGTTCAACAGATCTGGCCCAGGCACTTCCTCTGAAATGGAAGACGGACAACCAGTGTGTGCTGTGCCCTCTGTTCAGGAAATAATAGCTGCCTTGGAGGAGAACGCAACCAGAACTCACTCTTCTGTGCGTGACTATGAGAAAAGATTTACGTCTGCTCTCACACAAAATGTGAAAGTGAAGGAATCCATTGTGCCCTTCTGTCCACGAGTGTACCAGAACACCAAACTATCTCTGGAACAGCAGGATAGCGATAAAACCCCCAAACTTCCAGAGAGGCAGAAGCCTCTCAGAGCATGTGGCACCCAAAGTAAAGTCGAAAGGGAGTGTGCTGGGCCCCTCCTTCCTAATAAGAGCCTTGCTGATGTGCTTGCTTTGGGAAATCCTCCTCTGAAGCCCAGCAGGCCACCAAGTGTCGACATTGATCGATTCAGGAGGAATGGTGAGGTTTTTTGAAAATGAATCATTCTCACAAAAAAGTTATTGCTTTTACATATACTGAAATGTTCAAAGCTGCAGCAGAATTAAAAGGTAATTAGTTTAGTTTTAAAGATTTCTGTGTGACAGGACCCAGAATGAAGATACCACATCCTGTTGCTAACCCACCTCTACGATCATGCCCACTATCCAAACAGACGGCTGCTTTGTAAGTGTCTATATTTATGAGCTCCTGTATTAAAACTTACTGTCGTCATAAATAAGTGTACAGGTATACACTGTATATGTTAGATCCTTTTCTTGATGGACTGTAGATTCAGGGCTCACTTTGCCTGCTGCTTGTCACAGACAGGTGGTGTAGGTTTTCAGATCATCACTGATCCCATTGATAGCCTTCATGAAATGGAAATGAAATGTCTGGATTCATAAAGTCTCTCTCTGACCATAATCAAGGAGCCTACAGTTGGACGAGGATGATAGCTATGACAATGTCAACGTCATGAACCCTCCATCGGTTCCCCGCAAAGGTTGTGTCTAACTTTAGATAACTTTTCTCAATAAATCCATCTTTGTCTTAATCAGTCAGCTCAATGTCTAGATTGTTATATCACACAAATAAGATCAGCTGAGGGACAACAATGCTGAATTACTTGTCTGCCTTATCTTCACAGAACATCTCTCAAAGAGGACAGAGGTAATCCATTCATCAAAGTTTATACTTGATTCCAAAATGGTGTCTTTATTAATATTTTAAGTTTGATGCAATCATAAATATGATAATCAGGAGCCAAGAGGAATAGTCCCCTCGGAGGAAATGAAAAGGCAGGACATGAAAGTTAAGAAACAGGATAGAAAACAACAGAAAGCTGAAGAGGAGAGGAGAAATTTTGTTTTTATTGAAAAAAATGTGTATATATTCATTATATATTCATTCATCATATTTAGGTGAATTGCCAACATTCTGTGTGTATGTCATTTCATGTGTTATGCAGAGCAAACCACAACCTGTTCATGAAATGAAGAAGACACTTATTGATTTTAGAGGAGGAAAATACGGCTTGTCTCTGAATCAAAGGGAGATCAAAGAAATCCTCCACAGAATGAGTAAGTACAGGCTGTCCAGGGATATGAAGAGCTACTGTAACAGGCCTTCTGTGCTCATTGATGGCTACATAAAATGAAGGAGACAAAAGTAAAGAGGGTGATCGGAGATATATGCACACCAACAAAATGTCCAAGCAGTAATACATGCCGATGTAACTGTTCTTTCAGATAAGCATGACAAGCCTGAGTCTGTCTGTACCTCCCATGGTGCTTCAAAAGAGATGGAGGAGTCTGGCACAGATTCAGATATTTATGATGACATTGGGGCTCCAGCTGACAGGTACAAAATGCCTCTGACATGCTGCATATACATCAGTAATGATACAAATGAGTGTAATGTAATGACTGCTGTTTTTCTCCTTGTTAGTGGTCTTACCTTGCAAAACTGTAAGCTGTTTGTATTGTTTGAAACTAATTTATGTATTCAAATTATGACAGGAAGATAATCATGAGCTCTTTGCACAGTCATAATTGTTTCTTTCTTGTTTTTGAAACAGTAAGAGGGATGGTAATAATCCTGACATAGGATTATTTTCTTTTTGTATTTGTTGGAAACGGAGGGATCAGATTGGGTCTTTAGTTACTGTAGAAAAATTGCAGTTGGACATGAAAAACAGATGCTAATGATACAGGAGACAACAGGGGTCAGTGAACCTACAGTGAGAATTACTTTTTCAATGGAGTCAAATGTTACGTTAAATGAAAACATATTCACGCTTTAAAGAAATATTTGATACAGTAAACAGATGTCGGCCTTTTCCAATTCGCTCCAAGTGTTCAGCAAAATTACATGTGGCTGACACCGAGTGGTTAACGTCATTATTGCAACTTACATATGCTGCCGCAATGCTGGTATAACTGCTGACACCTTGACAATGTAAATAAACTAATTCAACCCAACATAATACTTCTATACAAAACTATACTACATCTGAAATGTATGAAGTAGGCTGATATTCTTGCAGCCAAGTCAGAAGAACTCTTGTTACTTTATGACATCCCTTTCTCCAATTGTTGGCGATATTCAGTCCAAAAAACTTTTTAACTATACAGCCTTCAGGTTTGACTGCATGTTCATAATCTTCTTTTTCTCTCTTTTCCCATCAGAGTTTCTTCCCTGCCAAACCCAGCCACAGATGAAGGTAAGATGTCTCTCGTCATTTTTAACACTTACCATACATACATACCACTGTGGAGATTATGGCAATATTACACACTGAACATGAACTGTCTCTGTGCCCACAGATGATGTTTACGATGATGTTGAAAGTCCCTCCATGGCTCCTGATAGGTAATAATCTCAATGATGTCATAATATTTCCACCTATTGTTACCATATTGTGTCTAAATTCTTAAACAGGTTTATTTACTTAATACAAACAAGCTGTTCTATCCACCTGCTAATTCATATGATGTCTAATGTATAATAGTATATGATAGATCTGATTATTCTTCTACACAGCGATCATACCTATGATGACATCGAGGATGGTATGTAACTTTTAATATTAAATTAACAGAGCACCAGTGATGGGATATAACTTCTACATTTTATCCTTCAGCAAAAGTTACCAGTTACTGTACATTGAGAGATTTTACATAAAAAAGTCATGAGCAACTTGTTTAAAAAGTGTTTCCTTTAAGTTTCATTTTAATTCATAGGCATATTTTAAGATATATAAAATGATTAATGATGAATGCACTTATTTGTAATGCGTATAATACAGAGATTTTAACATTGTGTTATTTATACTCTTTGCATAAGTAAATGATCAGAGTGCATTATTCACTATTGTACACCAGATATTCATTTACACAGAATCATTGTAAAAAAATTAAACATCACAAATGTTTCCTTTTTTTTCTACAGAATACAATGTATATGAAATCGACTAAACTACAATGACGATGGGGACAATGTGCTGGGCACAGATCAGAAAAATGGATCGTGTTAATGCCAGACATCAGCAGGCAGTGTTTGTATATTGTTGATAAATGATCAAAGAGAATGATTGATCCATTGGTACACTTATGATTAATGCATGATGTTGGTGTACTGTATGTTATTTAATTGGGCAGTGTGTTGCTTTTAAAAAGTCTGTTTTGATGTCACATGCCTTTACAAATATGGAGAAATCCTGTTTATTCTTGGTGATTATTTGAATGGAAAAATGTGTAATTATCAGTCCAGGTACATTGAACAGACTTATCAATACCCTGTGCATGCTTATTCACTGATGATGCATAAATGTACTGTTAGAACTGTTATTTTAATATTTTGTTTTAATAAACAATAAAGATTAATAAATTCACAGTAGGCTGTGGTGGGGTAATGTTTCTGTCCCCTAAGAAATAATCTACAAAATTAGATCAAATAAGGTAGATGTAAATGTATAGGTTGGTTGAGTGGCCATGAAATAAAAGAAATAAAAATGTAGAAGATCCTGAGTATGTTTCTAAGTGTGTTTCTTAGACAAACAAATCAGGAGAAAGTGAATTTTATAATGACTAAGGGTACAAATAAGTACCCTAAACACCTTTTCCTTTGGAGAATACTGCCCTAGAGACACATCATTTCACACATATCATTTCTGACAGTGTAGGATAAAGAAAAACAGAATATACTTATATCACATAAAGTTTCACCCCTTAAGGTCTCTAAAAATTAATCAAATTAAAAATAAAAAATCAGCACATTATTTCCGACAGTGTATGGGCATTTTTAAAAATAGGAATTGAATAGTAGTAAATGAATCATTTAATTTTCAATCAACAATCCTATTTGACTTCCTTTTTAAATTATTATTTCAATTGAAAACTTTTTTTAATTGCTTGTATTCAACCCATTATAATACATTTTACAGATAAATGCATATTTCAATTGATGAAACGAAAATTGATCCTCATAAAATGAAAGCTGCTCAGCTCCCTTCCTGTTCACACATTACAGTCGCCAGGTCAGATTTAGGTCTTCATCCCTGACAGGATTAAAGCGGATTACAAAAGATCCATCTGATCTCAGATCTGTGGGAGGTCTGCCCTGGTGTCGTCCGTTTTCTCGCGAGAAGCCGCGAAGTTTCCGGTGTTGTGTATGTTCCTGGAAACATGGCGGCCAGCTTCCGCGGCCGTCCTATCCGGAGTCTTCGGATGCGAGGTAAGCATGAAAAACTCGTTGCGTTGGTGGCTGAAATAGCTCGGTATTACTGAAGTACATTCTCTCGGGAACCTGGTGGCCCCGGAGTGAGCCCTCAACATGTCCGCGCTGTGTGTTTTTTGACAGGTCGCAATGACAGCGGGGAGGAAAACGTACCGCTGGATCTGAGCAGAGGTAAGCTTCATCACTTCACAGCGATTATTGTTCAAAATGGATGAGCAGCCTCTCCACAAACACAAGCCCTCCCGCCCCCACCCTGGACAGAACCCCCCCCCCGGCAGTCAGTGCACCTGTCCTGTCACCTCTGTCTGTTTTCTCTCTTTCTGTCTGTCGTCTAATAAATCCAACAAGCTGCGATATCACAATAAGAGGCGAGCTAACTGACTAGCTGAGTTAGCGCTAGCCTCGGCTAACCAGCCGTGACGACGCTCTGTTGTTGTGATTTGGTGATGGTAGCCTGTTATTTAGCCGGCCAGCTGTGAGTGCCGTAGGTCGTGGCTGGCTGTAAGAGAGAAATACTGTGTCAGGGTTGTTATCCAGACAGCTCAGGGAGGGAGCGCAGGGAGGTTTTTTTTCATTTTGTTTCCTGTGATGTCCAGCTGCACCGCCTGGTCTCATCTCTGCTGCAGCAGCATCACACCTGTTTGTTTACGTGGAGCAGCACCGGCTATGGTAGATTTAACACCTGAAGTGGCACCTGAACACAGCACGAAAGGCCCACAGTGTTTCATTCCTATTCAAATGAATCAGATCGATGGGGTGCACTCTATTCGTCATTTATGTAGTAACTATGTGTAAGATATTGGTCAAGTTTTGTTCCAGGACAGGGTGTGTGATTTGTAACATTACAGAGGTGCGAGCACGGTTTTGGACAATCCTAAGTCTGAACACTGTAGGAGGCCCAAAAGTTAAAATTTATTGTGCAAAGTACATCTTGCAAACACATTGTCACATGGAACATGTGCCCAGATGTGTTCAATTTCAATTTATGGAGGCAGTTGCATGTGATGCATAGTCTCTCTTTAGGATTGACTACAAAGTTTATCATTGCAGTCTTCATATATAATATCACAGAAGAAATAACACTTTGGTTTAGTTTTTTCCTCTTACATTTGTACATTCTGTACTCATTTAGGTACAATGAATTCAGCGCTTGAATGGGAATTTTTAAGCTCTTATTTGTCTTTTGTTTTGAGTTTAAGTTACTGTTTCAGAGATAGAGCGACAGATAAGTATTGCTATTTCACAGATTTCAACAAATTGGATCCGTTCTGTGGTACACTTGATTACTGAGGGTAAAATATAGGCAATTCATTAATGTGAAGTTTTCTCAGTATCTTTTTATTGAAATGCAGATATCTGCTGTTAAGATTCATGCCAAGAGAAAACTCTGCTTTAAGAACCATTTGTTTTTTGTGAACAACATACAGCATTACAGTAAACACACCGTAGCTGAAAGGAACTGAAAATAAAAAAAAAAAACACTTCCCTGCTCAGGTCTTGCTTTTACTGTCAAGACCATGTTTTGACTGTACACACTAAATTAGTTTGACCAGCTAAACCAACTTCCTTCCTGCAACATATCAAATACGGTTCATCGACTGATATTATGGCAATATGGCTTAATTCTTGTCTTGGTTACATTGTATTTTTCTTTTTCCTACAGAACCATCAGAAAACTTCCGTGAAATCCTTCAAAATGTGGCCAAACCGCACGGAGTCAGTAACATGCGAAAACTGGGCCACTTGAACAACTTCATAAAGGTAACGCTGTCAAGTTATGATGCCTTTAACCCAGTGTTTTATTAGTTATTTTAGGCAGTGTTGACTCACTGAGAATGTGTGAAAGTTTCTGTGTCGTTATCTCTCAAAATCAACATGAAAATCCTGCTGAGGCTGTGGACTCACTGTTCAGATATGTGTAAAGATTGACTAGCTGCGCCCCCCCCTTCCTCTGTAGTGTCACCACCGACTTCTCCTTGGTCCTCCTCTCTTGGGTGTTACTGCCAGCAGGCCTCGCTGTGCCTGTCATTGTGATGCTGACAGTGAGTGTAACAGAAGCTCTAGGGATGCGAGAGCACTCTGACCTAATGTGCAGTAAGAGCAGCACTCTGACTTTGAAACCTGAGAGTTCTGATGTCTGGTTGTTGTTCTTATGAACCTCAGACACTCTCCGCTCTGAATTCCCAATGTTTTTATCTATTTTGAATGAATGGTAAAAGCATTATTCATACTGTGTAATGTAAATCCACATCTCTCATAAGTCCATGAAAGCAAGTAAATTGTGCGTTCAGGTTAACTGAACATAAACAAGGTAAGTTTACAAGCTGAGTACCTGATCTGTGCCTGTCCCACGTATCAACTGATGACAGCTGTGATGCACAGATTTGTTGTTTGCAAGTGAAAAAGAAGGAAGAAGTAGATTTTTTGTTGTCCTCTCTGTTTTTTTGGAGTTTCAGTGCAGATAGAGAAGTTAAAAGATACACATGCAGATGGAAGTTATTTTCACATGTAAACAGTGGCTTTAAAATGTGGTGTTTTTCTTAGTGTGGACATGGCCTGTGATGGACTGGTGACCTCATAAGGGTGTTTTTCTGCCTTCCATCCAACACATACATGCTCAGTCTCCAGCCTTCCTGTTATTTTCAACAGGAATAATAGGGTTTAGAAAATCACTTGCAAAACCAAAAGCTAAACATGAGGGGGAAACTTGCAGTTTGTTGTCTATTTATAACATTTTTTTATCACCGTCACTTCACAGAAGATTATCAAAGCCATTCATCACCCCTGGCCACAGATTCCTGCTTAGATATTGGCTAATTTCTTCTGAGTGGCTCGCTGCCTCACACCAGGTCTGACAGTCTTTCGGTGACATGTTTTGACCAGCCGTTCAGCCGGCGAGAAAATTGTGCAGCTGGCACTGTGGCAGGCTGAGGGCTGAGTGTGGGCCTGAGTTGTGTGTCTGAAATCCGTACACCTAACTCTCTTGTTTATAACTGACAGGAGGGTAATAGCTGTGACGTGTGTGCGTGTGTATCCGTCTGTTGGACCACCATGCCTCTGATTCCTTATAAGGGTTCCAGGATAGTGAGGGTGACCTAATCCCCCCCGGAGAGTGTCACATGCCCCTCTCCCCATCTACCCTCCCTCCTCATGCCTGCCCAAGCTCTGACATCACAGCTGGTTTAAAACATGGCAGCATCCTTTGCCCAAGGAGCTTACTGCTTTGTGAGATTCAGACTTTGCTGTTTTTACCTTCGGCCTTCCAGCTCATACCGACTGTTGCTGAAGACTTATTGTTTTTACAATGGACTGTTTTTGTGTACAAACATTTTGAATCTTGTATACACCAGCTGTGTGTGGGCCTCTGTTAATGATGGAGGACCTGTGGTGAGGGAACTGCAATTCATGCTAAAAACAGGGTCTCTCATCAGGCCTGGAAGTGTAGAGAAAACAGGAGCAAATAGTCATGCTGAGGACAGACAGAATAAATCACACTTAATCTACCCATTGCATATGTCACCACCTTTTATTTTACTATATCTACCAGTTGTATTCATACAAGCTCCTGCACTCATAAACAATAGGCAGTGGAAGTGACACTAGCCCACACCCACTATTGTGAATATGTTGCCCCAACGCTTTCATAATCATAACCTCTATCTACCACCGGAAAAAGCACAACATCATCCAGTCACGACTCACCTACTCCAAACAAGTCAGCATGTAACAGACAAGTGGAAAAATACAACAAACACACCTGCATGTCTCCTGCAGCACCCTGCAGCAAAGTGTTGTTGTGCTGTTTGTTTGTTTGGATTGTCAGTTTGGTGTTTTTTGACTCAAACAGTGAGCCTCTCTTGTGAAGGGTGGTGCCAATTTGGGATGCTTAAGTCTTTTATCAACACATTGAGAGGCCCTAGCTCCACACTGTTGCCTGTGCTGGTTCTTGTCCTCGAGCAAAGCCACATTCATACATTGATGTGTGAATCAATTAATTAATTTTTTTGGTTCTGTCTCTGTGTTGCAGCTGCTATGCAGCATTAGCCACCGTGAGGAAAACTTTGGGTTTACATATGAAGAAATCATCATTTGGTAAGTGTCCATTTGAATTGGAGTCATAATTTGAATACTTATACTTCTCCCAGGGGTCTAATACAGAGAACACAATAGAAATAGAAATACGATAAACACCATATATAGAGTAAAAAATAGAAATAAAAGAAACAGAATATGCACAGTACAGAATATATACAATAAATAGAATAAAGATGAATATTAATGATATTGCAGAACCAGATTATTGCAAGACGTCATGATCTTTAATTTCTAATTGGAAGCAGCAGAAAACAAACATTTTAGGAAATAACAATATCTGTAATGTTGTATTTAATCTTATGTCACATCTATTTTGCAATTTTTGTCATAACTAAATGTTACATTTTTAACCTACAGTCTGCGACTAGCTCTGCTGAATGAGGCTAAGGAGGTGCGTGCTGCGGGGTTGCGGTCGCTCCGCTACCTCATCAGAGACACCGCCGTGCTGCAGAAGGTGCTCAAACTACAGGTGGACTATTTGATAGCCAGGTGAGATTCGTCTTTACCCACACCACTCAGGTGGAAAAGTGTCAGTCTGACCACTCATTTTGTGGGTCAAAAATATTCCTCTGTTCTTTTTCAGTTCCTGTGAAATTATTAGAATGCTTCAGTGACAGTCATTTTTCTCCTGCTTGGACATTTAGTTTTCTCATACTGCTGGACTCTGGTAAAAATAAAAGAAGAAAGAGACATGACTAATCATGTTTGTGTGCCTTGTAGATGCATTGACATACAGCAGAGCAACGAGGGGGAGAGGACTCAGGCTCTGAGACTAGTCCGTAAGGTAAGAGAAGATGTAGTTTCTTATTTCTGTACCTCCTCAGCCATTCTGTGTTTAATTGATTCACTCATTCTTGGAGCAAAATTTGCCCTTTGCCCTCCCTGCTCAGCCTCAGATTATCATGTGTGCAGCAGTGTCAGTGTGTAGACGGTTTGCACGCGTCTGCAAGGTTATTTATAGCTCTTTCTGTAGTTTACTGTAAACCCTCTTCACACTCACATTCATGTACACACACACACGCATAGAGTCAGGGTCCAGTTTCAGGAAAGGACTCTTGAGCATCCAGGCAGTAATCCAACCCCTGTGTCCATTCCACAACATACAGCCTGGCTTAATATCACAAAATACATTTTTAAGTGGCCTCTGAAAAAAAAACAAAAAACCACAACATTGTAGTTATTTTTTTGTCTCTGTTTGTCCAGACTTGTTTGATGACTCATATTCTCCTCCTCTCCCTCCCTCTGTAGATTATCACTGTTAATGCAATGCTGTTCCCCACCTCTATTGCAAACTCTTTAATTGCTGTGGGCACTGATGGGCTACATGAGAGGGATCGTATGGTCCGTGCAGCCATCGCTATCGTATGTGAGCTGGGTGAGTACCTGGCCTTTTAAAACAGAGATGCACAAACAAATGCATCTCATCACAAAGCTACAAAGGTAGCTTTGTGAGGAACCCTCATGAAGTTCCAACCTCAGTGGACAGAAAAAAACATTGTGAAGTATGTCACTTGTTACAGAGAAAATATGAAAAGCCTCCAATAATTCTTTGTTGCTGACTTGCTGTGTTTGTAGCCCTGAAGAACCCCGAGGTGGTGGCCAAACGGGGAGGCCTCAGCACCATTCTGAAGAGTGTTATTGACTGTCAGCTGAGTCGCATCAACGAAGCTCTGATCACCACCGTTCTACACCTACTCAACCACCCGCGTACCCGTCAGTATGTACGCGTTGACGTCGAACTGGAGGTACACACACACACACACACACAAACACACAGACAGACAGACAGACAGACACACAGAGAAATGCATTCAGGAGAAGCTGCTTTTTCTAAATGAGCCACCACTATGCTGGGAGTCATTCCAGTCAGGATTAGCAGCCGTAGGTTGCCCGTCTTTCCCATGGAGCTTACAGTAATCAGTTACCACATTTCTCTAAAGCCTCATTGTCTGTAAACAGACACCTGGGACAGAAGCATCTCATCACTGCAGTCATAATATCCACATGGATGTCATATGAGATCTAAAGCAGGTTAATTATTACTGCAGGATGTTTCATGGGAATATTTAAGAATGCTTCCACTTCATTTTACTAATGAAAAGCCCATGTCTGATGTATTTGTACTCATCTGTCTTTTTATGTGTTTGGTTCTCCAGCAAATCCTTGCGCCTTTCACAGATTTTCACTACCGTCACAACGCAGACACGGCTGAAGGGCAACTCAAGTAAGTGTGTGTGTGTGTTGTGGGGCAGGGGGGGTATGAAGACAATTGTTGTTACAGAAACAAAATAGTTTTGTCACCTTTGTCTCCATTTACTATGTGCTGTGTTCCTATATTGGTAACACCATGCATTGAAAAAGTTGAGGGTTTGTGTAGTGTTGTGTGTGATTTGACCCTTGTTGTCATGGCTGCCTGACTCCAGCATGACTTGCCTGAGGATGTGAGGCAAGCTAAGTCATGATAGTCCTTTAAGTCACCCTAAAAGGCTTGCTTTTATATGAAAAATGATCTTTTATTGACTCTCCTCACTTCCCTGAATATTTTGCATTTTTTTACTTTTTGTTTTGCCTTTGTTGTGTAGTTTGATCCTTTGTGAAATGCTTTCTATGCTCCGTGTAGAGTGCCTTGCAGAGATCATGATGATGCCATGTGTATGGAACATGGTGTCCTGTTTTTTAATGTGCATGTGTTTTTATGCTCACAGGGAGGACAGAGAGTCCCGTTTCTTGTCGAGTAGAATGGCCATAGTGGCAGCCTTTCGCTCCTGGTCTGGTAAGAACTTAATTGTAGTAATAATGAATGTAAATAAATAAACTAGCTTGTTTTATATCACTTGTGCTATACTGTTGAATGTAACTTAAATGTCTCTTTTTGTGTCTTTCTTTACTCAGGGATTATCCACCTGTGCAAGGCTGGAAATTCTGGAATCCAATCTTTAATTGGCTTACTTTGCATACCAAATATGGAAGTTAGGGTGAGTATTGAAACAAACTTAACAAAAAAAATATTTATAATAGCATATGTTTTGAAACTGTAGTGTTAAATTTACAGTTTCTAACTTAAGTACTTAATGAAAAACTGAAACATAGCTCTTACCTGTTTTGAGATGGAGTCTGGATGGAGTATTAAAGCATACTCAAAGACAGATAGGCACAAATCATACCATCATAATGCCCTCTAGTAAATTGAATAGTGTGCTTCATATCAGTAGAATTGAAATATTAGATGTGCTCGTTTGAGTGCCTGCAAGTGTGCTCTATTAAATGTATGTGTATCTGATTGCTCTAATATCATTTGCCCTGCAGAAAGGCTTGTTGGAGGTGTTATATGAGATATTCAGGCTTCCTGTGCCCATTGTAACTCAAGACTTCACAGAAGCCCTTTTAAGTGTTGGTGAGTAAGAGATCTCTTATGCCTATATACTTCAGTTTTACACTTCCTCCCAGAGTGTTTTTTTAAATATAAATGCTGTCTGAGTATTTGGCCTTGTATGATCATGACAAAAAGCTTTACACTGAAATGCTTTGCAGTTCAAATACGTCCATATTTTACACACACAGTAAAAGATAATCTTTGCTCTGGTCATCTTCAGACCCAGCCAGGTTCCAGGACACCTGGAGACTGTCTGATGGGTTTGTTGCTGCTGAGGCCAAAGTTGTCCTTCCCCACCGGGCACGCTCTAGGTAGGAGATGCTATTAAAGAATAGAAATTAAATAGGTCAAAAAAGAGTCTGACTAAGCAGTTTGCAGTTTAACATTTCATTTTAAATTTTTTCTCTGTTTGTTTATTAGGCCTGATCTGATGGACAACTACTTGGCATTTGTTCTTTCTGCCTTCATCACCAGTGGGCTGTTAGAGGTGAGCTGATTTTTTTTTCATCCCCTCTCTGATTGTATTGAGGGAAAACGTTAAATCACACTTTTGCACTCCATTCAGAAATGAGATTTTAGCAATTTTAGGAAATAAATGTTGTCCTTAAACTGTATCCTCTCCTGTGTCGTCACTTCGGTCACTATAGGGTCTCGTTGAAGTTGTGACCAGTAGTGATGATCAGCTTGCTGTCAGAGCCACCATTCTCTTGGGAGAACTTCTGCACATGGTAATATTAAAATCTGGAAAGTATCTGTGACATATTTATTTATGAAAGTTGAAAAAGTATTGTATGGCAGTCCAGCACACTGAAGAAGAAAATATCCCTTAATTTTTATACTTAAAGACTGCGTAAATCTGAAAAGTTTGTGGTGGTGTTTTTTTTCCAGCTACTACGGTCGAGTTATAGTGATTCCAATACTAAACACATCTTTTCCTTCACCCACTCCTTTCTTGTTTAGGCAAACACCATCCTTCCTCATTCCCACAGTCACCACCTGCACTGCCTACCCACCCTCATCAACATGGCAGCCTCCTTTGACATCCCACAGCAGAAACGACTGTAAGTACACTCAGACATGCCTGTCACTTTCCTCCTCTTTTTCCAGCAGAACTACATTATTTACTCTTTGACAATACACTGCATATATCTCCAGACTTACTCTCTTACTGATCAGTCGTGCTCTTGAACATACAACGTATAGAAGTGAACCATAAATGTAACAAGATAAAATTATGAATGTATGTTAAAGGTAGAAAAAGCTCCAAACATCACTTACGTTCATTGTTTGGGTTTTTTTTCAGTCGGGCAAGCGCAGCAGTCAACAACCTGAAGCGTTTCCATGAGAAGAAGAAGAAAGGTTTGAAACCACACAGTCTGTACTTGGACCACATCATCCGCAAGTCTGTGTCTTCACATAACCGCAGAGAGTCACACTCACGCTCCCACAGGGACATTTATGTCATTAAGGTAAATATGAACATGATTTTCAGCTTCAGGTTTTAAGTTTAGCTGCCATCTGGTGCTCAGTAAGATATTATAGTACCGTATTTTCCGCATTATAGGGCGCACTGGATTATAAGGCGCACTGTCAATGAATGGTCTATTTTCAATCTTTTTTCATATATGAGGTGCACCGGACTATAAGGTGCATTACACACAGTACGTATCACTCCGCGAGGCTCCTGACTATGGTGGCCGTAATGCTCCAAAAATCCATCAAGCAGCGCAGCTTCGTAGCTTACCAAAGTCGTACTAAAACATTTTGACAGAGCGCCGTGTACCACATAAAATCAGTTCGAGGTCAGTAAGCACAACCAGAATTCATACATAAGGCGCACCGGATTATAAAGCGCACTGTCGATTTTTGAGAGAATTTAAGGATATTAAGTGCGCCTTATAGTCTGAAAAATACGGTAGTTGAAAGTAATACATTTTGGGAAATTTGCTTATATGCCATCATACTCTCAAATTCATCTTTGTGTGTTCGGTGCAGAGTTTTGGGGTGTGTTCAGTTTAACTTGGCACAAACGCTGAAGAAGTGGAATCGGTTTTATTCCATCACAAATGAAAAAATAAATTGTTTCACTCCCAAAATTGTCTTATTTACATGTTCTAATTTGATTAATTGCAAGACAGACAGATCACCCCAGTGGCGTGGATGTTTTTGAGTTTAGAAAAGCCTGCAAATCCAGCTGTGCTCAGGCAACTGCTGTTGGTCAGGAAATCACATAGTATGTATACTAACTGCTCTTTAAATCAGTAGGTGTCATTTCCTATTTCTATATGTGTTAAAATGCACAATTTGGTAATGACGTAGCTTTGAAGTTATTAGAAAGCTCCTTGACAAGACAAGGCTGGTTGTTTTCCTTCCAGTGTCTTTGCCCCGCTTAGTTAAACACTGTTTTAAGATAGATGTGATGTTTGGCACAAAGTGAAATAGATGATTTAATTAAATTGAATAAACATAGTTTATAGACATTACATAGTCAAATTGACGTTTTCTGTGTTTGTGCTCAGGACACGGAAGAAGCACTGATGATGAACCTGAGAGACAGTCACATTCTCAACCACAAGCACAACCTGGAGTGGAACTGGTTGCTCATTGCCACCATCCTTAAGGTCAGGCTGTTTTCATGTTGCACCACAGACTCGGCTGTCACTGTTTTTCCCCTCTAAATTTTGATTGATGTTTTTCTCCCCCAGTGGCCAAATGTAAACCTCAGGAACAACAAAGATGAACAGATGCACAAGTAGGTCTCCTTCATATAATCAGAAGCCATTTGAAATACTTTTGCTTAGTTTTATCTTGTTTTAAATACGTTTTTGTTTTCTGATGCAGGTTTGTGCGGAGGCTGCTGTTCTTTTATAAGCCCAGTAGTAAGTTGTACGCAGGGCTGGCATTGGATCACCCAAAGGCCAGACAACTCACTGTGGTCGGCTGTCAGTTTGTTGAGTTCCTCATGGACTCGGATGAGGTTAGAGAAGCATGCGTGTACACACAATATAGACATTCATTCCTGTTTTACCTTTGTCACTTCTTAACTCATCCCCTCCTGTTGGTCCTTTTTCTGCCCTCTTTTCCCTCTCACCAGGATGGCCAGGGTTACCTGGAGGACCTGGTGAGAGACATGGTGTCATGGCTCTCTTCGTCCTCGGGGCTGAAGCCTGAGCGCTGTCTGCAGAGCAACGGCCTGCTCACCACACTCAGCCAACACTACTTCCTCTTCCTGGGGACGCTCTCTGCACACCCACAGGGGGTCAAACTGCTGGAGAAATGTGGCCTGTTTCAGTGGTGAGTTTGAGTTTGCACAGGGCATAAGACTTCAGAAATGTTTGTTTAATGAACTGACTCCAACAACTCTTGTTTCTGCAGCCTGCTGAATCTGTGCTCTGTGAAGAACCAGGATGCTGTGCTGAAACTTGCTGTATCCACACTGGACTACAGCAGAGACGGTCTGGCCAGAGTGATCCTCTCCAAGATCCTCACTGCTGCTACTGATGTAAGAGAGACAAAGCAACTAGATGTAATAAGATAAATATAAAGCATTTATAAGCCTAAGTTGACTTGATTTGCTCATGTCATAACTCTGCAGTATTTACATAAAGTTAAAATAGAAGTTTAAATCTCGACTCATTTATTGCCCAAAAAGCACACAAAGCAAAACTAATTTTAATGCCTCCTAATAACTTCCTAACATGCCCTTTTTTTCCCACAATGCCTCTTCACTGAACAGACATGTAGGTTGTATGCCACCAAACACCTCCGTGTGCTGCTGCGTGCAAGTGTGGAGTTTTTCAGTAGCTGGGGCATGGAGCTGCTGGTCACGCAGCTTCACGACCACAGCAAGGCTGTGTCCATGGAGGCTTTGGACATACTGGATGAGGCCTGTGAGGACAAGGTGAGGGCTCGAGAACACCTTCAATACGTAAAGTGCTGGCAGTAGAGTTGAGCTGAAGAGCTGTTTGTCAGACCAGGACTGGGTTTTTGCTCATATTCACTAAAATATCCTTTAAATATTAATCTGCGGACAGACAATTAGATCAAGTTGCTGGTGTTTGACAGTGGCGCTTGGCGTCCAGCCTTACTGTCATCTGACTTGGTATGTTGTACTGCTTCACAGGCCAACCTCCACGCTCTAATCCAGCTGAAACCAGCTCTGTCTCACCTGGGAGACAAGGGCCTCCTGCTGCTCCTCAGGTGGGTGTTTACCACCACAGCGCCGCTCACCAGACACATGGCTTATAGTGTATGATATGTTTCAAGCTTTCATAATCTCTCGATTCTGCTGTTTAGGTTCCTGTCCATTCCTAAAGGTTTCTCCTACCTCAATGAGAGGGGTTACGTCAGCAAACAGCTGGATAAATGGCAGAAGGTATGGCACACCTGGCTAAATATATTTCATGTGGCTGCTATATTATAAGACCACACATTAAAAGTGGTGTTTGTTTTACCATTTAAACCTAAATATTTTTTGGATTGCAGGAATACAACCTTAAGTATGTGGACCTGATAGAGGAGCAACTCAATGAAGCACTAACAACCTACCGCAAACCTGTTGATGGAGACAACTACGTCAGACGCAGCAACCAAAGGTGAGCAGCTGGATTTTTTTCCTTCCTCTGAATAGGCAGAAGACACACTGCAGAGTACAGGCTTAATTTCTCTGTTTGTGTCTCCAGGTTACAACGACCAAATGTCTATCTCCCTGTGCACTTGTATGGTCAGCTGGTCCATGATAAGACGGGCTGTCATCTGTTGGAGGCTCAGGTGTCTACTTCAGCTGATTTCTTCAAATATTTAATTTTCTGCATTTTTTTTGTTCTGAAAAGCAGTGAGTTGTGCAGATTTTACAGCTTTTCTTCCTAATGTCTGTCTTTTTCTGTTTGTCTCTAGAGTGTAGTTCCTGACCTCAGCTACACGGTTCGCTCCCCGATGCTGGACACCTGGGAGGGCATTAAGCAGCTGAAGGCTGCTCTCTGGGCCCTGGTCAGTGTTTGCTCCCTATCGGCTTATGTCACCTCAGTTTCCCGGTCACAGAGAAATGGCTCTGATGGTGGTTTTATTCCTTGCAGGGCAATATTGGCTCTTCAAACTGGGGTCTGAATCTCCTGCAGGAGGAGAATGTCATTCCTGACATCCTGACGTTGGCTCAGCACTGCGAGGTGCTGTCAGTACGAGGGTATGTCTGTCACTTTATTATTTGCTTTTATTGTAAAGGACGGTGTCTTTTTTCTGAAGTTCTATATAAATATAAAGTATAAAGTTATGTTCATTATTATTATTTTTTATGTTTTCATCTAAGAATACCCCAGTATTTGTTTTTTAAAGTAGTTCACTTTAAACTGATTTTGTTGTTTTGTTTTCTCCTGCAAAAACCCACTGCTCACGTTAAGAGGTCTGTTTGGTGATGAGAGCAGCTTTTTCATTAATAAAAAGTAAAAAAAATTGAAATGAGCTTCTTAGTATAGTGTAGATCAGTAAAAGTCAATTAAACCTTTTCAGTGTTCCCTGGAAATCTGTATTTTAATTTTAAATAAAATTGAATTTTGTAACATTTCGGATAAACTGAATCTCTTAAACACTGTTTACTATTTTGTCTGCAACTTTGCCAACAGTGAACTGGTCTTGTTGTTCAGTCTTTAGAGTATATTTTAGGTTCCTGTAAAATGAGAATTTTGACTTCAGCTGCGCCTTACAACTGCACAAAAGCAGGATATTTCTATTTTACTTAGTTACATTTTAGTGAGCCACATTTACCTCAAGCATCTCTCCAATAAAATGAAGCAGCCAATGCCACATGTATCTCAACATGTGTAATGTGAATGGCAACTAACCGTCCTCTCCCATCCACAGGACATGTGTTTATGTTCTGGGCGTGATCTCAAAGACCCGGCAGGGTTGTGAAGTGCTAAAGCAGTATGGTTGGGACGCAGTCAGACACAGTCGCAGGACGCTGTGGCCTGTCACTCCAGAAGAGGTCGATGCACAGCTGACCTCTGAACTTTCCTCAGTACCGAGCACTCTTAGTCTGAACTCTGAATCCACCAGCTCGCGCCACAACAGTGAGAGCGAGTCCCAGCCAAGTACGTAGGACTGACGTTGTCTGAGTGTTACTGACAGTATTTGTACACAGTTGGAAAACTAGTTTTATTTGGAATGTTCCACCTTTTTACTTATCTGGTATTTTTGATTTACCCTTACCATAGACATAAGCCCTTTTATGCTCCTGTTGTGTTCTTAATTCCCTCTTTGTGCTCACAGACATGTACCTCCTGGATGATGACAAGTGTGACGTCCTGGACCAGTCAGACGAGCCCTCTTTCTATCTACACTCCAAACCAGTCAAGGACCGCAGCCCCTTCACGATCCTGGCCTCTACCCGCTTCGTTCCCACTCGCTTCCTCAACTCCCTGTCCCTCCCTAGCAAGAAGCTGCGCTCCACCAGCGACCCCAAGACCCCAACAGGCTCTCGCACCCCTACTGGACTCAAGACGGGGAGCATGAGGCGGAACAGGACGGTGACAGAGCCCTCGGTCTACAGCCCAAACCAAGGGGACGTCTTCACCTCTGTGTTCAATGGCAGAGGAATGCCGAAGAGTCCCACAGTCAGCCTGGAAACATCCTTTGTTGGGACCAGAGGGGGCTCAGAGGAGCAGCTTGTGGATGGCAGACTGGCCAAGGGAGGAGGCTCAGGCCTCGGACTAAGCGGTGTGGGAGGGCACGGGCCCGTGGAGCACCCCAGCCGAGACAGGGAGCAGAGCAGCCGAGAGCGTCTGGCAGGAGGAGACGGTGGCTCCTCGTCTAGCGGGGGCAATGTGGGAGGGGGTGGGGGAGGCAGCGGAGGTACTCAGTTTAAAAGCCGCAGTCAAAGCTTTAACACGGACACCACAACCAGCGGTATCAGCTCCATGAGCTCCAGCCCCTCCAGGGAGACCGTTGGAAACCCTGATCATCCTGAACCCGAACCAGACTCCTCTGACTGTGTGAGCCTCAACACAGTGGTGTCAGCCAAGACTGTCAAAACGCTCTCTTCCCTCACGCCCCAGACTCAGACCAACCACCTGTCCACGTCTAAGTCCTCCACTGTCTCTCTGGTACCGCCTGGCTCCTCGCACACTCTCCCCCGCCGAGCTCAGTCTCTCAAGTCTCCTTCAGTAACCACCATCAAGAGCCTGGCTGACTATAGCTTCATGTACACGAGCCCACGGGACGCACTGGGCTACGCTACACTGAAGCGGCTGCAGCAGCAGAGGATACACCCATCTTTGTCTCACAGCGAAGCGTTGGCTTCACCGGCCAAAGACGTGCTGTTCACAGACACCATCACTATGAAGACCGGCAGTCTGGACTCCAGGTTAACGCCTCGCAGGTTAGTCAGCCACAACTGCTGTCAGGAAGCAGATGCTGTTTAAACTGAATGCACTTATTTTTCCTTTGTCTATGTGGCTGCGTTAATTATTTTCTATCAGTGATGTTTGTTGTTGCAGGAATAAAACATTTGTGTTTACTTCAATCCTCTCAAACAAACAAAACTACCTCAAAACATGTAGTCATCTGTGCCATTTCTTAGGCAGGTATGTGCCTGAGGTGTGATTTTGGTTTCTGTTTAACCTGGCAATGACAGGCGTGAGTGTGTTTTTCTTTTGTGCACCTTCTGCTGTGTCTGTCAGGATATCAGATAGGAGGGATACCTGCCCAGAGCCCAACGTGTTAAGCCCGTACCGCAGACTGTCCAGAACAATCGTACCGCGGTGGGTGGACCTGCCCAGTGTGGCTAGAGATGTAGCTTCTAGCGTTGATTCAGACAAATGTGTCCTCCCTGCTTTACTTTAGTAACAACTCCAATTCTTTACCTTCAGTTTGTTTTGCCACCGCTTTGACCCCAGTAGCTCCGTAGTTTGAGTAAACCCTGTGTAGATCAGTCAGTTGCTGGTTTTTCCCTCATCCTAAAGCTGTGACTCTTCCTAGAGGTATAAACGGCACACAGGTGGAGATACCTGCAGTGATATAGGATATGTGTCTATATACATAGATATGGTTTATTCCGTTTTGAAAAATGGATTTAATTGTAAAGTTACTGTGCATGTGTGCAAGTGTGAGGAATGTTTGAGAATCCGCAAGCTCTAAACTCTCAGTGTGAAGTATTTTACTCATCACTCATCAAATTTCAGATGATTGACTGCTGCATGATGTTTAACAGGTCAAAAGGTACTCTGCCATATAAAATGATTAACAACAGCGAATCCTCACATTTTAGAGGCTTCAACAAGCCAATGAATGATTATTTTTCCTTGAAGAAATGACTGGATTGATGAATCAATTCTGAAAATAGTTGCCAATTAATTTTCTGTTGATTTACTCAAAGCTTATATTTCAGTATATTAGATATGCAAGTTTTCCAAGGACACACGTTCTTTTTTACCTTTCTCCCTCCATTTGAACTCGTATGACATATATTTATTTGTACTAAGCTATAAGCTGCTGGTTGAAGGGTGTTTTAGTGTCTTTGGTGCTTGATGTGGCTTAAAGGCAAACACAGTTTGCATTGATGCACATCCTCTGCTGTGACTTTACTCTTAGTTGCTGCCCTAATGCCTCGCTGCAGTATGTGGGGCTATAGAGCCCATTGTGATCCCAACTTCACTCTAACTCTGTGTTCACTAAGTCTCTGTCTCTGTGCTTTTATCCAACATTTCTTCACTTTGTCCTCACGTTCCTTTTCTCACCCAGTCTCTCCCCCCGGATCCTCTCACGCACCTCTCCTCTTGCCCTCCCTAGGTTTCTGAAGGCTCTGAGCTTTGCCTCTCTGGATAAAGAGGAGCTGCTCAGTCCCATCAACCAAAGCACCCTGCACCGCTGCTCTTCAGTGCGCTCAATGGTCTCCAGCGCCACCTATGGTTGTAACGATGACTATGTTGGCCTAGCACTGCCCATGGATATCAACGATATGTTTCACATCCGAGACTCAGCCTACTTTCAGCAGAGGATCAGTCCACCATCCGAAGAACGGAAACGCTTCCTCTTTGGCGACGGGGATGGTAAATGCAGCTCATACATGATCAGTAAATCACAGAAAATGTGGAAAGGAACTGGTTTTGTAACAGGTGTGTTTGTGCAGGTGATCGTCCTGCTGTCCCAGTCCTGAAACAACAGTTCAGTATCTCTGAGCTGATCGTGTGCCGAGGTGACAGCCAGAACCACACGGTGGGTTCAGAGGAGACCGGACTGCAGGAGCATACTGACGAAAACTGCCTCTACTGTGTGGGAGCCACCGTCCTTGGATACCCTACACAGCCACAGATCAACAGCACACATCCTCGGACAGGTGAGAAGACACACACAAATTCTGACGCTTGTGTGGACTTTAAACTGTGACAGCAGTAGAGAGGATGTCAAATAATCCTCTGTCTTTTTTTCATCTAGACTATGTGGAGTTCCCATCTTGGGGAGGGCAGAGCGGTCATCGTCTGGAGGTGATGCCTCAGTCCAAGTTCTCTGGGGTGTCGGGCTGCAGCGACGCTGCTGTGTCACAAGGCTCCATCTGCAGCACGCCCACACCTGGTGATATTGTCATAGGTAAGACCACGAAGAGCCCCAGCCTATTGGGATATTTTTAAGACTGTCTTCATGTTTTACAAACAAAAAATAGTTACCTATGTATTGTATTGATGTAAAATATGTTCAATTCTCACTGTCAAATATGAATTTGTATGATAATTTCACGATATTATGCTAAATTTCACTGTTGCTGCCATGGTGACTTTAATATCTGAATGAGATTTGAACTCGAGTAACTAAAACTCTTCAGTGTAGCTGGTTCATATTTAACTTGGAAAGCCACTTTTGTAAATAGTGTCTTGGCCAGCATGTATCTCAGACTGACAAACAGTCTGAGATACATAACACAAAATGTGACACAATATCAGAATTTAACTAACTTGGTGAAAGGACAAAACACCACCACACTTTGAGTCAATGTGACTATAACCTGCTTGACAGTAATGTCACTTACAAAGTTAACGATCATTGGCACACACCCAAAAAGACCAGGCCGCCATGATGATGTATGTATCATTTAGGTGGTAAAGCGATATCAGAAGATGGCCCTGCCTCCCGAGTCTTGCTGAGGAAGGAGGTGCTTCGCCTCATCATCAACCTCAGCTCCTCTGTAGGAACCAAAGGCCACGAAACAGGACTATTGACGTAAACCTCTTCCTTCTCTCCCCACCAATATGAATTCTTTTTTGGAGGATGCTTTATCAAATCAAGTATGTTTTGCTTTTGGTAAGATCTGACATATTTTTCCTTTTCTCTGTAGGATAAAGGAGAAGTTTCCCTATGCGTTTGACGACATCTGCCTGTACTCCGAGGTGTCTCACCTCTTAGCCCACTGTATGTTTCGCCTGACCTCAAGACGTTTCATACAGGAACTCTTCCAGGACGTGCAATTCATGCCAGTAAGAAATTATACCTCTCCTCCCCCTACATTTTCAAAAACTCCACTTGTGTCTTCTGTCTCGTGCTTAACATTCCTCTTTCCTCTTTTCCAGATGTATGAGGAAGCAGAGGCAATCCTGACAAAGCTACCAAAACCTGTTGAAGAGGACGCTGACCCTCCTGCGGAATCCTGATCCTCCTCCTCCTCCTCCTCATGTTCCCCGCACAGCCCCGGTCCTGCCACCCAGTGAACATGAAAAGATAGACTGAGAGAAAAAAGGATACAAGGCGATGAGGATGGGGAGGCGTCTGGCATGTCTGTTTCTCAAAACGGAGTACTATAGCTGAGGAAGGAGGAGGAGATGGTCATCGCCCGCCTGTTTTCTAGCAAACACAAGATGGAAACCAAGGACGTCGGTATCTGTAAACAAAATTCTACCCGACATGCCTAATGCTGTTTTAGACTTTTTTTTTTTTGAACAGGAAAAAGGGGGAGCAGTTTAACCAAATACTGTTTTCAGATGGGTTGGCAATCCTGAGCAACACTCAATAATACATCAACACAATGCTTAAGGACAAGCTGGATCATTAAGACAAAGACTCAAGTTGTGTTTAAAAAAGAAAAAAAAAAGAAAAAGAAAGAAAAAATTCTCTCAACATTTTATCTCTTTCCAGAGGTGGTGTTTTTTTTCTGTAATGAAATGAATAAGGCATGTTGTTGTGTCTACCCAGTGATTCCTCAGACCCTGCGTTCTTCTGTCCTTATGAAATAAAACACTACAAGGGGCTTCTGCTGTTTATACAGCAGACCTGGAGCCCTCCTGGTTCATGTCCCACCCCTGACCTGCGATCTGTTCTAGCCAGATGTGCGCTTTTGCTTCTCTTGCCTCACCACATCCGACAACCTGTAGCCTCTTGTCAGCACAGACAGCCAATTACTTTTCTATTTCTTGTATCTCAGACAATCAAACATCACTAGTATTGTATTTTCTAAAGCACTATATATGCCACCCTTACACAGTACATGAGGAGAATAGCATGTAATTTAATGCTAGTTTATGCCATCCTTTACTTGCTTAGGACCATTTAATGTTTTTCTTCAGTCGATGCATTATTAGTAAGCTTCTCAAGAGGCAGGTGGATCTTTGGAGAGATGTTCGGTCATACATGTTATCTGTAGAATGAGTCATTACAGATTTAGTACCAAACTCTGCTCACGGAGGTTTTTCCAAAAACCCTACATAAGCCCAGCAGCTACCCAAACTCTATGCCTTCTTACCTCTGTGCTTCACTTCCACTGCATGTGCAACGAGCATGGCAAATTGTAATGTCACCTTAACGTGTTTCTTGCTTGTAAAACTTTTTAACAGAATAGGTTGCCATTACACGCTGCCATTACATTGTAGGAATATAATTACCCCTGAATCCGTTTCCACGATGCAATATCACTGTCTGTCATTGGCTGAGATGGAGGAAGGGGGAGGGGAGGGGAGGGTGTTGTGATGACTAAAGGATTTGTAAAAGGTTTCCAGGGAAACGGGGGATCTCTGTTTCCATTGGCTTGTTTTTGCTAATAATGCTGCTACACAAATGGACTCATAGAGAGATGATTCATAGATCAGCTGAGTGATGTCAGATCCGATCTATTTATTATATGTCTGTACCATAGAGTGAGCTCAACCAGAGAAGAAAAAAAAAGTTATTTATATTTTTTTCCTCAAGACTGTATTATAATTTAAAAAGATTTTTTTTCTTTTTTTTTTTTGCCTGAATCGTGATTTCCCTTGTATAATGTGTACAGTATGTTTTTGGGGGCATTGATGACCTAAAGAAACATACAATCCTATCAAAGGGATGCATTGTTAATAAAACAAAATTTGAAATACCCGTAATGTTTGACTCTTTTCATTTCTTTTTATTTGTATATTATATCTTAGTTTACTCACACACTGGGTGTGTCTCAATGTCCAAAATCTGTTTCAACTCTGATAGTAGAGAAACTCTGACACATTTATTGGGTCAGCATGTTGGAGTTGAATGACTTCTGCAATAGATAGGAGGATGGGGAATATAGGAATGCTATAAAACGTGATATACAGTCTTTAAAAATAGACATGTAACCATATTGCTCAAGTTACCTTCCATTCCTTCCATATACTCGAGGGACAAACATGTCACACCCTTAGTGTCCTGGTTTGGAGTCTCATTAAACTTTTACAAAAGTTGTGTCTCAACTCATGTCGCTGCCCCTCACATAGAATATAAATTGATAAGTAATTTCAATTTTTTGTGAACCTTATATATTCAATACGAACAGGCACATTCCTAGATGCAGTAGGTTTGGCGGGAGTGTGAAGGGCAAGATGCTCCACAACAAAACCACCAGCCCCGCTCCAGGTGTTGTAGATAAAATGTAGAAATTTGAAAAACTTTGGCATGATAAGTAACTTTATTAATAAAAAATAACTACAATAGTAAAAAATTAATGTGTCCACCGCTCCCACACTAAGTCATTTAATTAAGTACTAAAGCTTTTTTTTACTGGAGTAGAATCTGGAGTGCAGACAAACTATTTCATACAATAAATAACTTTAATAAAAATCTGAAATTATGCCAAATGTTTAAACACATTTAATATTTTTCTACTGATTGCACATTTTACAGTAATGCCTTCATACTGCTACTGAAGAAACTATAATGTGAAATACTGGAGTGTGTTGGCCCTTTAAATCCCTGCAGTGCTAATGTGATGTACTCACACATACAAAATAATTACATTCAATAAAAAAACACTCACTAAATGACTCATTCAAGAACATTTGTCAAATCCCTGTCCAGTCAAATAATTCTACAACTGAACAACAAATCTTGCCCAGCTGCAGTGCAGAAGATAGATGTGTGTTTTTTCCAGGTGTTGAGACAGGAAGGTTGACTCTCATTGCAACTGTCGCTCATTGCTCAGAAATATTGCACAACTGTGTGTTGCTGTCTTCAGTCCACTAGTCCATTTCTGATTGAGGTACATAGTTAAGTTGATGATTTCCATCTGGAGCCAAATACATGACCCCTTGTTTGCCATCTCTTTTCCTTCCTTGTTCAGTTACTTACAGAGGTATTTATTCATCTGAGTGAACAGAGTTTTGTTGCAGGCGCTCAGAAATGGTCAGTTTTCACAACTTTCTCCTGTTCATCTCCAGCCCTTTGTGAAGGCGTGCTGGTGTCTGTGGGGGGCTCTGTGGACACTGGTTCTGGGTTGTATTTTATCTCATTGTCCTCAAAGCTCAGGTTATCATAGACCTGTTTCATTGTCAGCTCCCTGTTGGCCCTCTCTTTGGCCTGCTGGAGCTGCAGCAGCACAGCTTTGTTCACATCGGGGCCTGAAAAAAGTTAACATGAAGGTGTGAAAAATGTCCTATTTTACAACAGCTCTTTAAAAAAAACTTGTTTTAGTATACATGATCAAGCAGCTGTAAGGCACATACCAAAGTAGCTGAGCAGCACAGGGAGGAATATGAGCCCATGAGCCATCCCCAAGAGTGTAATGACCAGGTTTAATCGGAAGAAGAAGATCTGGATGAGTTGTGCTTTGGCAAACGCCAGCACAAGGATGCCTGGCAGGTTGGTCATAGCAACTCCCGCAAACACCTACAAAAGGTACAAAATAAAGAGATTTAACTCTGGCTGCTGTCACTGTATGAGAGTATATTAATACAATTAACTGGGTGCCTTTAAATGTCAAAAGTGCCAAATTTTTGACTGTTTAACAATGTTTGCTCCAGGTTGCCTTGTAGTGTACTTACTGCGCTGCCCATGTTGATTGTTGCCTCCATAGCTCTTTCTACACGTGTAGGCTTCGTGCTGAGTGCAAAGGATCGTGTCATATGGGACACGAACTCCACCGAAATGCCCACCGCCTGCAAACAACATTGAAAACGTAAGTCAGTAAAGTAAGAATAAATAACATTTACAGATTAAAAGTAATGTTTCTTGTACTATGATTATATTTTCAAAAATGGTAATTATCAGTGAATAGTGTACCGGTGTTATTATCATACAGGTGCCTTCACAGGCAGAGGAAAACCCCTCATGGTGGGTAAAATGAACTAAAATCCCATGATAGACTTGCCCTTACCGTGACCAGGTTGATGAGGGCCACTGCATTGTAATGAATGCCCCACAGTGTCATGACACCAACAGTGTCCACGACGATCATGATTATGGTGAATAGGTTGAGCAGACCGGAGCGTAGATCCAAACCCAGCAGCAGACAGCACACCACGAAGGTCGGCAGCAGGCACAAGGAGATGTTGAAGAGGCCCTCTGGCACAATAGTCAGGTACTGCTCATAAAATACATTAGTGACCCTGGAAGTAGAAGGAAGGAAGAAAAATGCTGTCAGAAGTTAATAGAAAAACACTTGATGATTCACAGAACTGTGGAAGAAGATAATAATTCTTAAACAAGAGATGAAGGAGGAAGGAGAATTACATACGTGTAGGGAAACACTTCAAAGTCAGGAGAGGTGCCTGGAATTTTCCTCATGGTCTTGGTGATGTTGTGGGCCAGCTCTCTGGCCCTCAGCAGCGCAGCAGTGAACTCCTGAGAGTTGGTCAAAGGTGTGTGGTAGGCCATGAACCGAGAGGCTGGGAGCACAGCGGAGGAACCAGTTTAGGTCAGTGTATCAATTCCAATAAAAGAACAAAAGATCATCTGAGAGGATTTACCTATAATTTCTCCGCTCGCATCTCTCACTACAGCTTTGTCATAGGCTCCAAGACCACTGTTAAAAGGACATAAAGCAGTGAGACTGTTGCTTTCACGCTGAAGGTGAAGGTTATGATGTCTTTTTGCAGAGATGTGCAGCTGTAATACACACCCTTTGGGACACTGCAGGTCAGGCCTGTTACCCAGGAAGTCAGGCAGGAAGCGGTTGAACTGTTCCTCAGAGGGCCTGAGGACGCCATCAGAAGGAATAGGCATACACTTCCCGATACATTTGTACGAAGCTGTTGAGGCAGAGCAGGTGTAAGTAAAAGCAGGTAACATATTTCATCACTCAAGAAAATCCCTTGTAAAGAATGTGTATTAATGCAATGTCTTTTTCAGAGGCAATTCTCACGTTCGCTCGCGGGACAGAACTGTCCAGCATTTGGACCGAAGGTGTACAGACGACAACATCTGGATCCAGGGTTCAGCCAGTCAATGAAGTCGTCCACCCAGGAGTTTGCAGGAATAGCCAAGTAGGATCTACAGATCACATCGTCATTGTTAAAGGATGCAAATGTCTGTGTTTAGTGTTACTCTGTTTTTTTCAAAAATCATGATGTGCACAAAGATGGAAATCTTTTAGAGATCAGATTACAAATATTTAGTTAAGTTAAAGATTCAATCATTTCCTGTTTTGTGGAAATGATTGTGTTTCAGGAAAAGATTGAAAAGAAAATGGCGTCAAAATGTCAAACTATTCCCGTAACTTTGGTTAGTGATGCTTGCATTATCAAGTTAATTTTAAGCAAATTTTACACTAAAATAATAGCTCATTTTAGCATGCAATTGGAAACTAAACCCTCAAACACTTTTCATTTATGATGTTTTTCTTTTACATGTGTTTTTCTCTTTTTCATCTTTCACTTTCATGTGATAGTGTAATTCTTGAAAATTCCTCTGTCATGAGAAGAACTTTGCTGTTTGCCAGTAAGCAACTGATAATAGTCATGATAAATTAGCCACATAATCTCTTTCTTTCTCTCTCTCTAGGAAATTAAAGTGTGCTGTTAATCATAATTACTCTGTGGTGATCACTTGGTAATATAATCCTCAACTGGACTATCTCTGTACGGTACTTAACAGGTGAAAATGTTTTATTACTTCTGCTTGCTCATAACTATAATACTGTGGTTGCCTCTGATTCTCTTTGCTCATTTGAACAGTGATTCTTACAGGGGATGTTTCGGGTGTCTGCTCGCTCCACCTGACACAATCAGTTACAGCCACCCTTTATCTGCTCAGTGGCGTTCATATAACTAAGTTTATTATTAACTAATCTGATGGCTGATGGTGAGTGTGTGAGAGGTTGCCAATACGATATCAGCAGGTTCAAGGGTCTCTCAGTCTGTAATAATGATTTGAAGGACAAATCACTCTTCAGCATATCATATTGAGCAAAAGAACTGGTGGAGATTAACTGAGCAGCAACCTGTTTTTAAGACTTAGTAAAAAGTGCCAAAACTCTAGTCCAGTGTATTAAAATGAAAAAACTCACAGTTCGGGGTAGTTGGTGGCGTACTGGATCTTCTGAGTGAGCGAGAATTGATCACAGCCCACGCTGGAGCAGACTGCGTTCATGCCTTCCACTGTGGTGAAGTTGAAGCCTTTTTTTGTTACAAAATAAACAGGGACTCCAACTTCAAAGTATTTGTATAGGTACTGGAAGTAGTTCAGCATGTATGAGCCCTGTGCCAAAAAACAGAATTGACAATTGATTGTAAGGTTACACTGAAAGAGGAGAGGAGAGTGCACAGGCATTCATTTATATTTATATGGTGGCGCTTGCTGACCTGAGGCATGGCCAGCTCCTGATCCAGACCCACAGTCACATTAAACATGAGGAACAGGGATCCACACAGCAGGAAGATGAAAACCAACATCTGAAGACAACACAGGACAGAAGATATTCAGGGACTATTCGGCCTTTTATGAGAGCATGATCTTACATCATTTCACATTTTATCTAATTAGACTTCACAGGTTGAGAATATTTGTGATTTTGTCTCATGTTATCACAAATGGTAGCTTTACCACTATGACCCTGGAGTAGCGGTTCAGTAGGACAGGAGCGTATAATTCCCTCATGAAGGGCAGCAGGAAGCCCTCGCTTGGCTTGTTGGGACGCGGCGTCGACACTGTGACACAGCAGAGCAGCTCACAGCGGTTTTTGTCTTGGCGCCGGGCATCTAGGGACAGCAGCGCCACAAAGGCAGTCATCTGGAGGATGAAGTCCATGAGCACAGCCAGAGCAGCATACAGAGCAAAGGCCTTCACTGCTGGCATGGTGGACAGGGCCCCTTGGGTAGCAGAACAGACATGAACTTGTTAATGACATCTTCTTACACACTGTGTGTGCACAGAATTGTGCTACAGTCCGCTCTTACTTTGTTTACATAATTTTTTCCCTTAAAGACTAAAAAGAAGGTTTCTACCTAAAAAGAAGCAGACAGACTCAGAGAGACTGCACAGGAGCATGCTGGGAGCTACGTTTCCAAGGACACGACCAATGTGCTCCTCTCTCTTCTCTCCAGGCCTCCGTGCGTCTCTCTGCAAAGGAAAGAGAAGGAGGAGGATACCGTCAATAAAAAACGATACACACACCTTAAGGAATTACAGCATTTACAGCGCACACAAATGATCCCACCTGGTACTCCAGAACAAAGATGAAGATGTTGTCAGCTCCCACAGCGAGTACCAGGAAAGGCACGACCTGCAGGATGACGAGTGAGGAGGGGATGCCGATCCAGGAGTAGAAGCCCATAGAGGCCAGGACGGAACAGCCGACCACCAGGATCCCACCCAGTCCCACCAGAAACTTGGAGTCCACCTGCAGGGCACAGAGATGTACATTAAACGTTTCTGTTTCCCGTATCAGTATCATGTCTTCTGTATTGTATAACTTGATGGTCAATAAACTTATCTCCCTCACTGCAGAGATAAGTGCTATAAAGCTGACACGGCCATAATACTGCAGTCTCTCCTTATCATTTTAACTACTGGTGGAGGCTTATCATATACTAGACACAGATATTCATCTGTTTTTACAGTAAAACTACAAATCATGTGGTGACAGCGTAATGAGATTAAGAGCCTACAGCCATGCTAGAAGCTCTGTGTAGCTGTACTTAGAGGGTGGAGCTGAATACTAACCTCAGAAACATCAATCTAACGAGTAATTGTGTATAGGTCTGGTCAGAAGTGGTGGACTAACCTTGAGTGGCTAAAAAAAGATGAGTAATGCCAAATCCACCATCTAATCTAACTCAGTTTCAATAACCATTCATTCAATCAACCTCACAGCTGGCAGATGTATTAACGTGGAAAAGCAATGTCAAATGTTCAGATGAGCGGTTCTCCAGAAAGCTGCAATCAGCAGCCAACTCGTCCAAACAAGCACAATTTGCACGGCCACTGCATTAGACTCAAAGGTAGGATTCTTACCAGTAAACGTTTCAGTGAAGAGTACTCCCCCAGTGCCACAGCAATGTACACAAAGATTACAGCATAACTGATCATGAAGATGGGGATGTCTTCTGCTGTTGTCCGATTAATTTCATCCTCCAGAGATCTCTGTAGACACAGAGAAGAAAAGGCTTATGGGTTTAGAAGTTCAAACAGTGGGGTGAATTCAACATGTGACAGCAGCCGCCTTTACTGTACCTCTGCCATGTATGCAAAGGTGAAGTTAGTGGAAGGATTTTTCTGGTACTCCTGGACAATTTTAAGAAACTCTGACTCCCACTCCATAGCCACTTTGAACTTGGGGTCGGTCCGAGGATAGTTGTTGAGGGAGAAGGTCAGGATGAAAGCTTCAGCATTAGTGAAGTCGTCATCTGGGACAAGAGAGACGTGTAATGTTGGAGTCACCTGTCAGTGTTTTTTTTTTTTTTTGTACAGTGTTTCATGTGTAAAAACTGGTGCTGAAAATCACTCACTCTGATAGCCTCCCACAGCCAGGAAAGGAAAGACTGGAGCTCCATAGTCAGCCATGCAGCTCATACCTAAATCTGTGATGTCTTTGAAGGACAGAGGAGAGCTTGAGAGGAGACAGAGGAGGAGAGGCGAAAATTAAGTTAAAGTTTCCAAGACAAGTTCGCACGAATCTTTTCCTAGTTTGAGATGGGTCCTTACTTGAGGCAATAGATTAAGTGGTCTCTCCAGTCCACCTCTTTGGTCACTCCCAGCTCTGTCATGTTAACCTTAGTGTTAATGTTGTCCACGCTGTTCTGGAAGTACTGTGGCAAGCTGTTAACTGCACAGTCCGTCAGGGAAGGGTTGGATGGGTTCAGTGGTGCGAAACACACGTCCTTCAGACTTGCTGTGCGGTTCAGATCTTCTGACCAGAACGTAATGTTCTGAAAATGGCATTGAAGGGGTCATAAGGTGTAAAAATTATGCAGTGAACTTTTTTGAACTGCCTACTTTAATTCTCTTTTTTTTTACCTGTATTTCTTTCTGGAGTTCCAAAAGCTCAATGATGAGATCTTTGGATACAAGCCCGCTAAAGTTCTGTGGTCCAAACAGCAGAGAGTCATAAATATGGCCTTTTCTGCCCGGTGCTGTCAAAATCAGCTGGTTTGTCCTAAAGAAGGGGTCAAAGTGTTTGTCATGGAAGTCTTTCTCCTCACGGGCGCGGCTGTTGGGAGCAGACCACAGCTCGACTGGGTCAGTGGTGAGCTCGATGTCCTTGAGGCCAGCAGAGAAAACAGCCACGACTATAGCCGACAACAGGAGCACCTTGAATGAAGATAAAACATGAACAACTGAGACACGGCTTTTCCATACGGCTGTCAACTTTTTTTTGTTGTTGTTCTGTTTTGTCATTGTAGGTTGAATTTCAATGTGTTTATAAAATGTTTACAGAAAAATGAAATAGTTTAGTCATTTTCAGTAACGTGGCTAACACATTTTAACTCACTTGCTTTAAAAAGAGACTATGTAACTTTTCAAAGAATAAATAAACTGTTCTATGAGACCATCTCATTTTTGTTACCATAATTGGCATGTTGTATTCTATTGTATTCTATTCTTTCTTAGTTATAAGTACTAACCGTGAGGGGATAAGTGGCCATGAGGGTTCCCCACTGCTGAAACTTTGAGCTCAGGAAAGCTTGAGCAGCCAGGCTGTTCCTGTCAGCACACGTCACCTCTGAAGGATCAATGACTTTCTGAGTCACATCATTGCTGTTTTGGTCTTTGCCTTTGCGCTTCGTCTTCCCTTTCTCTGTATCCTTTCTTCTCTGAGCCCTCACCTTCCAAGTGGCGACAAGGTAGAAAATAAAGGCAACTATCAGGAGACAGAGTAAGATGATAGAAATCACGAGGAAGCCGTCTGCTCCAAAGAGTTTGAAGGGGCCGGGGGGCATTGCAGGAGGCGGCACCTTTGGGCACGACTCTTGGCAGTCCTGGCAAGAGCAGACCTGACCTCCAGACGGTGTGGTCTCATTACACTTCAGGGCACGTCCGTTGTAGGGTATCACGCCCTTTGGTAGTCCCTCAGTGTCTCCCTCTTTTACCAGGTTGAAGTCGATGTCCAGTGGAGCCAGGCCGTTACTGGAGTCTCCCTGGAAGTCATACCAGTTCTGGGGGGTGCACAGCTTGGCGCCATAACGACCACACATGGTTGCGATCGCGAAGCCCCCTGTGGCGGGGATCCTGACGTTCTTACAAGACTGGAAGGCGGCGTCGGCAAAGGTGGTGGTGAGGAATGCCTGGTAACCTGTTACTCCCTCCCTTGTAATGTTGGTTATTGGGTTAGTGATGTTCATGACCTTTGTGATTTTTACTGTCTGGCTCTGGTTGGGGCTGCAGGTGTTGATACAGTGCAGGTGAGCAAAGTTTTCAGCGCAGGAAGGGCAGCGGACCAGCACGGCCTTGGACAAGGACAGACTCTTTTCGAGGGATGTCAGCTGCTCTATGGAGCAGCAGGCGTAAGTGTTGTTCTCTCCACGGTCCAAAATGGGACACACCTGCAAGAAGAGGGGTTATTTTTTAAACTGAGACTCAAACACTTCTCATCAAAGAAACACTTTTTTTACATGAATTCTCTAGAGACAAAGGAGATTTATGATTTATGCTACTGAGCTTTATTCAGTCATGTTCTCTGCTTCACACCACGCTGGCTCTACAGACCGTTTTGAGTTTCTTGTAGTGCTGTCCTGTGAGGTGTCGGGCAGGGCTGTAGTTGAGACAGGGGACGATTGGTAAAATGAGAGAGCCTTCAACAGATGGGTTAATACCACACTCGTCATAGAAAGCGCAGTATCCCGGCTCGTGCTGGGCCTCCGACAGAGCCTATGCGGAGGTGGGAAAAGAAGACACACATTTCAAAATTCTTTATATGTTAAATTAGCCGTGAGTTTTTTTTTTATATGCATTAGGTATATTTTTTACACCAACCTGCATCTGCCTTCAAATGTTTTACCAAAATAATTTCCATAAATAAAAGTTTAGGATGATATTATCAAAAAAAGCTGATTTGATTAGTTTTCTTTTTCTATGGATATTAACCCATAAATGTTATAACAGTGTCATAATGACTTTAGTACTGTACTGAGTCCTGCTGTGTCAGCTGCTTATTGCCATCTTGTAAATTGCAGTACGTTCAAGTTCAAATCTGTTATGTATGCTCAAGGTTGATTAAATCAACATTTAGAATTATGATATTAATGTTACAAAGCAATATATCGTTTTCAACTAAAGAAACTGTCGTCTTTTTACAAATGGCCCCGTTTATTGGTATTTTAAAAAACCTGTCTAAAGCCCTGTGTAACTAGAACCAATTTTTTTTTTTTTTTTTTATCAGAATCAACTTTATTAGCAAGTTATGGGTAAGTAAAGAGAATAAATTCAAGGAATATGACTTTTTTTTACAATGCTCTCACTTATGTACACAGAAAAATGGGCACCAGCTCAACTATGATATTTGTATCTGTCTTTTGAACATTACAACCAGTTTTAACATTAAACGGCATAATATAGAGATAATCTTTATTATTTTATCAGAACTTTCCGCTGGATGGGAGACTAAAATTCTGAAATGAATTAACATAAACAGATA
>JBAJHX010000076.1:7584245-7604053 GCA_037176925.1 Amniataba percoides
ATAATCTTTATTATTTTATCAGAACTTTCCGCTGGATGGGAGACTAAAATTCTGAAATGAATTAACATAAACAGATATAATGTAAAATATAATAGACACTGTATTATGCATTTCATTTTTAAATATACACACATTAATATAAATTACATATTATACTTAATATGACATATTTTTACTTTATTTCTGTGTTGTTTTTTTTATGTAGGAAATAAAGATTTTCTATACAGTTGAACTCATAACAGACATGTCATTTGGGCACAAAGAAAGCCAAACAAAGGAAGAAAAATTATCTGACCACCTTACCATACAAGACAGAAAAACAGTCAGGACTGCAACACGGATCATGATGATTCCTGATGGTTTTTCAGCAACAGAAGAATCAGTGCCCTCAGGTATAGTAAAATGGAGTGTATATCAATCACTAGTGCCTTATTGGCAGATACATTGGCCAAAGTTAGACAGTGAGAGGTGTAGCGCCTAAGTCGTCCTGTCTCCCCTGTTGTCCGTCCAACAGTGTTGGGGTCGAGGAAGGAGAATCATCATGACTGGTCCAGGATCAGCACTCCTGTGATGTCACACAGTTCTTATCTGGTCTGATGCAGCTGCTGGCCAATTGCAGCAGCGTATGATCAATTTCTCTGTCTTATAATTAACATGGGAGGGAGTATGACAGGGTTGCTCGGGAGATCCGGCATAGCAGTGGGAAATAACAGGAGATTCCGAAATAACAACCACACCCAGTTCCTCACCTGAGTCACATATTGTTACTGACCCTCTGCAACTTTTGGTCTTTCTGTTGAAGATAGATAAGCACGAAAAATTAGTTGACCTGAAACTGCTAGTGGAAAATAAAATGTTCTTAGGTTTAAAAAAAAAAATTGTTTGCAAAGTACAATATGCGATACAGTGGAGTACCTGAACATGACCTTTAAACCACCATATAAGTGACACTGTTGTGTGCAGAGTGCACATATTTGCTGATGATACATTTCTGTGTTAAATGTGTTAAAAACAAAAAGGCTTACATCTAACAGGAAAGATCGTAGCAGGACACCATGCCAAGACAGCTTGATTGAGCGCTTCCTGGATCACATTCTGCAATCTAAGATGAGCTTTGCGATTATTGTTGTTCATATGTCAAGGTCATAGCTAAGATAAAGCTTTCAGAGCGAGGCTTCATGGTCATGCCATAGGGACATCAGGGCGAAGGTACATAACCGTTTGAATTTGTGATAAACAGAGATGGTGGAAAAGACAAGAAGAAATGGGGCAGATAGGGTGGTGTTCTTTGTTCCTTCTCTGATAAGTCACGACAACAGCTTGAATTTTGTAACTTGGCCAGCACACCAAAAATTGTTTCAGTTTGTGGTGGGTTCAAATCAAGAGGTAAAATCATGTGATTTATCAGCATTGGTATCTATCTAGCTAATGTTTGCAGTGCTCAAGTGGCGATGAGATTTAATTATATTCATATGGAAAAGCATCTAATGTTTTCTGTTTACAGTGTTTCACCTCATCCTTCTGTCAATATATCAATTTTAATTCTAATTTATTTCTTTATTACATTATTCCCACTCTGTTTTATCATCTCTGTATTACCTACAGAGACGCTGTGTTCTGGCTCCTGTTCTTTATGACATGATATCACATAAAAGGGAGACTCTGCCAACTTTTAATTTATTCTAGAAACATTAGCAAACAAAGTCAATGAACACCTGTATTTCTGAAAGAGATGAAATCCAAGAAAAAAGTCAGTGAAACATTAAGACCACAGGGAGACAGTACCAACCCTTCACCTACTGTTTAACTGTTATTTTAAATGTACAGAAACACATTTTATGAATAGGTATTAAATATTCAAGAATGTCATTTTCACATGTTTTCACCTTCACTGCACAAACATTTACGAGGAACTATTTAAATTTGTACCACACTTCAAACAAACATGTAGAGGAGTAATTTCATTAATAAATAGGGTTCTGAATACATCATATTTTTTAAGCACAGAATATGCAAATGTTGTTGGTTATAACCTTTTTAAACTGAGAACAATCATACAAAGCAATTACAACTAGAGAGGTAAAAAAGAAAACACAAAAAAATTAATTATCTGACATGGAATTTCAGATGTTGGACACAAACACATGATAAATGCAGAAAATGTAACAGTCTTGCAGATACTTAACACAAAACAAAACAAAAAAGGGGAATTAAATCTAAATTTCTCTGACAACACAAAAGTAACATTTTCAAGAACAATATTACATTTGACTTTTTATGAAGCCAGCCAAGAACAGCATTTTAAATATACTGCTTGATCTTTTTAATGTTTCTGTATGTTTGTCATTTAACAAAAGGCACCGCTTTTCACAAATACTGTTGCATTTCATGACTCACTGCTCATAATACTTATCTGCTGATGAAATTACGTTTTACTTTTATTGCTGTGCATATTTATATGTAAAATTGTACTAAATGACAGTGAAACTTTCAATAGGGATGGATTATGGATTTTCTTTCAGTGTTAGATACAAATAAAAAAGAAACAACCAACTATATGAATCACATCATCTATTATATATAAGCTGTATATGTATATGATTAATGATATAATTTATCCTCAGGGTCCTGATAAAAGTGAATGCCTGAAGTCACTTATAAAGAAGAAGAAGAAGAAGAAGACCCTTTATTATCCCCTAATGGGGAAATTTACATTATAAAGCATATTTAGACTTAATTTCAGCTTACATATATTATATTTCTATACTCGCTCAGGCTTTCAATTATTATGTAATTATTCATTTGTAATTATGCATTATACATAAAGCTGTAGAAAATCATTTGCCATCTGTTCTCAAAGGTACAGAATGTTGGAAAAGTGTCTGAAGCTGAGACCTTGCTGATCTCGCATCCAGATAAACACACTTTCCCCTCTTTACAATCAGGTCCTTATCAATGATTATTTATGGAGCACACATCGTGCAGGCTGGATGGTGGCCTGAGCAGTTTATCTTGACATTTTGGACTCCGACACAGGTGAAGGGTAGTTTCCTCAGAAAGGTCTGGGTTATCAGCTGAAAACTGTCTGAGAGGGTATAAAACCTGTGCGTGATGGAGATAGGAAGATCCTCAAATATCTGAAATTGCTATCAGATTATCTGTTTTATCACGGAGTGACGATTCATCTGACAGATGGATTTGCATTTAAGATTTAACATTTGAGGCGACTCAACTGTAAGTTACTTAATTAAATTCTCTAAATATGCACTGTCATTTCTTTGACTTTATTTTTGAATGCTTTGTAGAGATGTTTGAGTTTCAGTGAGCAGATAATACAACCTGGCTCTTTTCCCTGCACTGGCTGCAACTGTTTAGTTATTATGAAAGCCCAAACTGATTCAGGGCACTTCCATCAACACAGCCCTTGTTGCCAAAAAACAAAAGAAAAAACTGTTGTTACATGGTGTTTCTATTTGGGTTTCATCGGAGGAGGTCACTGGATGAGAGGTAACTTGATGAAACTCAAACACTTGTGCCTGAGGTACGTTACAGAGCTCTGATACAACATGATTCGTTCTGAAATCAGCATTTGGAGTGGGCTCAAACAGCATTTAAAAACTTTAATATTTGTGTTTTACACTGCTGAAATTGAGCTTTGGCCTTTAAACTTGGACTAAATTGAGCAATTGTCAGACTTTCACACAAAACTCTGTTTTTCTGTTTTTATGAGCGATAAGTTACTTGAAACCACCTGAACCTTTGAGGTGTTAAAGACTCATCCACCGTGTTTGAATCAGACCAGCTTCCTGTTACTTCCTCCTACTGTTAATGTAAAACAGACCCCTATGTCCCCCTTCCTTTTGTCTCATTAGTCAGTTGTGACATTATGTTCATGTCTGCTGTGGTGGCTGTCACCACGTTGGTATGCAGGTGTCACTACTCTCAGTGTCACTATAAACTGCGCTTTATTCTTCACTCAGTGATTGCCCACCCCCTCAGACGTCTCTTTGTACTGCGTAGCAGATGAATCACAAAGTGTCTAGTCAGCTAGGGAGTGAGCAGCCCAGGGAGTCAGCTGTCAATAAAACACACACACACACACACACACACATTTCATGTTGCCATAACACAGGTGACATTTATAGTATGAATTATGACTCTGTCCCACTGGATCCCAGCAAGAAATGGAAACAGAGGCACACCTTGATAAATTGGAGCCAGTACTAATATTAAATATACTTGTGCTTTTCCTGCTAGGAAATGTTTCGATAACATGCGACAGAAGTAATGTGTTATGCTAGCTAATGTCACTGTATAGCCAACTGACCCTTTTCTAAACACAGCTGAAGAAAATCAATACTTAATCAGCATTAATCATTAAGTTAATTTAGCTATTCACGTTGGCAGACAATAATAATCCCAGCCAAACCTCCATATGACTGCCAATGCACGCTTGTTAAAGGGTGTAAAATATAATTAGTTACAGTTTGAGCTGCTCCTTCTTTGCTTTTCATAGTTTTATTGCACCATATTGTCTGATTCACTGGTGATTGTGTTATTGATGTGACTTTATTTGCTGCCTTGGAACTGTTATTGATTCATCAGTGCTCCAGTGTAAATTAAATCAATACTCTGACAGCAGCGATTACACCCTGAACCAAGAGCCAGCGTGAAACACGCCCCATACATGTGTACATAACCATTGTTTTTTAAATTACATAAAAACCGAATATGTGGGAATGGTGACACACTGAGAAAGTCTTCAATATCAAACAGAACTCTTAGGGAATCATGAATTTATTCCAGAAAAGTCAACATGTCGAGGACAAAAAACGTTTGCTATCCCTATGAAAAACACATTAGCGTGAAACATAAAAAGTAAAACTCATGGCTCATTTAGAGAGTTTATGACATTTTAGTACTAATATAGAACTTGAAAATACAAATAAAAAGTAAAAAAAAATACATGCAACTGTTTAGTTTTTAAAGTTCAAAAAGTAACCGTGACTATCTGAACTTTAAAATACAGTGAGTATGAAAAAGGGAGGAAAAAATAGACAAGTGATTCAAAATCTGCGCTGCTTGTTAGGTCCATAGTCTCCAGGTCCAGGGAGGCCTCTGGGGAAGCCACCTTGGCCTCCTCCGGGCATGTTGTTGTTTCCTGGCCCCGGTATCATCGGGGCGTTCTCAGCAGCCATGCCGGGAGTGCCACTGGGGCCAGAATTTCCACCCAGAGAGTTTCTGTTCATGGGCATCCCGTGGTTGCCCATATGCATCCTCATGTCTTGCTCCCTGTTTTCATTGAAGTTACCCCTGAAGCCCTCCTGCTGCCTCTTCAGCATCTCCTCATTGCGCATCCTCATCTCCTCATCTCTCCTCCGGCGCTCCTCCTCCTGCCGGAGCTCAGCCTGTTTCCTCTTCTGTACCTCCTGGCTGTGGAGCTCCTCCATCCTCCGCAGCTCCTCCTGCCGCCTCAGCAGGTCCTGCCTCATCAGCATCACCTGGTGCTCGTGCCGGGCCGCCTCCATCTCGGCCTCCAGCTTCTCCTGGGCCTCCTTCATGTTGCGTTCCACCATTTCGTACTGCTGCTTCTCCATCTCCATCAGGGCCTTCCAGCGCATGGCGTACTCGTACTCGAAGGAGCCCGGCTGGGCAAACCGTGGGGGCTGTTCTCGCTCCTTGTGGTACTGCTGATTTTTGTTGATGAGCTTCTCTGACAGCCCCTCCTCCTCGTCCAGCTGCTCCATGGGCTCCACCGTGACAGGTCGAGGGAAAGCTGTGAGAAGATAGGCACCGTCACCACACTTATCCAAGGCCTTCCTTGCTGCCGGCTTTGAGGTGTACTCCACGATCCCCTTCCCCGTGGGCCTCCCCCGGTCGTCCACGATGACCACAGCCCTCTCTATCTGGCCAAATACGGCGAAGGCCTCCTCCAGCAGCTCGTTGGACACAAAGTCTGGCAGGTTCTTCACAGTCAGAGCAGCACCGTGGGTCGCAAACCTCACCCGTATGGGCCTGCCTCTGAAGGGGGTATCGTCCAGCTCGGCTCTGGCGATCTCTGCAATGATCCTGGTCTCCAGACGGATGAAACCGAAGCCCCTCTCCTTGTTGATGAAGATCTCATTGGCCTTGCCATACTTGGCGAACAGCTTCTCCAGGTCCTCCTCTGTGACCCCAGTGGGCAGGTTGCCCACAAACAGCCTGCTCCGCTGGGTGAAGGTCTTCTCCCCTGGCTTTCTGAAGCTCTGCAGGTCCAGGGTCAAGGCCTCATTTGGGTTGCTCTGCTCGGTGCTCTCTGGCTGCTGCCCGTTCGTGTTGGTCCCTCCTCCCGGTTTCTTCTGGTCTCCGGGCCTATTGGGGCCGTGGTTCTGCTGGGGGCCTCTGTTTCCCTGCATTTTTCTGTGGCAGAATTTAAAACCCGAGTCGACGAATCGCTCGATTAAAAAGGAAACACAGGCAGACAGACTCTCCGCAGAGACGGTGTCGCACAAAGAGCAGCAAAAATGGCGAAGCTGCCGCGGCGCTATTGTGATCTCATACCTGTGCGACTTTTCTATATGAACGCGTGACGTTATCTGTATGCGACGGGGCGAAGAAAAACAAAAAAAATCAGACCGGTTTTAATTTTTTTATGTCGTTTATCTTAAATACGTTTAACTACTGTATCGCTTGTCTTCGTTGAGGTTTATAGTTTCTATAACAATCATTATATACAGCTTTTAGTTTCTACGTTACTGTTTTTATTCTCGCTCTGTGTGCGGCTTCTCGCGAGACTACGCGATGTGATGTTGAGCGGGGGATTTCGCGGGAACTGTCTCTTCTGCTCGCTGCCAGGGAATAAAAACTGTGATTTCTGAAAATATAACTTAGTCTTATTCTTCAGAACGGGTATCTGCTGAAGATTGAGGCTCATTTCTCTAAGGTAAGGTTATTAAATCTCTGATAATAGTGATGTCATCGAAAAAAGATGGCATGTTTTGAAGCGACTAGCTGTCATTAAGTTTGGTTAAAACTCGAGTTGCTAGCTTGTTAAACGACTTTAAAAAGCGCCCTTCAGTCTTTAAAGGAGTGTGTAATAAAGCAGATGTATTTTCACTTAACTCGTGTTCCGCCTTTGCTTCAGGAGTCATGTTCTCTGAGCTGAGCGCCCGGACCGATGGCTCCTCTCTGCTCTGCCGTCCCACGTCTGAGCACCAGGGCCCGGTGTTTGAGAGGGCTGCTCCGGCCTACAGCCTCTGCTCCGACCGCTACAATGTCGGGGAGCGGAGCTTCAGCCGCCAGTATGCGCACATCTACGCAGCACGGCTCATGCAGATGAGGCCCCTGCTGTCAGAGAGAGCCCAACAGAAGTGGGGTGAGCTCAGGGGACACTTTTACATGTGGCTCTAAAGCATCTGAATTATGTATGTTTCATCTTTTTTTCTCTGTCTCTGCCAGGATCAGATGTGCTCATCAGGAAGCTGTGTGATCTTCAGACAGGGGAGCAGTGTTGCATTGTGGGCACCTTGTTCAAGCGTATGGAGCTGCAGCCGTCTATTCTTAGAGAGATCAGTGATGAGGTATGTTCAGTTCGTCCATTTCAACCCCCTGTGTCCCAGAGAAAGAGCTGTTAATTAAGATGTATAATTTTCCGTCTCTTTCTGGCCTCCAGCACAACCTGCTGCCTCAGCCTGCACGAGCCAAATACATCAGTGAAACGGATGAGCTGATCCTGGAGGACGAACTCCAGCGGATCAAGCTGGAGGGCAAGATTGACAGAGACAAGTGTGTCACAGGTTAGATTTTTATTCTTGAGGTTAAGACACTGATGCTGCAGAAACGTTACTAAAGTGTTGCAGTGTCACCTCCCTGTGCAGCTGTGATTAGTTGCACCTTTTCCTCTTTCAGGTAGTGTTGTTGCAATATATGGAACTGAGAGGAATGATGGGAAGTTCACAGTCGAGGACTTTTGTATGGCTGACCTTCCTGCGCAGACCCTGAGACCTGCGCTCAGCTCTGACAAGTAAACCCACACGCGCGCACACACACACACACACACACACACACACACACACACACCTTAAATCCGAGTCTGTTCGAGTCCGAGCTAAAAGGTTCTAATGGTGTTGTCTGTCCTCATCCAGGTTTGTGCTCCTGACCTCAGGACTTGGTCTTGGTAGTAGTCAGGCCGACAGCATGCTGGGGCTACAGTTGCTTGTTGACATGGTAACCGGTCAACTCGGTGACCAGGGGGAGCAGAGCGGAGCAGCAACTATCTCCAGGGTCCTTCTGGCTGGAAACCTCCTGAGCCAAAGCACCCAGGACAAGGATGCATCAACGAAGGTGAATTGAACTTGTTTAACCTAACGCACAATGGCTTGTGTGTATCTTTATTAGTTTTATTCTTGTAGACGAGATGCAGAATCTGATCTTGATCACTTAAAAAAACATTGAAAGACACTTTTTTTTTTACCCTTTTTGTGTGTCAAGGCCAAATACCTCACTAAGAAGACTCAGGCTGGCAGTGTGGAGGCTATCCGTCTGCTCGACGAGCTGCTGCTCCAGCTGGTGGTGAGTCTTCTTCACCCTCTATGTGTATATGCATTTATTTTATTTTGTTCAATATAAGGATACTGTGAGCAGATTGAATACAGTGAATACAGTCAGAGATTTTGCCATAATGTTTCCACTCACTTCACTATATTTGGTTGTTACTCTGTTATTACTGATTTTCCATATAATGGTTTTTCCCCCAAGAAAATAGGCTAAATCATGATTACATATAGAGTAAGTATGGATTCTTTGGACATAAGCAACAACTACATACTGCACAGAGTGGCATAAATGATTGTTTAAAGAGTCCATTGGAATAAAAATGAATCAACAACAGTTCTAGTAGATCAGAGATTATTTAGAGGGTGCAGCTCTGAAATGAATTCTTTTTCATACTAAGAAAGTGCTTAGATCATAAGCATTGGGGATGATTCATGCCTGTTATCAAAGATGGCTGGACACAAATGCGAGGGAAATTATCATGGATTTACAAAAGTCACTGTCACGCCGTCCTTGTGTTCTAGGCCTCAGTACCAGTGGATGTAATGCCAGGCCAGTATGACCCCACCAACTACACCCTCCCACAGCAGCCTCTGCACCGCTGCATGTTCCCCTTGTCCTCGGTGTACCCCACACTACAGCTGATCTCCAATCCTTACAGAGCTGACATCGATGGAGTGAGGTAATAAAATCACTGTCATTGTCTTTTATATACATGCTGCCTTGAATCTCAACCAAGTGCGCATATGTCTAAGACTGCGTGTTTGTATGTGTATGTTTCCACCAAGGTTCCTGGGCACGTCAGGCCAGAATGTGTGCGACATTCAGAAATACAGCAGCATGGACAGTCACTTGGAAATACTGGAGGAGACTCTACGGCTCAGACACCTGGCCCCAACAGCACCTGATACATTAGGTTAGTCAAAACAAGTTGATGCAGAATAACACAAACTTTCCAGCTGATATGAGATCAAATTATTCACACTGTTTCCTGTGCACTTTGTGTCAGGTTGTTACCCATTTTACCAAAAAGACCCTTTCATCTTGGAGGACTGTCCCCACGTTTACTTCAGTGGCAACGCCCCAGCCTTTGAGTCCAAGCTCATCAAAGGTCTGTGTGTGATGTATACATGTAGGCATAATGTTAAATGACTGCTATTGTCTTTATTTAGAGCTGTTCTGTATATTGGCATCATTTTAGCCATGTTATTACATTTAGCCTTTTTTCCTCCTTTCCGCTATGCCAATGTAGTTTTCCCTTTGTCTTCCTGCTAGGTCCCGATGGCCAAGAAGTCCTTTTGGTTACAGTTCCAAAGTTTAGCAGCACCCAAACGGCATGCCTGGTTAATTTACGTACTCTTGATTGTGAGCCAGTCAGCTTCTCAGCCTTCTCTGCTGACGATGATGAGGAAAGCGAGATGAATGTCAGCCACTGAGGGTCCATATCCACATTTGGTACAACACGCTGACACTTCCCGGGCACTGTTGATGCATATTCAGACTTATTTATCCTGACGACAGACTAATCACATCAACTTCATGCCAAGACTCTCCACTCCCTCTTGCACTGATGCTGTCCAGTATCATAAAGGTCAATGAACTGCTGTCCAAAATACAATGTAAGGTTGCTTTAATTGTTTCCTTTAAGGTGGTTTTTATAAGGCTGAAAGAGAAGCAACACTGATATTCTAGTATTAAACAGGAAACAGAAATTGGTTCTCACAATGGTGCTAAAAGAGAGAAGACAAGCGTTGTGTATTAACAAGCCTTTATTTGAAAAATAACTACCCCAGCTGTGTCTGAGGAACCATGACAGAAGACTCTTTCCCTCCTCTGACTCTTCCCTCCTACCAACTCTGAACAAATGCTTTTAAACCTTTAGTGACTGTTCAAACTGTAAAAAATGCATGAAGACTGTAAATACTTCAACTCTGGTGAAATAAAAAAAAAATGACATGACTTTTGCATCAACAATGAACATCTTTTCATTAAGCAAAAAGCATTCATAAAAAGGCTGAACAGGGAGTCTGAAAGATGCGGTGTGAACTGTCAAACTAAAATATTATTTAACAAGAGGCATTTTGTTAAGTAATAGATATACTATATTTATACAATTAATATAGTTAATAATCTGTACGTTTTCATTGCTCCATGTTGTACAAAGACAGGATTCCTCGTTTGATTCTTTATCAACCTGCTCAAGTACAACAAGACAATGAAAACTACAAGGAGGAGAGGGTGGCTGCATGTTTACTGAATCGTGTGTGTTTAGTTTAATAGTCGTCAATCTTGTCCTCATAGTTATAGTCCAGGATGGAGTCTGTGAAACCGCCGGGTGTCGAGGACTGTCCCTCCCCTGTCATCCATGAGTCATACCAGGATGTGGAGGTCTCTGGCATCGTGGGAATTGTGGTTGTTGTTGGGGGTAACGTCGTCGTCGTCGTCGTTGTCGTTGTTGTCGTTGTTGTCGTTGTTGTCGCTGTCAAGCTTAACCCCATTAATTTCAGTCGCTGAAGGCGACGGAGACGAGCTATCTTGAGCCTCCTCTGCCTGTCGGTGAGTTGAGAATTCTGTGAAAACCCGTTGTTGCTGTTAACCACACGCCTGTTGCCGTTAACTGCGGGGTAGTGTAGTCTGTTGTTGCCATAGCTGAGTCGAATGGGCTTGTTGCCACGGAGGGCCATAATCTGCAGAGAAATGAGGAAACATTTTTTGAAGTACTAGATAGACAAGCATTAAGGGTGTGGTCTGTTTAGGATTGCAGTGCCTCACCTGTTTAATGCGGTCCCAGTTGGACTTGGCCAAGTTGAAGCTGCAGGCCGTTGCTCCTGACTGGTAACCCACCACGCAGAGTTTGGTCACAGGGGAGAAGCCCTCAGCTCGAGCTGTAACACGGTACTCCCCCGGGTTAAGCAGCCGCCAGTAGTCTCCCGTTGGGGCTACAATTACAGAGAATGGGCAGATATTTTGCTTTAAGAACAGAGGGTGAGTTGAAACCTATAATGAGACCCAAGATGGGGATTAGAGGAAGTCTTTCACCAGACCTGTAGTGACATCGTGGTTTATCCCCTCTACAGACACAGTGGCATTTGCAATGGGGTTCCCCTGCTGGTCCTTCACAATGCCCCTGATGCCGCGGTGCACCTGGTTCGACAAGAGGACACGTTTAAGTGGGTTTAACTCGTTTAAGTTGTGTTGCCACGATCAGGCACTACTTTAACTTGTTAACTGTTTTTAGGGGGGGGGGATTTAAAATCTACATTCGCTAATCAGATTTGGTGAAACAATAAATACTATTTAGAAAGGGAAGGATAACAGAATACCCCACGAGTCTCTTCAACATTGATCTAAACTTCTTTCCCTTATCAAACAAACTGTAGGAATACTGTCAACAAGAGTTGAGAGTCAACATCCATGCTGGCAGCTTTGTGAGACCATGCAGAGTGGTGCTCTGCGCTTGATGCTAATATGTTGATGTTTAGTCAGTAGTACGTTTACCATGTTCACCATCTTAGTTTTGTATGGTAGTTTCTGCCCAAAATGTACAAAGTACAGCAGAGGGTGATGTGATTTATCTAGTTTTGCATGTATTTAGTCATTAACCAGAGTACTGAAGGAAGTACCCCGGTTAATGATCTTGAGCTGTGGATGGTGTGAGATAAAAAGCTTCAAGTTGAGGGACGTAGAAGCTGACTTGTAACACTACTTCAGTCTGTTCAGCAGAGTGCAGAGTTTAAAGGAAACTGCGTGTCACGTGCTGTGTGTGTGGCTCACCTGCTCCATGAAGATGAGCATTGCCTCTCTGTTCTTCTCCCACTCGTTCGCCAACTCACTCTGATGAGGGAACTTGTCACATCCCAGGAATATGGACAGCTCGAAACAGTTGGTGTGCAGGTAGCTGAAATCATTCATACCTGGAGGGAAGTGAACAGAGACACAAACTTCAGAGCCTGCACCGCACATATCGTCCACCAGGGTGTGTTGTAAATACACGCCGAGAGTTCAAATACCTGAAAGACATGACAAACCTACTGGCCCCCACTTACTTCCTGTGATTGGCCTCCATTTGGCGCGGTTGACGAGGCCGTGACCCCCGATGTTGTCTCCTTGGCAGGAGCCGTGGTAGTTGTGCGTCATGGTCAGGTGTGTGGAGGCGTAGGAGACAGCCAGCCACCTGAAAAGGGACTCGTCTGCAATCGCCCGAAGCTCGTCCTCGGGCTCAGCGTACTGGTAGCCGGCGCTTCTCCCTCTGTCATCCTCTTCCTCCTCTCTGTGGCCATAACCTTGGTTGTAACTCTGGTCGTAGCCGTGGTCGTATCCGCGGTCATAACCACGGTCGTAACTGTGGTCGTAGCCGTGTTCATAGCCGTGTTCGTAGCCGTGGCCCCTCCACTCCTCCTCAGGCTCTGCATGTCCCCTTACTCTCCACTCTTCCTCTGGTTCTTCTTGGTAGCCCCTTCCCCACTCTGTCACGTCAAAACCTTCATCCTCATACCTGCAAAAAATGACTCCGGTTGAATTTGTTTTTCAACATTATTGTAATTGTGAGTTGTTAGAGGAGAGTTTTGCTGGAGAGAGAGGGGGATAAATGAGTGCTTAGGAAATAAATGTGTGTGTTTAAAGCAGGGAAACGACAACAGAGGGCTGTGGTGCAGAGGAGAGAGGGGCTCATACTGTCTCTTCTTGCGGCTGTGGGGTTTCTGGCTCTCTGCAGGCTTGTTGAGACGTAAGCTGTCATAAGGATAGGCCACAACCGACTCCCCGCCCTGAAGGTTCGCACCCAACACAAATGGATAGCTTTTCATCCAGGAGATTATGGCCCTGGTTTCCACAGCCATCTGGAACAAAAACAGGAAGGTCAGGATCACACAAATAGTGGAGGTAAACCCCACGTAAACACAGTATACCTTCATTTTTGTGAAGGCATATATGATTAGCTGGTTGTAGGACACAACAGTAATCTCTCCTCCTTACCGAGCTGTTGGTGTCGAAGTTTTCTGGTATGGGGACGTGATGATTGGGGGTGAGTTTGGGCACCATGCCCTTATCTTCAGCATCCCACAGGATACCGTTCAGGTCGGGGAAGTTCTGGAAGATGTCAAAGCCGTCTTCAGTGAAGTGTCCCGTGGTCCATCCACTCAACTCCGATCCCTGTGGAGGAGAATTTAGATAAGCGACACACAGAGCCACGTCCCCCCAGGCCACCACCACACCACATCTGGCATTTCCTTTTTGTTATCTTTTTTGCCTGTTAAGTAGAAACATGTTTTTTTGTATGATGGCAATCACTGACCGCTTCAAAAGCTTCCTCGTGTCCGTCAGGGTTGAGCGAGGGCACAAGGTGGATGCGTATTCCCTCCACCAGCTGCTGGGCTCTGGGGTTTCTGTCTTTGTACTCTTTGCACAGGTACTGCATAAGAAGCAGGATCATCTCCCGGCCCAGCGCCTCGTTTCCGTGGAGACCTGCTGTGAAGCGCAACTCTGGCTCACCTGCAGAGACAACCAGACAAAACTAGTTATTTGTCCCCTCACAATAATCTGCTGACTTCCACCTGGTGTTTATTAGGATTTACAGTGGTGCCATCGGGGGACCTAACAGTCCTCGTGTTTTGATTTCTAACAATAGCAATTTCAGACTGTTGGGGACCTCTGAGAGAGAAAACAGCTGCTGTTGCATGTGCCTGCAATGAATACACACTTCTAAGATTTTATTTTAGATATAGACAATGCATAATGAAATACATTGCACAATAAGCTATTTGATTCAAAAACACAGTCCTGTCTGAATGTTTCACAGCCACATATACACTGTCCCACCTATTTCATGCTCTGTTGGGTTGCCAGAGATGATCATGGCCATAATTTCCCGTCCCTTGGAGCTGCGGCCCAGGCTGTAGATGCTGGTGATGTTGGGGCACTCGTCATTCACAGACTTCATGAGCTGAATACGTGAGACAACAATGAACAGTCAGTGTGCAAAGTATTACACAGCATTAAGTAGATACATTATTTCTGAAACAGTTGACGGTTACCATTCAAACCATTATCATTAGACCCTTTTTTCACATGTATGTCACAGCAGGTTAACAATACCGCAGATTATGAAGTCAGCAATAGGTCGATCTGATTTATTTGTGATTTTGAGAAAGAATCATCAGTAGTGCCCGTAAAAGTTGTGAGATTGTGGGAGTTGAGCATGAGCATTTCACTAATGTGGAAAGTTCATGTTGCTCTCCTGGTTCAATGTTTAATTGTGCTTGGGAAATTATTTTGTTTTAGCCTTTGGGAAAATAAGCTAGGATTTCATGTGGAATTCGCTGAGCCAGCTGAGGATACTCACTGCGACCATCTCTGTGTAGCTGTGATGTTTGAACTTCAAGTAATCCACCGGAGTCACTTCATTTTGCCTGTACTGCACATTGGCTGGGTCTGTGAAACAAAAACGAACAAAAGATATTACCGTTGTTTATTTAGTGTGTGTTTGCATATTTAGGAGTGTTTGCATGTCTGAGGCTTACCAGGCAGGGGGCAGCCGAGGACCTCCAACCTCATGCACAGAGAGCCGTTCCAGCTCTGAGGGATGATTCGGATGTAGCGGGCCACCACAGGCTCTGCCAGCTGGTTCATCACTGGAGTGTTCTTATCGCTGTTTCCAAAGAACAACTGGAGGAAAGAGACGAGGGAAAAAAGTGAGTCAGGAAGAGAGGAGGAAGAAATCAACCGAGGAGGTGCACTCACCCAGTCAGCGTAGCCGTCATGGATGGTGGTCCACTCTCGGCTGTCATTGCTGAACGCCAGGAAGTAGGACGACACATAGTCACCCCTGAAACCAGACGTGGGCGACATGTTGCATTTAGAAATGTAAAAAGAACCCCCCCCCAAAACTGTGCATTCATCTGAGTGTGTTTGTGTCTCACTCATTCAATGCGTCTCGTCCTTGCGTTATGACTCCGGTGAACTCTGTCTCCCTGCGGGCATCTATCTCGTACCAGTGCATCCTGTCCTCTGAGTTTGCGCACCACGCTCCACCTCTCATGTTATCTTCATCATCTGAGCCCTGGGAACCACAGAGGCCACAACACATGAGCCAGGTCCTGGGACTTGGTGACACTTTGAGCTTGCACATTTACTTGTGTGCAAATTCAAAGCAAAAAGATCAGCTTATCATGCACTGGCATGCAAGTCATTTGACTCAGATGCCCTGATAACTAGGAATTTATTGTTTGAATTACAAATCACCAGTGGGAAGCATAAACATTTTTCAGCTGATTTAATTATTTAAAGATTCTTTGACTATAAAGGCAGATGAAATAGAAACTGCCAAAGGAGCAGTCCAAGATGACAGACTCAACAATAACAAAATTTTCCAACATGTGGCTGGCGGCTGGTGTTTGTTGGCAGAACATAATAAGTGATGGCTGTAATGCGTGTAAGTCGCCGTGCTGTGATTGTCGCGTACCTGCATGTTCAGGCGTGCCCTCTGAGGCGCAAAACTGTACTGAGACATAGAAGAAGCTGAGAGCTGGTCAGACTCAATCTTATGAGACTCCATCCCCAGGGGCGGGCACTCTGCCACGTACGCACACACACAACAGAGGAAATCAAATCAATGTTAATTTTTTTTTTCATAAGAAAAGTGTATGCAGCATCTTCCAGCTTCGAACAGGCATCGACTCACTCTTTGGCTCCTTGTAGACACGTGGTCTGTTCCTGGCCCGCTCCTCTGCCTCCTTCAGCTTCCGCGCTCTCTCTGGCAAGGGTCAGAAAAACAGTCTTAATGCCAGATAAATTGCACTTGGATGAATATTTTGTCTCTTTTCTCTCTGCCCAGAAACGATCTAGGAACTCATTATTTTGTACATTTTATATGCCAAAAACCCCCAAGAGAACCTGGAGGGCTGAAGAGCCCAGATGTTGCAATTCCCCTCCCGGTCCAAATGTGCTCTGATCAAAGTCATCCTGACCCACAGAGTTTTCTGTTGAAGAAGACCACTGACTACCATTTATCATTGTCATTATTCATAGGCACACTGATCTGCGTGACACATTGACATGCAGCAGTTTATCACTGGTAGCACAACTGCTGCAAGTCTTGCGGACAATGGGAATGCAAAACATGTTTTAAGCTCATTCACCTACCGCACACACCCTGATGTGTGCAGACGCAGACAAACATCTTGCTTTCGTTACAGACGCTTCACACCTCAGAAACATCTGAGCGAAGGCAGCTAAAAATGCACTTCACCTTAACCCTGGATTGCAGTGAATCGTCCACACAGGAAGTGCCCTATTGACACCGGTCCTGACAGTGTCATACATCAACGCCTCCTGGGTTGCCGTAACCGCCAGATAACCTCACTCACACACAGCAGACACGTGGCAAAGAGGGGGCTGAATGCGATGTGGATGTCTTACTACATCCTCCGCCTGCTAATTCTCCCTTGTTTTCTCTTTCGTTTGTCACACTAATCCTCTGCAGGCAGATCTCTCTCTCCCCCCTCGTATCCGCTTCAGTCCAGCTCATGCACTGGCTTTCTGAACTTTTTTTTTTAAGTCTCCAATCTCCATGTTGTTTTGGGAAAGATGTACTCTTGTCCCTGCTGTGCAAGTTAAAGCAAGTACAAAAGGCCCGCTGACACAAGCACGGAGGGAAATCACATTTGCACGCTCTTATAGGTGAAATGTGATCCAAGGGAGTGAACACCTTAGAGCTGTTATCTGTTAGTACTCTTGAACTTGGGTCACAGGCCATGTTCTCTGCTTTGGCAACTGCAGGATTGTACGTAGTCTGACATGATTGTGCTAAATGTGTGTTATGTAAGGGGAAAAAAATAGGGCTCACATCTGGGTTTCTTTACCTCTCTCTTCCCTCTCTCTTTCTTTTTGCGCTCGCTCTCTCTCCCTCTCCATCCATTTGTTGTCTGTCTCGTCCTCTTTCCTCCCTGCAGAAAAATCAGAAAATCAAGGGCAATTTTATAGAAATGCCTTTGAATATACCAGCACTCGAGGTGCAGCAGTGTGTGTGCACGCTTGTCTGAGTTTTTGCAAGCCATGAGGAACAATAAACAGTAAAAAGGTCACTGAGGATTGGTTATAAATCTGGAAAGTTATTGACCTGTTTATCTCTTTTCCTTGCTGTCTGCTTAGTTGGCAGGAAGTCTCAGAGAGAGGTCTTAAGCTACAGCTTAACTAAAGGATCTGATATAAATCATTTGTGTATGCATATGGTTCAGTGTTGTGTATGTGTGTACATACTTAATCCGAATTCGTCGTAATCATCATACCACGTCTCCTCGTATGGAGGAGTAGCTGTGGGCTCATCTGCAAAAGAAAATAAAGGAAAAAACAAACAAGCATCAAGTCAGATGACTCATTCAGTCACTCAGAGGCTCCGCTGCATTACAAGTGAGATTTTATGAGATTACATAGTTTAATCTGCAAAGTTTTACAGGTTAGTTCAGCCCAGATTTATTCAACCACAGCGGCCATGCACTATTTGAATGCCACTGCGACGCCTGCCACGTAATTAAGATGTTAAAGCTTTAATTTACATTTACAAGAATCATAACAGAGTTGTGATCTGATGACAGGGCTTTTTTTTCTCGTCAACAACAAAACGAAGAGACAGTTTGTCTGTGGAAGCAAGCAAACCCACCCACTCCTGTTTGAAAAGTAGGGCAGGTTAGCTCACAGACTCACTATAATGTTATTCCCATGTGTTGAGCTGCTCATGATTTCTCATCTGCTCAGAGCCTGAAGGCACAGATGGAGCAGACTCTTCATCTGCATCACAAGACTAAAGTGATTCCTTACAAACTAGACCACCTAATTGACAATTTGCCATGTTGACTGATGGAATTGGATGTTGACTGTCTTTGAGTGACAGCAGGTACCTGGCAAAGTTTCCACTTTGATTTCAGGGCTGATCTCTTTACCATCAGGGAAAGGAAGATTATCTGGCACCTCATCTGCAGGAGTGGAAAAACAGCACATAATAAAGGATTTAAATGGTCAGACAGAGGGATTATTGTACGTGTCCGAAGCAGACTGACGAGCAGAGAAGGCAGGACGGGCGAGTGTGACTGAATCAGTGGAAACGTTGGAAGAGCGGAGGTACAGTATGCTGGAAACACAGAATAATGAGAACATGTCAGTCCAGAGTGTCACAGAGCCACACGACACACAGTTTCCAACATGTGATGCTGTGGAAAAACTGGTTTAGTCACCGCTGACTTCAGGTGGACACAGGCTGGACGAGATAGCGACGGTCCTAAAAGTTTTAAGCATTACGTCAGTAAATTAGATCCTAAGGGATAACTGCATGTTATTCAGCTTCATTTTAAAGCGATCAAACAGTATGCTCTTAATATTAGAGGACTGACTTTGGAAGATTAGCCACTAAATGTTTCCCCATTGCCACAGACATATGAAAATGGTTATAAAATCATATTACCAATTTATAGTTGTTCAGGCTTAATAAATATCAGTGAGCACTTAACAAAAATGTTCAGTTGTGGCAACAAATCGAGCTGCCTCTTGTTTTAGCGACAGTGATTGAGTCATAATGACTTCAAATTGTTAACTGTGATTCAAAGTGAGAGGTTGTCTTAACTTGTGTTCTTTAGTTATGGAGCCAACATAAACCAACCAAAGTGGTCTTTCAGTGAACACATAACATCAAGTTATCAAGGAACAGCCCAGCATGCACTGTGTTTGGGGTTAAGATTCTCCAGAAAGACATTTTTCTCCTTTGTTTGTTTCTACAAGTGTGTCATGCTTTTTCTCTGATAAAATATTCACAATGGAATTCCACTTTAACACATTTCAAAATCTGGATTTAGTGATCAGTGTTTGGCTATTTCCGTAATAAAACAGCGAAGATGAGGCAGTGTGGGGCATGTTTTCCCAGTCTCAACATTTGACACCATCAAACTCAAAGTATGCCAAAGCTTTAGTTCTGTCTGCGTTCAATTTGTCTCTCTGTCGTTGCAATGAATCCCAAAAATCACTGCGACAAGAGATCATTAAAGCTTCATCTCATCACCCCACAAACCAAGCACGGAGATACAATGAGTCAGACATACATGTGGCGTCCCAGTAATCGGTGTCATCTGTCCCAACCTTCCCATCAACCTCAGGGGCAGGGAGGGTCGGGTCCACCTCTCTCCAGTAGCTGTCGTAGTTGTCAGTCACAGGAGTGTATGGTTCTATCTCGTCTGGTTTCCAATAGTCATCGTAATTGTCGGGTTTCAGGGTGGGCGACTCTTTCTCATCTG
>JBAJHX010000076.1:7615694-7626860 GCA_037176925.1 Amniataba percoides
CGCACGCACGCACGCACGCACGCACGCACGCACGCACGCACGCACGCACGCACGCACGCACACACGCACACACACACGCACACACACACACAGAGTCTAGCTTAGATGAGTCTGGCCTCTCCCTCCATGTCTGGCGGTAGATCACACACTCCTGTGAAGTGCATCTCCTTTCCCTTGCTTCCCTGCCCCGTCCCGGTTCTGGCCCCTCGTTCCCCCAGGCTGGGAGAGGACTGCTGGGCCTGTGGGTCTGGCGACGTCCCACGGGGGATCCCACCTGCCCGCCTCTCTTTCAGGAAGACCTCTAGTCGTCGCAGCATCTGCTTGGGGTTCTTTTTGGCAAACAGCTCCACCTCTGAAAAAACACAGAAACTGTGGGACTCACACTGGGATGACAATCTGTGTTTAACTGTTTCTGCAGTCTGACTATTGAGTTCAATGCACAGATCTGTGACTCATGTTTTAAAGGGAAATACATTTTTTTGTGTTCTTGCTGAGGGTTAAATGAAAGTGGACACATATCTTTCCTTTAAATATGAAGCCAAAGCCAACAGCACAAAGACAACCAGGGGAAACAGCTCTGTGAAATGGGAACAGACAACACCCACAAGCACCTCCAGGGCTCATTAACTAACATGAAGTCTCTCATTTGTTTAATCACTTTGTTTTTATTGTTTTTTAAGTGGATTTTGTTTCTTTCAGATAGAGGCTGGTTAGCTTTCCCCTCCCTTCCTACAACTCCCTCTGGAGCCAGATACAACTTTCTTTAAAAATCTACAGAAGCACTGTGTAGAAACAATACACTGTTTCTTTTACCTTTCAGTACAAAGCCAGAGTCAGCAATGGTCTTCTGCTGGGTCTTCCACAGTTGGTACAGGTGAAGATATGTGGCAACATAGAACTCATTCAGCACACCAACCACTTGCTGACGACGATTGCACTCCCTGATGTGACCGGAGACAGAGAGGAGCATTGGTGTGAAGAGATACTGTTTGACAATAGCTAGCAAGCCACACGCATACTTCAGAAGACAAGATTTAACAAAAACTACTGAGGACCAGTGACTCACTTGGACAAGGCCTCCTCTCTGAGTACTTGCAGAGCGATGCGGGTCATGTTGATTGACATCACACTGAATGGAAAGTTCTATACCAGAGAAAACACACAAGGAAATTTAGGTCCACATGGAATACTTGCAAAGGCTTCAAGAGCAAGTCCTGAAACAAGCTTGTCTTCTGGCTGATTTTATTGATCCCTGAGGGGAAATTCTCTTTTTTGCTCTAGTTTGCTCCATAGGAAGGACAAAGGTCAGGGTTGGGATACAAAGGAGCAGGTCTGGAGTGGGAGGGGCTACAGTATCTCTCTAAAGGATCAGAGGAATCTGATTCCTGAATCAGTTGTCTAAAATGAACGTAAACATGAAACAACTCTAGTAAACAAAACTCATTGACACATTTGCTTTTTTTGACCTGGTGATACCTGTGTAGGGTGTTGTGATAACTTGTAGATGTCTCTAGCCAATGGTAGAGTCTCTGGGTCCATCACGAAGTACAGAGTATGCATCAGTCCCAGGAAACCAGTGCCACGTAGGTCAGTGGCTGGGTCTGTACCTGCAGCCCAGAAAATAAACACAAAGAGTCATAGTGTTTCCCTTTTTGGGGTAAGTACTATCAGCTATCAGCTATAAATTTGTAAACAGATTTTCTTTTATAAAATACATTTCTATAACATTACCCTATCACACAGAGGCTGCAAAACAATTTATTTCAAGACTGAATGCTTCAATTTAGAGAATATTCAGTCTGCAGAATCAACATATATTCCATTGACCTTTGCTAACTAATCTCAAAACGTCTCTACAATGAAAAGCTTTTACATTGTGAAATAAGGAGCAGTACTACTGTGTTTATAGTGAGTATTTATAGGGAGTGTGGAGGTGTCTCACCCTGAAAGCCAATGCTTTCCCAGTGTACCCCATAGCGAGGACAGTCCAGCCTGCTGCCAATCAGCCTCTTGTAAATGGTCTGCAGGACACGCATGTGGACTGCTTGGCTGTTGTCCACATGGCCTATAGAAAACACACACATGCATAAATAAGCTACAGTGAAAATCAGCTCCTGTGACGATCACACAAACAGGCACACACAAATGCACTCACACTGTGCGATGGCAAAGACCAGATCTCTCTCCTCCAGGAGTTCTCTGTGGAGCCGTGGCGGTCCGAAGAGGAAGTGTGTGATTGCGGCCAGACCTGTCCTGCGAATGGTTGGCTGGATGTTCTTCTACAGATCAGAGTAGAAAAACCAAACACTCAAAAATGAAAACATTTTTAAAAATTAAATCAAAGTTAGAGCCAACTATACAATTCTTAATTAAATGCACAGGTAATCTACTTTACTCTGTCTTTAATATTTCTATCATAGTGAAAAGAAAAGAGTCCTGCAAATTCAATCTACTGTGAAAATTCTATTTTTGGCTAAACTGAGCAAAATGACTTCACACTTTTTACCACACTCTATTTACATTTAATAGTTCACCTGTGGGTGCAGATTTCCTGCTGTTGGACTGCACCATAGACTGAGTATGCATTGTATGTCCCTCTTTCATCAACATACTTTAAGTTCTTTATTTATCTCACTGATGAGTGACACAGGTCTTTATTTTTTAGACAGGTGTTTAATTTCCAGCCTTTATGATTTGCTTCTTAGCTGCTGCTAAAGTCTGCTGTTAATGCATCTATTTCACATTTCCAGCAATTCATGTCCCATACCTGGGAGGCTTTTATTGTGAAATCATCAGACTAAAATAGTTACTTGACATGACATAGTTCTTTCACTGATACAAATGATACTACGAAAATGTACATTACACTCAATTTACCATATGAGGCATTAATGTGTTTGCTTTCAGCCTTTATTTTTTCCAAAAAGCTGCCTCTCCTGCTATAGTTGGCTATTATTGAAATATCAGCTTTTACTTGAAATTTTTGTTATGTAGCATTCCTTACCAGCAAGTCCCCGAGGTCTGTGGTCTGGAAGTACTGCAGGGCTTCATTGAAGGAGATGAGCGGGGTTGGGTTTGAGTCCTCAGTGAGAGCTGGGGGGTTATTACATAAACACTTAGAACAGAAACTAATAGGAAAAAACTCACAAAAAAACAAAGTTGTCATCACGGGACACATCTGACCTGGTTGGACATTCTCCAGAGCCTCCCACTCCTGTCTGGCCTTTTCCAACTCCACATTTTCTTCTGTAGAGACAATATATAAAAAAATACGGTTAGAAAAAAGCACAACTGTGTCACACACACAAACGTCACCAGAGGCACTGATAGTGGATCACTATCTCCTCAGCCAGTGGGACATGGTGCAATGGCCGACACCCATCCTGTTCATTTTCAGTGATAAAGCCCTCCTGTCTAACAGACCTGCATCACTCAAGAGTGCCACTGAGACCCAGTGCTTCCACCAAGCAGGCAACCTGCACTCCTGAGGGAGGTTTTACCTGCAGTGGCTGCCTGGTATCTAGGATACACTCGCAAAATCCTGCGGGAAGAGGATCTGAGACAAAGAGGGGTTGTGTGAGAGTATGTGTGCTTTACCTGCAGGCACAGGCTGGTCCCCTCCGGCTGCCAGGTTCTGCAGAAGACCATTCTGCTTCAGCGCTGAAATCTGGACAATTACCAAACAATGGATTAGCTCACATTCAAGGAGGGCCATGTTGACTGGAGTGAGGTACTAAGAAATGAAATGTAATTACCGGCAGGGATCTGAGTGGCGTGCTGCCATTGGTGTGGTCTTTGACATTATGACTTATTATCAGGCCATTCATGACCTGAGGAGAAAAAAAAGTAGGAAAAAAGCCATTTCCAAATAAAACAGTTGCAAGGAAAACACATTACAATGGATCAATGAGCAGTGATTTTTAGCTGTACTCACAGGCTTATGGTTGGAGTGTCCATTGGTGATATCCTCTAATGGTTTACATTCACGGGACAAACCGTTCAGGCCCTAAGAGGAGCGCAGCAACACAGAGCAGATGCTTTAGACATGTACACAATGTAAAAATAGTGCAGCATTCCCTGCTTTCAGAAACAGGCACATCATTATCACTGCATGCTTCATCGTGTTCAGTTTTTTGGTGGTTCTGGCATCTCTGAAATCTAAAGCAAACTTGTGAAAAAGACTACGAGCAACAAGCCAAATAAAAACACAGAAATGCCTCAGAGTTGCACACTTGCAAGGACTTTCTTCTGTCTTATTAGGATGCTTCCTGTGTGGGTAGATGTTCACATTAGGAATTAGGTAATTTAAGGTTGCACTTCCTTTGAGAGAGAAACTGTCCCTGCCCTGTTGCATGGCATCCAGCAAGGCAGGGGACATACTTATCCAACTGTTTACAAAAGAGGCAATACACAAAGATAGAGGACAGGGAGCAAGATGAAATGTTACGGCTAGAAAACCGAGCAGGGGATAAGGGAACTGCACTGTCAGCTGCCACCATGGCAACATGCAAAGCAAGCCAGACCAGAGATTACAGCTAAAGCAGAGGAAGAACTGTTGACCTTAGGCCTTAAGTTAAACACAAGTGACAGACCTGCTTATACAAATGAGCTCTTAATTGTTGAACATTATACAACAGCGTGGAGCAGGAAGGGGACGTTTATCCCGGCGGGATCACTGGCAACAGTGATAAGAGGCACCTACTTCCATTTTGTTGACCAACACGTCAGGTGTTGCTTTCTGTTTTAATTGTCTTAAGTTGTAAATCCAAATACTGGGATGAGCTTAAACGGTTCAAAAGTTAAGGACCAGAGGTGACATTAAATTACCTCAGTGTGGGATGTGACATCAATGTCCTCTTCCATTGCATATGAGTGTGTTGGCTGGCGAGCGTGTTCCTGATCTTGGCCTCTAAAGGCTTCTGTAGCCATGGACTGAGATGGGCTGAGGAGTTGATTCAAGGACCACCATGGTTTCTGTAGTGCACATTTTTAGTGACTGCAAGTATCTATGCTTGTTGCATGTTCCTCATATACACAGAGAGCTCAAATATCCACAGTCACCAGTATGATTTCAACAAACTGTCACTGGCAGGAGAAATTCATTTTGAGTGCATCATACTCTCTTTTTCTATGCAACAGCAATGAGAGTGTAGTTTTCGGTGGTAGCCCAGTTTTATTAGCTACTCCAAAGTCTAACCTTGAGTGTGTACACTGAGGGGAATGTGCAGGTATCAGTCTACAAGAGCTGACAGGAAGAAATGGCTATCCATCAATAGACAAGTTTCCTGGAAACCTGCCCCATTCCTCTCCTCCACAGATCTGCTTGGCCAGTGGGTTCAATCCTCAGCCCCATCAGAGGTGCACAGACGCTGAATGATGACATTTCTTTTCGGGGCTGGGTTCTCCCCATCCAAGACACTTCATTGCGTTGACACCGAAGACTCCCCCCCGCTCACACCTGGATGCACCAGCACAGCTGCAGGTTGATTCACATGCACCAAAGCTGCGTTATGTCTTCAGCCTCACGTGAAACAGCAGCACATGTCGGAAGTAAGAAGTGCGGGAGTCCGGTGAGATGTGGGTCATGGATGAAGTTCTTGTATGGCCAGATTCGTGAGGAGAGGCTGTCATATGTACACAATATCTGAAAACTAGAAGAAAAATATTCATTAGATTACTTAAAATTACTGTACATGAGTAGCACATTGCATATTACTTGAGACGATGATATATAATATATATATATGTATACATATAATATTTATAAAGTGAGCAAAATATGGATTTAACCATGTTCAATTACATATATTAGCTGCAGAACAGTTTCACTTGTATTATTGTCTTTCTTCATTATTTTGTGGCAGGGAAACCTAAATTAAACAAATAAGTACCATTACTCAAGTACTATATTTAAATAGAAATAGGAGGTAATTGCACTTGAACCATACTATTTCATACTCCTACTACAAGGAAATGCACTGTTCACTCTGCAACGTTATTTCAATTTACATGCTTAAAATATTATGAGCTTATGTAGTTTAACATATTGTTAACGATTGTAGTGAAAATAAGCAACAATAAAATGCCATTACATCTTAGTACTCATTCAATAATATAATAGTATAAACTCAAATGGGTAGTTTTTTCTGCACTATTTGGTGATATTTAAGTGGTTTAACTTCATTGCATGACTTTTACATGTAAAGGAGTATTTGTACAGTGTGGCAGTGCTACTTTTACTCAGTGAAAGGATGAGATTACTTCCTGCAGCACTGATTTGAATCACAGCAAGATTAAAAAACCTTCAAATTGGCTTAACAACAACAATTTCAAAGTCAAGCCCTGCAGAGTGCAACCACGGTGTCTCGTCAAACATCACACAGTGCATTATATGTGGTTTTATATGTAACCTATCTGACAGCAGCAGCCTCACGTCATCTCACCAACATTATCTGAAGCAAACAGAGCTAGCAATATGTCAGCTAGCAACCCCGCAGGCACAAAGACGCTGCCGCAGCCTCTCCTCTTCCTCCACACCGACACAGAAACGCACCGCAGGCAGAAACCGGCCGAAACCTGCCGCGGACAACCCGGACGGACCGGTGCCGTGAATAATATGAGAGGCAGAGGAGCAGCCGTGAGCCCGCTAACACAAGAAAAGCCAGCTGTCAGGCTAACTAACGGTGCTAGCCGCGGTAGCTCCGCGGAGCTGGAGGGAGCCTCCGCCGAAGTCCGACGGCACCGCGCGCATTAATCTGCCCGCTTCAGTTGGCCGAGTCAAAAACGCCGCATGCCGAGGCCTGTCCGACTATTTTAAGGCGACCTGAAGCATTTCAAAAGTACCTCAGTTTCTGACTGTTTCTCCCTCCAATCTCAGCTTCCCTTCCCCCGTCCAGTGGCCACGGTAATTTCAAGTGCATCATGGGAATTGTGGTTTCCTGTCCGGCTCTATCTTCATTACGTCATCGCTCTCAGTCAGTGTAGTGCTGTGAGAGGAGGGAGGGGGGGCTGTGACCTCCTTTTTCAGTCTACACCTCCCTCCAGCACACATCCTATTCTTTACAGTTTACATTTAACTCAGAATTAAATCATCAATGGGATCATTCAATTTTAAAGAGGCCTATAACATTTTTTTTTACTTCCCCCTGAGAGCTCTGACAGCATTTGGTGTTCCCTACATTTGCTTACATTTATACAGAAAAGAAAGACTGATGTCTGGAGTTGGATTTCAGTCAAGGACGCATACATGGATATTGGATGAAAAAAAAAATTCATCAAGGTTGGCATCAGTGCCAGGGATTCAATATGACTGCCAGTTCGCCTGTTTTGTCTTCCTGCTTTTATTACACAACTTATCTAATTTTTCCTTCTCCCACTCCAGAATTTCTCCACCCTGAAAAATGGACTGAGTTGTCCAAGCGGCTGCAGCCCCCCTCACATCTGCTTGTGTTCAGATTTTGAGGGATTTTGAAGCAGATGTCAATTATTATCCTCTGGAACATTCTTTAAATGATGAAAAAATGGTGTTTGTTTTGCATCACGCGAGCCAGGCCCTTGCCTTGGAAATATTCTGCTGAAGTTTGTTTTATTTAGAGGATGCCGGAGTCAGGAGCAACCGGGCATTTAGATCAGGCCTAAATCCTCCAAAAGTCAATGAGAGGAAGTGGAAAAGGCTCCTGTCAGCTCACTTCCTATTTCACCTCTCACTTCCTGCAGGCCTTTCGTGGTTTGTTATAATGAGCTAATTCTCAAGTAGTGTTGGTATCTTGCTGCCAGCTCCATCATGTGAGACAGCGAGCGAGAATCCTGGCCCCTGCAGCCTGCGCCACATCCAAGAAAATGAGCTGTTACAAAACATTTTGGATCGATTAAAACGGCACAAAATAGGAGGAAAAATGTTACACAACTGGCAATAATGGAGGACAGATTTCCTGTTTGGGATGAAATCCACCGTGACTTGATCTCAGGGAATGTGCTGCTGGCTCGCGACCGAACCGCTCGCTGCTGGGCTCCTCACACGTCTGAGTGGCCAAACACCTGCTCGCTCTGGCAAACTGTCAGTCCGAAAACCCATCAAGGAGCAGGGAGACATTTTTCATGAACTACATTTTTCATGGTTTAAAAAGAGCCTTTAAATTCATCCATCTCCTCCCTGTCAAAGTGGAAAAATTGTGCAACTGCTGTGTGTATTTCCCAGAGACAGATTTAGGTTTTTCTCTTCAGTTTTCTCTATTGCTTGTGGGTTTTTTTTGCATGTGTGACCAAATGAGGGCATTTTTTTGCCTTGATCTTTTCAGACAAGCATGACCATTAAAATGTTTTACAAGCTTTTATTTAAGTTTTCATGCATGAGGAAAGGACAAAGTAATCATTCTCTGCTTTTCAGCTGCATTTCTTCTCCTCCAACAGCATAATAAAAGCATAAAGACATAAATATCAATGACGTAGCAATCGTTTATTCACTTGGCAGCCACTGGAATGTAACGCATCTGTGCAATATCAATAAATAAAACACTGAAATAAAAGTGCAATTTCACAGCAGAAGGGAGGGAGGAGGAGTCAATAACTGGGCTGTTATCAGAGGGAAATAATGTTCAGTGTGTTACGTGTTTCACTGCTCACGCTGACCGTGTGTCTGCAGTGGAGTGATGTGGATGAATGTGTCAGAAACAATCAAGGCATACAGTTTGTCAGATTTTTTTCAGTGATGCAATTTCTCATGACGAATGGGCAAGAAAAACACACTTTTGCCAAATGAATCCAACATCCCTGCTCAGATTTTTCTAAGATCTCAGGCAAGCATCATCTCCTCAGTACCCCCTGGATTTTCTTTTTTCAGCAGTTACAAGCAGACCTGTATGATTTTCTTTAATAAGCAGGGGTTGCTCTCTCTGCCCCTGTCAAGCGTGCTGTGCCAAAGCTCGAGAGTGTCAGCAGGCGTGAGCCATCTCCATAGAAACATTATTAGCCATCCTTTGCCTGAGGTGGTTGGCAAAGTCCACCTGCGTCTGAGAGAGCACTCTGTTTATGATTGTCTTTGGGATCCAGCCCTGCAGATGACAAAGACAAAGACGAGGTTACATTATGCTGTTCTGTGTTGACAGTGTTTATTTTTAATCCTTGAATACATTTCAATGCAAATCAGTGTGGCGACTGTGGAGAGGAAAGAAGACACAGACATGGCATGTGGTGTACCTTTAGATCTATGTTTAGTAACCAGGTGAACTTGGTCTTATTTGGGTCTTCAGCACAGGGTTTCATAACTATACAGGTAGGCCCATTCTCCGCTCTGAAAGACATAAAGTTCAATATTAGTTTAAGGTGCACTGGATATTCCCATAGTCTGTTTACTCTGTATTCATCCATTCACTCCCCACATGAATGCACATGCACATACATTTATACAGCAAGTCAATTGTTTTCTCCTTCAGAGACTTACCTCACCACACCCCTCTGCTCAGGCATATTTGGGTGTTTGGTGGACATTCCAGCCAGGAAACAGGTAGAACCCCGGCGCTTGGCACAGCGGACGCTGACAAAGTCCCGTGGTCCCACCACGTTGCCGGGCGTTTCCGCAGAAACCTCATGGGTGACCATTGTGTCTGGGCCGATCTTCTGAAGGATCTGTGGGATCCCATTGGGAGATTCCATCAGTGTTCTTGTATATTTTGCATTTGTGCATGTCTCTTTCTGAACGGTGAATTTAAAGTCAGAAGGGATCCCTGTTTATGTCCCAGCACCACGGCACTGCCTCTCTTTTACCTTGACTTGTTTGACGTTGGGGTTCCACTCCCCCATTTGCTCCATATTTCCCACCAGCTCTTCATATAGACTTTCGGGTCGCTCCTCCAACATCACCTCCAACTTAAACACCTTCCCAATGTCGGGCAACACCTTACTGAGCACTTTGTCTCCATTTGCCTGAGGAGAGGTTCAACGAGAACTTGAAGGATTCACATATTTTCTTTTCACTTGGTAAAATGCACAGTAAGTAATGTCCAAATGTCTATTCTCATCAGAAGCGTAAAAGGTGAGACGTGGTCCTAAATTAAATCACAAATACTTGATAATATGATAATGAATGATATAATAATCAACCCATATTCAAGCGTGCTGTCTTGATACTCACAGCCACAGTTTCAGTGGTCCAGCCGTCCTGCTCGCTGAGGATGCTGATGGCCTTCTGCAGCGCATCCTCGCCTTGCTTCACATAAGACATCTCCTCCGCATTGTACCCCTTCTCCTCTTCAATCCGAGAGCCTAAAAACAAAGAGCACAGGAGTTAAATCACTTATCTGTTTACGCGTTTTCTAAGAGCTCTTAGAAAACGCGTAAAAAAGTTTCAGTCTCTTTCTTGATGGCAGCATTACTTCGATCTGTGTGGCATCAAGCTGACTCGAATGATCACATGCAACAACTCACTGAGAAGGGAGCTTCGTCTGCGGACTTGGCTGATCCAGTTACTGGGGCCCGGACCTGCCAGTCTGCTCAGCTCATGATGAATGGCCACCATGGCATTCTTCCTCAAACCTGGAAAATAAACAGTTCACAGTAATGATCTCTTCATTCAGCCACTCTGCCCCCGGGCTCCATGCAGAACTCCTCCAAGAAAATGTCTCTTCTGAGCATAAAGCAAAGCAGAAAAAAAATAGAGCAAGGTGAGAATGTGTACTTACCTGTCATGTTCCTCATATGCCGGTAGGAGATGCCAGCACACAGTTTGAAGGTTGCGGGCAGCATTTTCTGTCACAGGGGTTTCTTGCAGCTTTAAGAGAATTAGAAAACTATGAAAGCAAATAGATCTCAAATATTCAGTATCTGGCTGAGCTGTAAATGTTCTTGAAAATGAGCGGACAAAACTGCAGAGTGCAACAGAGAGGACTTAGATTTCTGTCTGTGGACGTTTGAAAGCATCTCTATATATAAGAGCACTGCCCACAAGGCCACCGTGCTATCATCATGCAGATAAACACACACATCACCTCACTAATCCAGTGGCCATGTTGTCAAGGTTGCCTGGCGGACACGACGAGCATGTCTCAGACTCACAAACACTGTGTCAGATAACGTCCAGTGCTTGAGCCCACTGCATTGCTCACACACACACACACACACACACACACACACACACACACACACACACACACACACACACACACACACACA
>JBAJHX010000076.1:7648616-7672992 GCA_037176925.1 Amniataba percoides
TATATATATATATACACACACACACACACACATATATATACACACATAACATGTACTACTAATGTTATGAAGGAAAGAGGTGCAGTCAAGATGGCTTTAAAAGATATTCTCCAAAAGCACACACTGTACACAGCAGCTCTTTAAATAAATGCAAATGTCAGCACGTTAACATGCTCACAATTACATAACTAGCATGCTGAGGACCATGCTCACTATGTTGGTACCAAAGCAGAGAAATGGACAAAATAAAATGTAAAGCTAAGAATATTACAGTTCATCCTTTTTTAAGAGAAACACAAATGTAAAATGTAAAAAATGTAAAAATCTGTAAAATGGCCAATCCAATTGTTCTTGAGATATTTTCACTCAAAACGACGGGCCGGTTTTCTGAAAGCGGCCCACTGCTACGACAGGCTGTTTCTTCTAAAAACACACTCCCGGCGGTATTACACCTCCCGGTAACCCCTGACAGTCGTTAGGGCCTGATCTTGCAGGATGACTTTGTCAGGAAGTGAGAGCATTAAAAAAACCCAAAACCACAACTACCGCTTTAATAATGGAAGCGAATCACCTCTGAGGGAAGTGATAAAAATGAGATTTGTGTGAATGGGTTAGATATCTGCAACAGATTTTCACCGCAGGTCTTCTTTGCTTTTCCGTCAGAAGAACCCAGGGAGGAACCGACGGGCTGCTTTCCCTTTTGTGTACTTTACTCTACCCTCCATTAAGCCTCCCTGCCCAATAAAAGTCGGCATTATGTCATGTCCCCCGTCCTGTCAGAGAGGTCCCGAGGGAGGAGCACTCCTGGCTTTTTGTTTGTGTGGAAGCGAGAGAGTCGTCAGCCTGCTGTGTATTATTCATACTGACATTAGCATTAGCTGACAGGTGGAGGATCAGACGGGACAACAAAGACCGAGCAGGTTACTCAGATTGTTTCACTCCAGATCTGTTAGTCCTGATGACAGCAGCTCCCTCGGCTTGTGGAGACTTGCTGTGGCATCACATGATGAAGCAACAGCCCCCCCCCCCCCCCCACCCACCCACCCACCCCCACCCCGACCCTCTGCAGCAGGAGCTCCAGGATCCTGTGCACAGTCAGAGCCCACAGAAATCACTTGTACAGACAAATACCTCATGTCTATTATCTCGCTTTATCTTGCATAACTTTTTGTAGTTGCTGATCAGGTGGCTTGTAGTGTTTGTACTAATCAAAGTGTCATCTTGAAAGTGCAAAGGGGCAAAAAAAAAAAAAGAAACACAATAGAATCCAATCAGAGCTTGTTGAAATCTGAATCATGGCCTTCCTGCACTTTAGGAAGATCTCAAGGTGACTGGATCCCTCTGTATTTAGATACTAAAAGCTTAAATTCCGAACAAGAACAAAATCAACATCTATTAAAATACACATAATTCTGGACAGATGTCAGATAACTGTAAGGCATTATTCTGAATTCTTACTGAATTTTGACAATAAATAGAGCCATTAAATGACCAGCTGCAACAAACATGCATTTTCATTATTGATTAATCTGCCCATTTTTTTCCAATACTAATCAAACAGCTCAAAATCCAAATCCAAATTCGATTCATTAAAGAGATTCCTCTATAGGCCGAAAACGGAAACATGAATCACTGTAGAGGAGTACAGTCTTGACTGTCTTCCAAAATCATTCTTCCAGCAAGTCTTTTGTTAGTGAAAATGATGAGTGAGAAGAGAAAGAGGAAACAAACGGAGAGAGCAGCTGCTCTGTTCCCATTATTGTCACATCTCAGCCTAGTTACCTGGAAATAAACTCACCCCTCGCTGCTCTGGTCATTTTACCGTGAAGATATCCACGTTTGTGTGGCGTTTAATGCGCTGCTTGTTCTGCATGAAGCACTTCCCTGTACTGAACTTTACACCAAATGTGACAGGAGTGATCTTTTCTGCCAAAAAACACGGCAGGCCCAACGAAAGCCAGCAGGCGTTCAGGGTGGAATTCAGTCGAGTAGCCCAAACTAAATACCCCGGCTCTGTTACCGCAATTCAAGACAGGCATCTGGATGCAGCAATGCAGTTTTTCCCCCTTACTCTCATTCACTTCGACAGCCGATGACGTTCGCTTGCCTGGCTTGGAATCTGCGACTGCTGCCAGCAAGAGTTGTGAATGGGGAGGCAGAGGCGTGCGCACACACACACACACAGACACACACTCACAAAGAAACACACACACAATAAGCTCGGGGTCTACTGCACTGATGTTGCTCTCCTCAGAATGGCTGGGTTCAGGTTACATTCAAACAAAGGAATTCACCCCCACACCCCTCATTTTCTAACACACACACAGACACACACACACACCAGCACACCCTGGTATTAGACCTGCTCACTTACTCTACCTGTACATCAGCTGACATTATGGAGGCAAATCCAAACAGATGACACAAACAGCCATGTCTGACTTGAACAACTTTGTACAACTTCTTTTCGATCTACTGTGACCCCCCCTCCCCTCCCATCCACCCCTCAAACATCCTCCGCTGACAAAGATCATGCAGACAGCAGAGCCTTTAAAATCAGCACATCAGCGATTTCCTGCCGCTGACACGGCTAACAGCACAACGGCCGTCGTGATACTCAGATGGACGTGCTGGAGATCGGGGTGTTTCATTTCACCGCATACTCATCATCTATAAAGTATCTTCCGCAGAGACCGGAGAGCAGCTCCACAGGAAGATGGAGCTCGGATGGCAGTAGCCCACTCAGTTTGTTATGTAACGATCAATTTGATTAAATAGCTTATGGGCTGCATCTGACTGTTAGCGTATAATACTATTTGGCTTTATGTAAGATAGCAGTCACTTCAGGGTATGGTTCAATATGATCAGAGCTGCGGCTCTTCTCCATGGAAAGTCATATTTTCCACTCTGTGATTAACCTGAAGCAGCAGATTTCTCGTCAGTCCTTTCTAAACTTCAGGTTTGGACCTGTTTTATCCCTCATCTCCATGTTCTCGTCAGCAGTGACGAGTTTCCACAAAATCTTGGTGGTAACACCACACCACTGCTAACAGTATCAGTCGTCAGTGACACAGAAAAGCTGCAGACCAATGCGCGGTTGGCACCGGGCCTGTTTTTGCCGCCCCTAGCCTGGAGATATCGATAGCTTTTTATTTCTACACTTCGCTACCGCTCAGTGTTGTACTGATCCGGGGAGGTGCAATGACGCTTGCATGAAACAAGGCAAAGATTGCGAGTGTAAACCGGGGGCCTCGCCTGGTGAGCCTCCCCGGGAGCGTTTTTTGGACAGAGGACGCCTCAGCTCCAGCTTGGGATGCACTCGCATAAACAAACAGGAATAAACACTCTTTATTCACTCCATTCACGTTCTCTCAGTGTTGACCTAAAGCGAGCCTCTGTGTACACTTTAGTGAGAAGCAGGAGAGCTGCCACCAGCGCGCAGGCATCTGCACAGTCTTTGGCGCTGGCCCCTGTAAGATAAAACCCTCTAATGATTCAAATAGCTAAAGGGTACTCGCAACAACCTGTGACATGTTTTGGTGAGCGCCGTGCAACAAATTCAAAACTGTTGATTTGCCCTTGCATGGCTGCATTTGTAGTGGCCACTGATGAAGCTGCTGAGAAAAGTCATGCGTCGGCTGTTAACTCAAAGAGCCATCTCATCCCTTCGTGTGAAATTGTAAAAGGCCCTTTTCTCTCCCCCACACAGTCAGGGCAGGGACTGGATGAGCACCAATGGAGCAGCTGGGACAAGCGAGATCTGTCAAGGGTCATTAGCTGCTCTTATTAAGTCATGAAGCTTAATTCACCCCGGCCCGGCCATGCTCCGCTCCCATAAAACAAGCGTCCAGACTGACCTGCAGGCGGGCGCATCCTTCGTAAGGGTTTCTGACAGCATGTCAGCTTCCTGTTCCACTTTATTATTCTATCAATTCCCATGGGAGTCTCTCTGCCCTCTCTTTTTTTCATTTCTTTTTTGCTCCCTAAAGTATGTCATCATCGTGAGATAAATGGAAGGAGCTGCCAGAGGCGCGCAGGCTTCTCCTGCGTCACCCCACAACTCCACAGAGACCGTTGCCACATGAAACCACGTGCTGCCTCCGACCAAACTTGTGCATGCACTTGAGTGTGTGCTTGTTTGGCAGGCCATGGAGTTCCTCAGTATTTAAGAGATATTACATAATTCAATCCGTAATAAAAAAAAAATGAACGTAGATTTCCAAGGAAGTGTGATGCTGACAGGGTGTGTTTTTTTCCCCAGCCCACTGGTTCCCAAAACGGGGTCATGGACCTCCAGGAGACTTTTAGAGAAACAATCATGGCGTCTGGCTGCATGATGTTTACCTGCAGGCCTTCCTCCTGCCCTCAGCACGACCCCTGCTGAACCCATTAATGACAGTGTGAACCTTTTGTAGTCCATCTGCATCTCCCAGACATTGGACGGTTTATACACTGATGACCAGGGTGCCCCCCTCACTCTCCCTCTCTCTCTCTCTCTCTCTCTCTCTCTCCGCAGGCCCCGTACATAGATTTCAACACCAGTCACGTCATCACATCACCGTTCAAATGCCAGCCAGCCTACACTCATTTATTTCCTCTGTGAAAAGAGTTATTCCCTGCCTCGGTGTGTATGTGTGTGTGTGTGTGTGTCAGCATGTATAATGTTGCGAAAGAGCGCATTCATTTGCACAGACAGCGAAAGCGGATGTAGGAGGCATACCCCCCCCCCCAAACCAACCCCACACACACACACACACACACACACACACACACACACACACTACATATGTGGGAAAACGCGCATGATCTGTCAAAGCCAGCGAGGATAAGATGATCCGTGGGAATCGATTATAGTTGGAGAGCGATCAGCAGATGCAGATCATTTCAGTGACATGTGTTAACGTTGCATAAGCCCCCCCCCCTTTTTTTTCTCCTCCTCTGTTGCATCTGGAGGGTTTACCTGCTGCAGGCTACCTACTGCCGTCATCATTACGCCTGTTCCCACCTTCCCTGCACACCGGGCCTACTTACTGTCTGCGCTCCTTTACGTGCCAACTTACCCTCTCTGGCTTTAAGCAGAACAGTGTTGGCTACTATGTTCTCCAGCTCCATCAAAAAAAAAAAGAAAAAAGAAAAAAGAGAAAAAGAAAAAAATCCTAAATGCAGAAGAGGTGCTCTGTCTCACAGGCGTCCTCCAGCTGTGCCTCCTCGTCTTCACTCCGCGCGGGTCTCACTCGTGCCGGAGTCGTGCGGGCCGAGGCGGGCTGTCACAGGTTTGCTCGCAGTGGAAGCTGGACATGGTCCCTGTTGTGGGCTGGAAGCGCGCTGCATTTCTACTCCAATCCCCCCAAAACCCTTCCATGTGTAATTTGGCTGCGGAGTCCTCCTCCCCCCTCTCTCCTCTCCTCCTCCACACCTTTCTCACTCTCTTTCTTTCTCTCTCCCGCTGCAGGACAAAAAAACCCTCAGGCTGGAGGCGCCGATGTTTGCAAGCCGGGTCCTCCTCGGTGGGCTCTTTCCAGCGGTCCCGGCAGCTTTACATTGCAAAAGCAGAGGCTAGCTGAGCGAACCGGAGAGGACATCAGCGCCCCCCCCGCCCTCTCGGTGCGTAATCAAAGTGGGCGGGGCCTCTGAGCCGCCGCTGCGTCAAGCGGAGACGGACACGGCTCCACCAGAAGTCAGGCTGATCCCTCTGCAAAATAAAAGCACCTGGGCCTCTTGTTTTTTCTTCTAGCAGTATCTTTGGGATTTTCTTTCTGGTCTCCTCTCAGGGAGTGTGTATGCACACAAACTCTGCTCGATCACTTTTACTGGTGTGAAGCCACTCAGATGCTCGCTCTCTTCTTCTTTCCTTGTTCAAACTTTATAGTCTCTCATGCAGAGACACAGATGAGGGTTTGAATGAGCAGTTGTTAGAGGAGAAAAGGGTAATGTCGCCCCCTGGTGGCAGGATCCCTATATCCCTATATGATGAACTACACTGGCCTTTGTCAAGTCACACATGTTGACTTGTCACACAGTCACAGAATGTCACTTTGAGATTCACGGACGATGCCGTGATCCATTAATGCAAACTAAATGTGTCTGCATGACTGCAAGCTTTCATTTCTGCTTCGCTCTTTGTCTGATCCCTGTTCAGACCGGTAGGCTCGCTTCTTGCATGATGGCACTGGAGAAACAGGATCCAAATCCAGAGGTTCAAGGAGTGCCTACAGGCATCCTGTCAAACTTTATGAGGGAGAGACTCAATCAACAGGTTATAATATGTTGTAACCTGTTGATTATTTCTCAAAGAAAACTGAAAAGAACAAAAAACTGCTGTGTTGGTAATGAACAAAAACATAAAAATAAAGTCCCCCAAAATGATCAACTCTGATCCACCACTGGTAGATTTGTATTAGAATAAATAATGCCAGAAAACTGCAAAGTATAACCCATAGTAAAACTTAGTGACTAGTCAGTGGCATAACTAGACCATGAAGACCTTCTTTGATTTCCCCATAATCCTCAGCATGTAGACGCTCTGCTCAGCTGTCCTGTGTGCAGGGCCTGTCTTTCATCCTTTAATGAATTTGGTGGTTTTATTTTGAAGTTTATCCGGATTCTACCCTTTCCCAAGTGCTAACATCTTGACATCTATCTAAAACCCGTTTTTTGCATGCATTCTGCTGTATATTGTTCACAGTAATTAAAAAATCCTGAACATGGATTGAATGCTGCTTCACCTGGTACCATTACAAGTCGCTGAGGAGCCTGCAGAGCTCCTTCACATGAGCTCACTGTCTCTGCCCGGAGACTAACAAGCCCGTTATTGACTGATGGAGGCGGACAGGATTGATTGCCCAGGACACGCTCTTATCTTCATAAACAGGACGTGAGCCTGCCTAAACTGAATTACCCGGTTGGGCCTCGAGGGAAACACACGAGCCTCACGTTTCATGGCACAATGCAGTGCGCGATGTCAGTCTGCATGTCCGGACCGGAGGGGCCCCTGTGCTGAGGGCCCACATTGATCCACATACTGCAGCCTTGAAATGCCTTAGTGATGCGTTAAGAAGTAGTCAAACACAGGGAGCAGACAGTAACACAAATGTTTCCCAGCACACCTTTCATAATGAAAAACTAAAGTCTTTAATGGAGCATAGCAAGTAGTTTGTCAATACTGGGTCCACTTCTCTCCAAATAAAAAGACTCACCATATATCAGTGACAAAATACAAAGTGCTGCTGTTAAATAATAATTGCTAAATTGCCAACATAGTGATCTTGGATATAACATATGAAATTGACTTTTTTTATCCTGACATGATCTGCAAAGCTGAGAGCAGTTATCACATTTTTTTCTCCAAATAATTCAAATTAAATTCATATAGTACACTACAGTATAAAGGCCTGGCATGATGCAGCCTTGTACCCATATAAAAAGAATAAGAAAACACACACTCATGCTCTCCTAAACTCAAATTCAACGTAAAAGTTCTCAATCCGATGCAAACTGAGAAAGAGGCTCATGGAATCAAGGCGGTGCTAGTATTCGTCTAAGTTATCCGCTTTGGGGATGGAGAGGCCTCGGTCCTTCAGGACCTGCATTTTGACTTTCTCCGTCTCCTGTTTGGCTTGCTGCTGCAACCGCTGTTCCTCCAGAATCTCTTCAATAGAGACCTGCTGCAAGAGCGTGTCGCAGGGCTTATCCACATCCTGCAGAGACAGGGGACAAAATTACATCGGTCAACAGCTTGTAACAAATTCATCAAATGTGATGTATATTGATGCACACTTCAAACACAGTCTGGAAGGGCACTAGACCTGCTCCACCACATGTGTAATCCGAATCTCCTCCACTTTAGCAATTAAAATAGAAATAAATTAATGAATTAATGATGAGCAATAGATGAATAATGAAATGGCAACTCTGTAATCATCAGGCTACTGCAAACCACTCCCAGCACAAAAGATGTGAGACGTGATCTTCATCTGGCAACATGAAAATGCTTTCACATCATCACATGCTACGATGTCCTATGCATCCATTCTTTGTTGACTATGTGTGATACTCAGCTTGTTGTACTGCTGTCAAAATGCAGATCTGTGAATGAATGCATGGTGCATATTTACAGTGCAAGACAGAGTCTGGATTCATGAGTCCTGTTTGTACTCTGTGTGTGAGGTGCTATACGTCACAATAATGTGCCTGCAATGTGTGTATTGGTTCCTTGTACATATCCACATACATTAAAGATGCATCCAAAAAACAAATATTAGTTTCAGGTTTATAATTTGTGTGAGTTTTCCTCAGTGATTCTTTCATTAATTTCAGCCCACTTTAACCAACTATGTAAGAGGCTGCATTAAACACACCTCACCATCCCAACGTACACATACCAGCATAGCTTAAGCAAGTCTGCATCTTAATTTACAGAACAAGTTATGTTATAATGTTTATATAATAAAGTTATGTTATTGGAAGTTAACCGAATATAGAAAAGAAAAAAAAGATGTTTTTAGTTTGTCAACTTCCATGTCGAATACTTAAATATCTTCTCCAAGTAACCTGAAAAGTGTACTATAAATGCAATGTTTGATTAGTTGTTATTTATATACTAATACTATTATTATTACTATTACTAACATTATTATTAAGCAGACCTTCTGTGCTCTCAGATATTTAGTTTGTTAGCTGGAAGCTTACTGCTATAAAAGATAAAAATACTTATGAACATGTTTGGTTGTTCATGAACATTGTATTTCATAAAACATTTATTTTACATGTATAAAATTATTAAAGGGCCCACTGTGACACTCATTAGTACATATTTAATTTAATTCAGTGTGACGTGAGGCCAAATCAATATCAACATTGATCATCACTGCCTGTCTACTGTTGTTGCACCACAGCTTCTATCAGCCACTTGTATCTGTCCAACACACACACACACACACACACACACACACACACACACACACACACACACACACAGATATACTCATATATAACGGGGATGATGGCACTTACTATCTCTCCGAGCAGCACCACATTTTCTCCTCTCACTATGAAGATCCCTCTGGGAATGTCACCAAATTTCTTCCCCACGTGGATGCGCTCAACTGTCTGGTGGAAAACTAAATTGGCTGAGAGGCAACAGAAAAACAGTAATTAGAGCGCGGTGAGATACATCGAACGGTGGAAACAGTGTGAATACATGGACAGGGTCTTTATGAAGTTGTCTGAAGATGCTGTGGCTTGTGTTTAGCGCCTTGTGGGAGTGAAACCAAAAACACGAGTGGGAGGTAACGAGGTGATCAATACCGAACTGATCAATGCTTCTGAGGTAACCGATCAGCGTCCTGCCATCTCGGAGCAGCACCAGGTGTTTCTCTGCAGGACACAACCAACACGAGCAGGTTACAATGTATCACGGGACGCTCGGAGCCACACACGATGCCACATCTTGATTTTTGCAGCAAACCACCGGCGGAGCCTTGTCTCACTTACTGTCGATGTCGTCAATGAGGCTGGCCGTCCCCGGTACGTAGTTCATCTTGGGCCGCTGTGGATTTGACTTCGTGCGTCTTTATGTAACATTAAGCCATGAATGTTTCAAAGTATGTTTCTTCTGCGAGGGGCACAGGAAGCGTCTTTATACACGCCCGGGATAAACTTCCTGTAGAGGTTTAACCCTTCAGGCGCCGCACTGCAGTCAAATGGATCTTCTTTCATTTTTTTTAGGAATAGCGCCGCCAAGCTGCAAATTTATATTAACACGAAAATATTTTACGCAAATCGTTTATGAAGATTAAACCATTAGTTAATATTGGACTGATTATATTTTATTACTTTTTTCCTATTGGCTGAAAGCGCCTAGTGACGCACATGCGACAGCAAAGATCGTATATGTGGCAACAACAGCGACAGAGTCGGCATAACGCAACACGTTTGCTTATTCACTCCTATCATCACCCAAATTAAATACTACCTTTCATACAACGCCACCTAAACAGTGGGTCTTCTGGGTTCCTTCACAATTAAATACAGTGTTAGCAGGAAGTGGTTAAAATAACCGCGTATCTGAGCGTCCAGCGCTGACGTCCTCGGTGCCTGAAAGTCTCTGCGGAGTGAAAGCTCTGTCGCCGCTCCGCCGCCAGCCTTTAAAGCGGCAGCGCGGCGCTCAAGCTCGGCGTCATTCAATCATTTCCTGATCAAACGATCTCCACTTCTCCACGAAGAAACACGGCGACACACCTGACAGCACTTTCGACTGACTCACAGCTCAGATAAGTGACGCCAGGCCGGTGTACAGTTCATTTTTGGGGGTTGTTTTCGCCATGGCGAGTGAGAGGAAGCGCGCTTAGTGAGTCGACGCGTCAGATGCAGTCAAATCTGAAACCTGGCTGGCCCTCGACCTGCAACTCGGAAAATAACAACGCCGACTGGACGCGCACAATGGTGAGTGGGCTTGGACAAAGCCGCTGCTGTCTCTGAGTGTGTTTAACGCCCTGAGTTTGCGCATGAAAACACTATTTTCCAGCTAAGTCCCGCTGAGGTTGGTGAGCTGGTCGTGCTAGCTGCGCGGCTAACTTAGCTAGCTGCTGTTATGTAATAGTTACACTCCGCACTGCTCGTTCAGCCGCTGTCCGAGTTTGTCACGGTGATCCCGGCGTGACAGCCGCGCTAATACTCATGTCAAAACACACCCGATAAAGCACGGTCTGCTTTCACCAGCCGCGCAGAAATTTATCCTCAAAACTGGTTCAACAAGAGTCAGGCGAGTCTGTCAGGAAGCGTGTTTATTGTGATTTTCCGGTGATGTCAATGATGTTGACAGCGTGTGGTTTGTGTAACTTCGGCAGCCCAGATTATTAGTGGAAACCCTCTTGATTCTTAAAGATGGAGAGTTTCTCTTTAAATAACCCTCCTGTGTGGTGTTGTGTGTTCACAGGACGCTCCTCAGTATCCAGGCTACCCTTCACACTACTGGTACCCCCAGTCTCACTCCACAGGACACTATGCAAACACCTACCCCTCTGGATCCGACGTGCAGCCTCAGTACAGTCCACAGGTACGGCTCATTATGCAACGAACCTGGCCCTCTAAATCCAAGACTGAACAGTAAATCTACTCATTATCTTAAGTCTCTTAAGTGCTTTCACCTTCTCCTCACATATTCTAGCTATGTGTCACATTGCTGTGATTGATATCTATATATACACACACTTAAGACTGGCATGTCTTCTGACTAATCCCCTCCCTTCTGCCCTCCACGTAGGTGATGCCTGGAGCTTATCCAAATGGCCATGGTGTATACAGTCCGCCGCAGAGTCAGTATTCAACAAGCGGTTTCCACCCGTCCAACCCTTTCTACTGTGCTGACCCTCAGAGACCGGCTCCGGGTCCTTATCCTAATCAGGGTTGTCCAGGGGAGCAGAGCAGCGGGCCGTCTGGGCAGCCGCACTCTCAGCACCAACATCATCACTATCCTGGTCCACACTGTCAAGGGGTAGGCACTTTTAAACACAAGTCATAATGTCAGAAATGTTAGTGGCCTAATGTAACAGTACAGTTAAGTGACTCTGAGCAGAGTGATATTAGTCATAGATAGAATTTTCTTGGTCTCATTCACTTTATTTTTTTGGAAATACTACATATAGGTTATAGGGCCAGAGGGTGTCGTATGCTGTACAGATTATAAAGGTCCTTGAGGATAGCTGTGATATGTAATACTGGCCTATGTAAATAAAACTGACCTGACTTGACCTGCCTTGCCTCTGCTCTCAGGGCCCTGGATATCCCCCTGGGCCGTACCCTCACTACAGTGAAGGTGGCCATGCAATGCCTCCAACACCCCCGTACCCCACTGGCCAGCCTATCCACCCGAGCTCGCCGGCCGACGCGTGGGCGCACTCCGGTGCGTATGCCCCCTCGCAGCAGCAGTGGCAACCAGGCCAACAGCCGCCACAAAACCACTATGGAAATCCAGTCCGCCCGCCGCACCCTCCAGCGTGGCCAGGGACTGGAACCGGTGCTCCACCACCCTACCAACCTAAGGTAATGATATATACAGTTACTTTAATGTGGTTTGGGTTTGTACTTTTGATGAGTTGAGTTAAATGGAAAGTGAAGTGCATATAAGAAAAATAAAAACAAAAATAATCAAAGAATGAAATGTTCAAAATGAAAAATAATCTTTCAATATACCAAACATCACTACAGTGCCAAAAGATATTATTGGATTATGTCAATGCAATGTACAAATGGTGTGTTTTTATAGTATTGACATTGAGCAGTATTAAATATTTAAAACACAATTTTCTGATTTGTGTTACTGAAGGACCAACAGCACCAACGTGCCCCACAAGTGGGACCCAAACCCAGGCCAACCCCATCCCCAAATCCACCCAATGGAAAGCCTGCTGAAATAAGTTCACCTCCGCAAATGTACAACAAAACTGGGAGAGGTGAGCCTAATCCTTCACAAGGTGAGCCTCCACCCCAGGTCCCGCTTCAGGCCCCAGCTCAGGTTCCACCTCCCGGCCAGGCTGGACCTCAGCCCCTGAGCCAAAACCCTGGTCTAGCTAAGGTCCAGCAGGTCTTGGCCAGGGTGCTTCTGCTTCAGGAAGACGTCGACGAGTTTGTTGGCAGAAAGACTGACAAGAGTTACCGTTGTCTGGAGGAACTGCTGACCAAAGAGCTGCTGGAGCTGGACTCTGTGGAGACTCAGGGACAGGAGAACGTCCGGCAAGCCCGGAAGGAGGCTGTACAGAGGATCCAGGCCATCCTGGACCAGCTGGAGAAGAAAGCTTTCTGAAATGGACTTATTTATTGGTTTGTGGGTCACTAAGTCTTGCTGTTTTCTTCTTCCAGATCTTCCATGGACACAGTGAAGGTCTAGTCTTGTTCCCGGGAGCTCTGTCATCTTCAGATTTTTGTTTTTTCTACCACCATAATAAACACCTGAAGTTAAATGGCATGGGCCCAAGAACAAGAGAGAGCAATTGCTGGTACATGGAATAAACCTTTAAAGCCTAATTATGCTGGTGTAAGAGAGATGGTGACTTTTAAAAGCGCAGACTGACAGTTGTACATATCATAAGTGACTCTCAGCCTCAGTGAGTGACTGTGACTACACAACCTGACAACTCTCGCTCAGCTTATCTTTTTACGTCACACCTTTGCCAGCATAATGCTGGGCAGAGTCACCAGAAGATGAGCGGATTTAGTGCCACACTACAACTATTTGTGGTCTCTAACCATGCCACACAGATTCAGATTATCGTTATGCTGTCCCTCAGGATTGTGGGTCTGTCTTCAGTCTGGTCCCACATCTAACAACATGTGCACTTTGTTGGCTGTCTTACCATTACATTTTACAGGCCATTTGCATGACCATGACCGTGTCCCTCTCAGCACCCCCAGATAGAGGCCACACACTCTATCACTTACCTCTTCGTGTCTCTGCAGGAATAAGTGCAGTGCTTTCCTTTTCTATTGTGCTCCCAGCCCTGCATGCACTGTAACGTCAGACAAGCACTTGACACGGTCACGACATGTCCGAGCTCACAACTGGGCAGACGTAGCAGATTAGACAAAACCCCCTAAAGATTGCTGTCCCCATTATTATTCCATCTTTTGGATGAAATTGCTAAGTGCAGACTTGGAATTAGACCTATATATGAATGCCATGTATTTCACCTATAGGAGCTACTGTTATTAAAAATATAGGAAAAGTCTTTAGGATTACTTGAACAGCTGTTAAATTATGTTCTTTCTATCCCTTTTTGAACACGTAACCCATAAATAAATGAATAAATAAAATAAATATTGTATTTTCAGAATTAAATGTTCAGTCAGCTGTATGGATGGAAGGAAAGGATGTACTTTAACATTTTCAGTAATGTTTTGTACTTAAGAACAATGTTTGTCAGAGCACTTTGATCAAGTGTTTAATTTGGACTTTATTTCTGTTTTCTCCAGCACTATAATCTTCACCTTGTAATGTCAAATCCATGTTTGCACCACAATCCATTTTCTTGTGTAGAGCAAGTCTTTTTTTTTTTTTTTTCAATCATTCTTGATGTGTTGATCTAGAAAAAAGTGCCATATTTCAGGGGATGGTTTTATATGATTAGAAAAAAAAAATAAATAAAAATAAGATCACAAGCTTTGCATGAAAAAAAAAACAAGCGGACATCTGTCATAAGTGTTCATTTAGTTGTGCTGGTTTAGATGGAGCACAACTGTACAGTTTCCGATGTAATGCATGTTTCCAACACAAGATGGGAATCTTTGCCTGATAAATATTGAAATAATTACAAGTGAGAAAATAGAGAAATGATTAAATGTCAGTATATTTTTTAACCTGTGATCAAATTTTATCGAATTTTATTCTTTTCTCACACTGTATTAAATTGCATTCAAATACAATAGGGTTAGCAGACCAGGTGTAGATGAGGTGAAATATCAAGCTCAATATGGAAAGTTTACAGATAGATAAGAACATTTCATTATGAATAAGAAGTAGAAACACCTGTTATAAAAATGCAGAATGAGAAATGTCTTTTTTCTTTCTTTTCTGGTCAAGTGGAAAGTGCTGCACAAGTTCACAGTCCTTATAGCAGCCAGCCAGCATTCAGATCTTTAAATAGATGGCTATTTTGATTCAAAAGCATAACACAGGGCCACCCGAGGCACTCAGGCTGGATTTTATTAAGAGGGTCATATGGCTTGACAACACTTAGGACACCCTGTGGAGAGTAAATCTGAGGTGCAGAAGCCTGAGACTGTCATTCATTCAGCCCAGTTTGACCCAGCAGCTCCAGACAGCTCGCTAGAAAATTATTTGTTTACACCTTCTTCTTGAAGACTTCAAATTTTTTGTGGTTCCAAACTGCAGCCACCTGTTTTGCTCTGAGCTTTTTGTACGGTCTACTTTTACTGGACTGGAAATTGCCTCGTAAAGTTAGGAAAGCTGCTGGTTCTGCCTGAAGCCCGTACATAAGAAGCAATGTCCTACACAGCCAAACTGCCTGCATCCTGGAACGATAAACCTCCTCCACGGAAAGTGGAAATTGACCTGAGTTCACCGGGATTAGCAGTGTTTGAGTTAGAAAGACTCTTGTTTACTGGCAAAGCTATCATCAGTCATGCAGATGAAGTGTGGCCCAGGCTTTACATTGGTGACCAGTAAGTGACTCAACTTTTATCATTGTGTGTTTCTAAATATTCTTGTGTTTTGACAGAGAGTGGACTGAGCCATATTTACAAAAAAATTAACCAGTCCTACACTTGGATTTAGTCCACACATGTGAAAGAGGAACTCATCATAAATCAGCTTAAAATTCAGAATGAGTAACTTAATATTGCGCAAGTTGCATTCCACTTTGGGAACTTGCGTAAACTACAGCTCCGCTATGTGAGGGGCTCCACTGATGCCTGGGCATGAAAGCGTGTGTCGTGCCTCTTCATGGCTCGCATGTCTGAGATGGTCTTCTAAATATCAATCCATCACTGTGAAGTATGTCACGACACTTGGCTGTATGTTCGACCTATTGTCAGGTGCTGTCAGTGAATACAGTGTTGTGTTATTCAGACACAGTGCGGAGAACCGGGCTGACCTCTCCATGCATCGGGTCACTCACATCCTGAATGCCGCTCACAGCAAACGCAGAGGGCAGCCAGACATCTACGAGGGCATGAAGATCACCTACATGGGCATAGAGGCCCACGACTCCTGTGACTTTGACATGAGCGTCAACTTCCAAGCGGCAGCGGACTTCATCCACAGGGCTCTCAGCAGAGGAGGTGAAAGGACAGGGAAGATAAAAATGATAGATTTGCAGTTTTCCTTAGACGTGACTGCTGCAGTGTAATGTTTCTCTGATTCTCAGGCAAGGTGTTGGTGCACTGTCACGTAGGAGTGAGCCGCTCTGCCACCCTGGTCCTGGCTTACCTGATGCTGAAGCAGAACCTGACCCTCGTGGAGGCTATTTGTGCCGTGAAAGATAACCGGGGTGTCATTCCTAATCGAGGTTTCCTCCGACAACTCATCAAACTGGACGGCCAGCTCTTTGGCCCGCACTGAACCCTGCCTGACATTAATAGTGATCAGATTTCATGGGTCCAGAGCATAAGGAAGAATATATGATAATGATTATGAAGAATATTCTACGTTGTTAAACAGATTAGATGCTCTGGTGTCATTTTATCAGTGCTGCTGCCATAAAAAGACATTCATTGTGTTTCTACTGTATTTTTTTTTCATATTTTTTGTACATGCTGCTTGGCTTTTGAATTTGTCCTCAGCAGTCTCAGTGGTTATGCAGTAATCATTACACAGAACAAATGTAGTGGCCGAACAAATAAGAAGTTGAGATAGAGAATAAACAAAACCAAAGTTCAGTTGCCCTGATCACTCTTATAAAGGGGGCATCTCCCTCTGCCCTGCCTGCGCTGTGCTGTCTGTGGTTGATGAGACAAACTGCAAGCAGGTAAGGGCTTAAAGAAAGATTTAGAGAGCTTAGTTTAATTGTTTTTGTGACGTGTGATTCATAAAGATTAACCACATTTCCAGCAGTTAAAAACTAAGTTTGACATCCTGAGTTTGAGATGTAACTTTGCAGTGGAACTGAAAAGTCTTTCAACATGTGTGGATTGTTTTAACTGTAAATGTTCAATAAATGATTAGATTTACTTTTGATCAGATTTACTCTGTCCTTGTTTTGGGGGTTGATGCTTTGTTATGTATATATAAGGGACATGAAATGATACCCCCTGAAAACATTACATATTTCTATGACATTAAATATTGACGATTGAAGATGCAACATACTATTCTACTATACTATTCATACTATTCAGGTTAAATTTGGACCATTTAAACTTTTGACAGTCGCAAAAACACCCCAAATGCCATTCTTTTAGCATGACATTTGATTACTTTTCCAAAGGTAACCCAAGTTATGAGACTATAAATGTTGCTGAGCTGCCATTTTAGTGACTGAGATTATTGCAGTATGATTTACTGTACAAGAGGTCATTGATCTGACCCAGTGCTTTGACTAGCTTGCCACAAACAAGTTGTTTTTTTGCTGTTTGTTGGTTAAATGCCAGTTTATGCTGAATTAATATTAATATATTAATAGTTATAATTAGATAATGTTAGATAGAGGACTTTTTATTATATAGTGTTATATATTCTCATGTCTTATGTAAAATAACATTTTTTTCACCTAAATGAAGGTTTTTAAAAATAAAAAAATTCACTTTTTGAAACATGAATGAATCAACCATTTATTAATGTCAGATAGATTATTTGCACGTTCTAAACTGTAGATCTGTGATTCAAAATTAGGCAGAACCGACAGGAAACATACTGTCAGTATACAAAGTATAAAACAACATGTAAGAGTCAAAACAACGTATTTATTGTAACTTCAAAGGAAATCCCTGCATGAGTATTTGCGCAAACATTATGTAACCAAGATGAACAAAGCTGCACTTTTAACTTTTTGTCTTAGTTCACAATGATACGTGCAGTCGTGGGCATCTGGATCCTCTCAGCAGTGATCTGCGTGGGGAGAAGCGATCACCATTTCAGTCATCATCAGGGAGACCAGGACACTGCCGTTGACAACAATGCCAACAGCCTCTCACTGGTGGCCTCAGCAAACAGAGAGTTTGCCTTCCGTCTGTACAGGAAGTTAGCAGCTCATGCGAACTCGCAAGGCAAGAATATCTTCTTCTCCCCAGTTAGTGTGTCTGTGGCCTTGGCTGCCTTGTCTGTGGGAGCTCGGGGGGAGACCCACCAGCAGCTTTTCAGCGGCCTGGGTTTCAACAACTCCTTGCTGACGCAGACAGATGTAGATCAGGCCTTTCAGACCCTCGTGGACAGGGCCAACAAAACATCCCATGAAGACACCAGCGAAGGGACCGCAGTATTCATGGACAACCGCTTCAAGCCACGGCCCGAGTTCCTGGAGACCTTGAAGCAGTCCTACTTTTCAGAAGGCTTCAATGTTGACTTCACTAAAACCACAGAAAGCGCAGACACCATCAATAAGTATGTGGAGGAGAAGACCAATGGGAAGATAGACAAGCTGGTTGAAAGCCTGGACCCAAGCACAGTCATGTATCTCATCAGCTACATCTACTACAAAGGTAACAGATGAGATGCTGTGTGTGTACCAATATCCATACTGTTAATTATGCCAAAAGAAGATTTAGTTTGTCCGAGTATGCAGCGTGTCAATCGTCTGTAAAGCTTTTATGCACATGAGGTTTGAAGTTTATTGTCCACGTGCTGACTACAACAGTACACACTTTGCAAAGGCAGCTTCAAATTCACTTGCGCCCTTGTTGTTTGTTGGGTTTTTTGTGAGATTTGTGAGTCACACCTGTAAGTTTTCTGCTTCAACCCAAAGTTGTGTCTCTGCTCATGACTGTCAAACAGGAAAGTGGGCAACTCCATTTGATCCTGATCGCACCAGGGAGGACACGTTCAATGTGGATGTAAACAACAAGGTTGATCAATGCTGAACCATTTGTAATCATTCTGAGTGACAATAATTACGCATCACCATGCATCCCTCTCTCTTTGTGTCTCAAGGCTTAATTTTAAATTGTCATTTTCTAGGTTAGAGTCCAGATGATGAATAAGGAGATGCATTTTGATACCTATTATGACCAGCCGATTAACACATCAGTCCTCCACCTCCCCTTCAACAACTCCTACTCCATGCTGCTGCTGCTGCCTAATGACATGGCAGAACTGGAGAATGGCCTGACCACAGGCCACGTCACCAAATGGCTGAAGTGGAAGAAATCCAAGTAGGGAGAATTGAAACTCATCCTTAAGGGCATATCAAGTAGGAATTGCTGGTTGCTGTTTTTTAAACATGTAAAGATGGCCCCCACTCCCTGGCTCAACAGTGAATGTGACACCCGGTGGTTCCACCTGCTTACGATCTGGCAACTGGTTGCTACTCTTTTATAGTCCTGCTCCTTAGACCCTACATGCTATTATTGACTGGAGGCTACACACCACTTCCCAAAGTTCAATGCCCTGATCCCGTGTTGAACATAGCCAAATAAAACCCAGGCAGAGAGCAGGTTCTCTGCAGACACCACCACACACTGCTAGTGGGTCATAATTGATGATTGATTGTTTTTTTATAAGCGTATGCATTGTTTATTTCTGCAAAATCCTACCAGATATGCCTTCTTTTGGAAGTTCTTAATGTGGAAGGTTTGTCACCGTTAACTACTCAGCTTCATGCTGTCAGATCAGTCATTGCATGTTTGTCTATTTCCCAATCCTTTTAGGACACATGATGTGTATATTCCAAAGTTCTCCATCAAGACTTCCTACACGCTGAATGATGTGTTGACTGAAATGGGAATGACCGACATGTTTGGTGATCGTGCAGACCTCAGTGGCATTTCAGAGGGGCAAAAACTGACAGTCTCAGATGTAAGAACAAGAAGTAATATGTTATTGAGCACTTTCGTTTTTAAAATCTAAACATCAAATCCACTTTCATCTCCATTTTGCTGTAGGTTGTGCATCAAGCTTCCCTGGATGTCGATGAGGCCGGAGCCACTGCTGCAGCTGTTACGGGCATCAGCATCACACTCTTGTCGTTCCGCCATGTCCCTGTCTTGAAGTTTGATCATCCATTTATGGTCATCATCACTGAACGCAACACAGAAAAAATCCTTTTCATGGGCAAGATTGTCAACCCAAACCTCTGATGGAATGAACATTTTGTTTGTACTGAAGCACAGCTGTTGCATCACAGATAAAATACTCAGAAAAACCTTTGTCATGTGGTCTCTTGCTTTATGACTGAGTGTGAATTAACAGTCATGAATAATTGTTTTTTATATTAGTTTTTGAAGGTAAAAGAAAACAGAGATACAATATTATTAACAGGCTTTTCCATTTCATTTGAGGATGTTTGATATGAAAGAATTCATTATCATTAGAAATATTCTGATGATCTATTAACCCCTTGGCTCTTTCATTAGTTTTTATCTGTGGGATGGTTTGATTTTCTGACTCACTCTGTGCTGAGTGTTTGTCAGAATGATTGTTGTTTGTTTAACTTTTGGGCTCTCCTTCACTCTGCCCATTGAAAGCAGCTCTCTCTTCTACTCTGCTCTGTGCTGGACTGTTATTATCTGTGATCGTTGATTCCACTTCTCACAGCAGCAGCTTTGATCTTGTTTTCCAGTTTTGTTCTCTCAGGGATTGTATCAGGTACTGTGGCCTGCTTTTGTGCTGTGAGGCATTGACAGAGTCCACCCATTCATTGTCTATACCTTTTATCTTTATTCATGAAATCAGCTGATAATGGGCGAGAGGCAGGGGATAGTCTGCACAGATGGCCACTCAGTCACAGGACCAACTTTGATGGAGTGTGGACTAGTTATAGTTTCATGTAAAGTGGGTGTGTACGTGTGCTTTTAGGCTTGGATGGCTCCAGCAGGAAATGGATTACGTATCGCTATGCCACTAATGATAGTCTTAAAGGGTGAGGCTTATCTGAAATAGTCAGTTATTTTCATCTAATTCTTTCTCAGTTAAAGTTATGCACAACAAGGTGAGAACAAGATAGGAGCCATGTAGTAACTCAGCAAAGAAAATCATCCTCAGTGCTGCAGGAGAAAGGGATAAACCCAACAGTGGTACCTTGAGTGTGCTGCATCCTTTTTCATAGTGTTACTGTACATGACTACAATTTCTGACCTTTTCACTCTGACAGAGAAACAGCCCATCAGCAAACTCCAACACTCACTAACTCAGTCACTCGGCCAAAAACATTCAGGTTGTTTGTCCTCTGCAGTCCAGTTTGATGCTGTTATTACACAGTAATCATTACACAACACAAATGTAATGGCAGAGTAAATACAAAGCTGAGATAGAGAATAAACAAAACCAAAGTTCAGTTACACTGATCAATTTATAAAGGGGGCATCACCTTCTGCCCTGTGTGTGGTTGACGAGGCAACCCAGACATCTGATGGAGTGAAAACTCTGTGTGGTGAAGCATCACTGATAGAGTACTCAGGAAAACCTTGTCCTGTGGTCTCTGGCTTTATGACTGATTGTGTTGCAAACAGTCTTAATGTTGCTGTGAGTGTTTCAGTTTGATTTTTGAAGATAAATTAATACAGAAATACATGAAACTCAAGCATTTTTATTTGCATTTGAAGAGCTCAGTTGCAGAGTCAGATACACACTGTTTCCTAAAATGATAAACCAACACCTGTTTCCTTGATATACAATAACAGGACATCAGTTTGTTATTGTTTCATCATAACGCAGCCAAATACACCCACACATTTTTAAATAGTTGTTTCTATAGCATTTGTAATTTGTCCCATTTAATAACACACAATGCAATGCATTAATGTAATAAACTTCTTTATTTAAGAACAATAATATCAGGATCTTGTGCAATCTAACATATGAAATAGTTAATTTTCAAGGTCATTGTCAATATTACTGTTTAGTATTACACTCGTAACATTTTTTCCCCCGTTTAATTATTTTACTTATCTATTCTACTGTTTATTGTTGTTGTATTATAGAACTCACTCCTCATACACTTTAAATACATTGTTTTTTATTCTCATGTAATTTTGGATAGGCACAATCATTTCTTTAGGGATTATTAAAGCCCTATCTCTTACATGTAGGAATTGGCATTTCCTTTCGAGAGACCGGAAAGGCAGTTTTGTATAGTTAAATCCATTGACTACAAACACTGTATATATATTACCAGTGTAAAGTTTGCTGTAGCGTCAGTTTGTTTGTTTGCGCTCAACTCGCTGCAGTCTCATCATTCGGCTGTTGGCGGCAGCAGCGCGCCTCGTGGAGTCTGGTGAGCTGCCATCAATTAGCGCGCAGAAGAAGAAAGTGGGCGCCTTTTGATTGGACGCCTGTGAGTGTGCGGTTCAGACATGGCCGAACCAGCAGGAGAGGGAGCGCAGACAGGATATTTCAACAAAGAGAGGATAAAATACAGCCCGGAGGAGGAGGCTAGGCTGGAGAGGCAGCACTTCTGGAGGATAATCGACGCTTTTAGATTTTACAGGTACACTGACAGCGTGTGAAGTAAAGTTGGAGCCAGACGGAGGCTGTTTGTGTCAGTATACTGTGTCGTTAGCAAACGACAAAAGAAAAAAAAAGATAGATTTGTTTGGAGGGGAAACTGCTGACAGAGATGGTTGGTCTTGATTCAGTTATTAGTTAGTGCTTCCTAGTTAGTGCAACTTGTATTTACCTAGCTTCCTATAATATTTGCTTGATAACCTGATGGTCTGTCTTTGTCTCTGCTCATGTCATGTCATGTCACGGCTCCACCTTTACACCATGATTCACCTTGTCTGTGTTTCAAACAAACTCAAGAGAGGGTCAGCGTGATGCAGCAGTTTCACTTTAAGACAATAAATAGTGTAAATGAAATAGGAACATTTTGACCAGTGTCCTACACTGTATCAGGAAACTTACATCTGATGAGTATGTTGTGTTTTCTTATTTGGACATAAAGCCTGTGGTCCTCTTGTCTCCTCCTGTCAGGGTTCATGTAGAAGAGCAGGTCAAACGTGCACAGCGTCAGTTTCGGAGTCTCCCGCAGCATCACCAGGATTTGCTGCCAAATGTTTTGCCCAACCTGGCCCGGATCAGCCAGTGCGCGGACCACAACCAGGAGCTGCTGCAGGCCATCGTCCACAACAGCTTGCACATGTTTGAAAACATTGAGTATGGCGAGAGGGTAAGACTCAACCTTCCCATGCAATGCTGTGTTTCAATTATTTTGTTGTCATGTACTCTAGGAGAGTTTTGAACAGAGATGTTGTATCTTCTTTCAATTTCCAGGAGGACCCACGTAAGGTGCGCCCGTCCTCCACATTCGACATGGACAAGCTCAAATCCACCATAAAGCAGTTTGTCAGAGACTGGAGCGAGGTGGGCCGAGCTGAAAGGGACTCCTGCTACCAGCCCATCATCCAAGAGATCCAAAGACTCTTCCCAAGTGACCAATAGTATGAAAACATACGCTCACTCACACACATATTACTGCACACCTGCATGCATGCTAAGAAAATTCAGAACAATGATGTTCAGATATGTGGATACAAAATGATGCAAGCAAACATATTTTTCATGTGTTGTTGTGTCAGAACATCTTGTGATGAGTCTGATAATGTGACTTACCCCATGTTTTCCATGTGATATGTGCATTTTGTACATTTTATTATGTCAGTGATGTGTCTAAGGTGAGCGTGCTGGTTCCGGGTGCTGGGCTTGGCCGCCTCGCCTGGGAGATTGCTCGGCTGGGTTACATTTGCCAGGGCAACGAATGGAGCTTCTTCATGCTCTTCTCTTCAAACTTTGTTCTCAATAGGTACAGCATGTTACTTACACTAACACTCCAACTACCTTACACAACACCTTTCATTATCATCTGATTATGTGCACACTCTTGTGTGAGGTGGAAGTCAGTCAGGCTTATTTCTGTCTTAGGCCTAAGTATGTGTCAGTGATTGCAAACAAAATAAGAACATATTCCATTTTTCGGCAGCGCAATTTTGACCTCATCTATGTGTCCCCCTGAATCTGGACTGTTCCATTTAGGTGTGAAAAAGTGAACTCTCTGACCCTGTACCCCTGGATCCACCAGTTTAGCAACAACAAGAAATCCTCTGACCAAACACGACCAATCAGATTCCCTGATGTCAACCCTCAGAGCCTGCCATTAAATGCGGACTTCTCTATGGTAGCAGGGGACTTTGTGGAAGTCTACAGTGAACCAGGTCAGTCAAAGTGTTGCAGATCTTTAACCTTTTGTGTTGTCCCTGAATTAGTGTGCAACAAAGAAATTATCCAGTAAGGACCATGGCAACTTTATGTAAACAATAATTGATTATTTGTGCTCACCTTAGAAAAAAATAATTAAAAGTGAATATGTAATAATCTGTTGTCTGCTTCTGTCAGATTCCTGGGACTGTGTAGCTACCTGCTTCTTTATTGACACAGCTCACAATGTCATTGAATACGTGGAGACTATCTGGAAGATTCTCAAGCCAGGTGGAGTGTGGATCAACCTGGGTAAATTAACCTTCATAAAAACAAGCCCAACAACTTATATTCTGTATATTTAAAAACCACAGACAAACAAAATGCTGTCCATCAATGGACAATGTGCTGTTAAAATGACCAATACAAGCCCTGTAAATGCTAGAGAAATACAGCGAAATATGTTGTTTATCACAGCATACTACAGATTTATAATTAAAATAAAAAATAATGCAACTTAACAACAAAATATTCCATGAATAGGGTGTATAATGATGTTACTGTTTTTTTTGATTGTCT
>JBAJHX010000076.1:7686169-7726948 GCA_037176925.1 Amniataba percoides
CACCCCCCCAACCCCCCCCCCCCCCCCCCACACACACACACACACACACACACACACACACACACACACACACACACATATATAAAAATATATATATATACATCATAATCAGGTGCTGATGTCTGAGCCACGGAAGCTGAGCCAGAAGCTGAAGATTTGGTTCTCAGAGTACTGGAACATATCTGACTTCATCGCCATCCTCCTCTTCCTGGCTGGGCTGGTGATGCGTTTGTATACTTATCCCTACCGGACAGCAGGACGCATCTGTTACTGCCTGGACATCATCTTCTGGTTCGTCAGGGTGATGGATGTGCTGGCTGTCAATCAGCATGCCGGACCTTACCTCACTATGATCACTAAAATGGTAGGTTAGGGGCTGTACACTACTTGTCAAGAGGAAGAGGAAGAAAGTGGAGAGGCATTTTTTTTACTCACCCATCTCTCCTCTCTGTTTGTCTGCTTAGACCAGAAACATGTTCTTCATAGTGGTGATGATGGCAATAGTGCTGCTGAGCTTCGGCGTGTCCAGGAAGGCCATCCTGTCGCCTGATGAGGAGCCATCCTGGAGCCTCGCTCGAGACGTGGTCTTCCAGCCCTACTGGATGATCTATGGAGAGGTCTACGCACAAGAGATCGATCGTTAGTGGTTCATTGTAAAACACTTATTAACCAGAGCAGATTTTAATCAGTAATTTAATAATGACAGTAATTTAGTTTTGAGTTTCTTAGTAGTCGTGCTTAATGTCAGATTGCAGCTAGGTCAGTTTGCCACTTGTCCTTTGCCACATGAGAAGACACACGTTCAGATAAGGTTAAACTTCATTAAAACTGCAGCTGCAGTCAGTTAGTCATTCAGTCAGTCTCATCTTATTTGAAGTGATTTTCACATGACTCACTTTTGCATTGCAATATGTTTTATTAATTAGTTAGTTATTAGTTAGTATGTTAATGAAGGTATTTGATACCACTAATGTAAGGTCTGTGTGTTTGCTTTGTGTGTGTTAACAGCATGTAATGACGGTCATCCATGTCCTCCTGCTTCATTTCTTACGGCCTTCCTCCAGGCTGTTTATATGTTCTTCCAGTATATCATCATGGTCAACATTCTCATTGCATTTTTTAAGTAAGCATGTCTCAAAATAAATTTCAAATTATTATGTTTTACAGTGAAGGACCCCCAAAACTCTGTACTTTTATTTCAACTTTTATTTCTTCTCATTAACAGCAACATCTACTTTGACATGGCATCGACATCTAATAAGCTGTGGAAGTACCACCGTTATCGCTACATAATGACCTATCAGGAGAGGCCGTGGCTGCCTCCACCTCTTATCCTCCTCAGTCACATGACCCTGGGCTTGAGAGCCATCTACAGGAAATGTAGTGGAGATGCAGAGCGAGGGGAGGGAGGCTCTGGACTTAGTGAGTACCACAGTGTATATGTACATTGATAGAACACAGCATTTATCTATGTACCTCTTGCAAGTCAGTTCAGAGCATCTGTTTAGCCAAAAATTCACTTCTCCTGTTCTGTCCATATTCACCAGAGCTCCTACTCGGCCATGAGGATCGTAAGAAGCTCCACGAGTTTGAGGAGAAATGTGTAAAGGCCTACTTCCACGAGAAGAGTGACGGTCTTCACAGCAATCAGATTAACAGGATCAGAGCCACAGCTGAGAGGTTGGATTGATAATGAATTATTCTTTATAAGTGTATGATCTTAAAATAAAAGGACACTTCTCTCTCTCACATAAACAATAATTTTAGATAAAAAGAAAACATGAAATATTGTGGGATTTATATGATGGAGCTAAAAACTACAAATCTGTGCTCGGTTGCCCAAGCTGGTTTTGGTGAAGTATAATAAACATGCAGGAAACATGTGCCTAATGTTAGAACCAGCACACCATACTATAACACTGGCAACGGCTCTTTCTGTCATGTTTCTTACCTAAATTATTATTGTATTTTGATAACAAGAAAAAGGGAAAATGGGATATTTAAGTCGATGCATCAGTCCTTAGATATTAGCTGAATTTCAGTAAAGTGATATGGCTCACTGAAATGGGCCCTTTTCTCTGTCTTAGATTAATCATGATTGTGAAATGTGACAGTGGATATCATTTATGAGAGAGTTTTGTTTCCCTGTCTGTGACTTTAAGAAGCCAATGACACTGTGACATTGGTATGAACTTCTTGGTGCATATGTTGACGTTGACTGTCATTTATGTCAGATTTTGTGTATGGCCATGCCATCATTATTAACTGTGTGAATATCTGTTTTGTTTTTTTTTTGTTCCACTAGAGCAGAGGAGATGTGCGTGATGGGGATAGAAGTCTCAGAAAAGGTCCTCTTCATTCAGGACAGCCTGTCAGAGTTGGACTGTCAGCTAGGTCGACTCCAGGACCTTTCAGCGCTGGCCGTGGACACCCTCACTCTGCTCTCCGCTTCTGACAGCCTACAACAGGAGGAGGCACGCCTGGCCAAATGTCATCCCATCGCAGCGTCCCTGCACATGCTCCCTCACAGCTGGACCCTCTCCTACAGAGGTGGAGCAGACTATGATGTCCTTAGTATGCGGCGAGCTGCGGCCAAGTCGTGTAAAAGTACCCCACCTTCATTGCTGAAGGGTTACTCTGTGGCGGCGAGTAGACTTGCATTACAGGAAGGGCATGTCAGAGACAGGGGGAGCAGGGGAGGAAGACACACTGAGGAGGGAGAGGAAGGAGCAAAGGAGGTACTCACTGATTACTTGTAATGCTTTAATTTTGTGATAAAAGCTGTTGTATGAAGTGAATGAAAATTAAAACCAGACCCCAGAATTTGAATGAGCAAAGCCAATCATAAAATATTATTTATAAAAATAATTTATAATAATACAAATTAATATCTCACACTGTTATTTTTTGCTTTATAACATAGAAACATGCACATAATAACTGATGACATGACAAGTGTAAATTATTTTGATATATACTTTTGTCCCCAAGGACTCAGAGTCTGCTGCTGTCGACCATCCTAGTGAGAACTGGCTGGGAGTTTCTAGACCTGCATCCCTCTCTCACCTTTATAGCGGCGGAGTTAATATGGGTGTTTTCAGGGATCAGACTCCCTGTGAGTCCTGTGCACTGTCCCGCTGTGGGTCTCCTCTTTCTCCCAGAGGCTTGGAGTCACCGCATCATAAACACTGGACATGCGACCCATACCTGTATCCCAGTCAGGAGGAGACCTCCATGGAAGAGGAAGAAGAGGGAGAGGAAGAAGGGGAAGAAGAAGAAGATGAAGAAAAGGAAGAGGAGGAAAAGACCCATGAACAGCTGTCTAATACTGAAGTCTCCCGAGCTTCTAGCAACGCTGTCCTTCTGTCTGACTCTCAAGACATCTCTGAGGGTTTGGTAAATCCTGCTTTCTCTCAGGACGAAAGCCAAGCGAGCTCTCGGTCCAGACTGTCCAATCAGTGGGGAAGACCCCCCAGGTGGGCGTGTCTGTCCAGAGACCGTCCTTACGACTACTGCAGGTCTCTGTCATCCAGTGTGGAAAACATGGCTTTCTCTGGGGCAGCACTCAGTTCAATGAGGGGATCATTTCCTTCTCTGAATGAGCCAATGAACAAAGAGACTTTGCCTGGTGGGAGGAGTTTCAGGGATGACACACTGCTATGGTGCAGCAGGAGCAGAGGTACTGCTGTAGTTTGTAATTCAGATGTTTGATGGTTTAAATTAAAATAACAAAAAAACAAACAAAAAAACATTTACTTTTGTGTTATTAAGCTGTCATCACTAACAGATCATGTTTGTAATTGTGTCTGCAGAGTGGTCCAAGTCCTCTGACTTCACTGAAGAGAACAAAGGCAAAAGTCACAACAGGAAGACAGTGAAGATACAAGAGAGCAGTCCAGACACTGTAATGTGACACTACATGCACATAGTAAAGAGTTCATTTTTTTATATTCTTTGGGTTTGAGCTCTTAATCAATCAATTAATTTTTTATGGAAAATAGGTAATCATGCAGTCCCACATGTCTGATGCCTGCAGGAAGAAGCGCCGCTTATTGAGAGGAGAACCTACATGTTGGTCAGCTTCAACCAGCCTCAGTCAACTCAGTAAGGACCCACAGCCCTATTTAAATTAAGTGCGTGTGTGTGTGTGCACGCATTAGTAAACAGTGATCACACCAACTATTAATGCTGTAAACATAAGTCATCCTATTGAATCGAAAGTGCACAGTGACCTTAGACAAGATAAGGTAATGATAATGAAGAGCCAGTTTGGCATCAATCCATTGTATAGATAAAATTAGAGAGAACAGTGACGTAATGTACAAAGCAACTTACAGTGTTAGTTTTGTACAATTTGAATTTGAAAAATATTAATATCCTTTCAGATTTTGAACCAATGGATTTCTTGCAGAAGCAAGTGTTTTCCCATCAGGTAAATCTGCCCTTAATAGTAGCAATATTCTGAAATATTTGTGGAAATATTTGAAATTTTAGTTATATAATATACAATACATATTGAGGGTTTTAATAGTACAGTAAGATTGGTTTGATTTCCTTTTCATTGGCCTTCAGGATATGTGGAGCCCCACCCATTCAGCCTGGAACAGCTGGGCCAGGTCCATGAGCCGCAGGTCTTCGTAAGTCAGGCTTTGTTTTGACGTGCTATAATGTCCCTGAATTTCATATTTCAAAGCACTTGAAGCCTGTGATAATTACTTTTCTTTTAACCTGATATCTTTATTGCAGATTACAGAGTGGGGTTGCTGTAGAAGGTATTTCTTAACATACGGTTTGAGTACATTAAAATATGTTTCTGATTGTGAGATATACTGTTTTGGTATTTGAACTTTCCTTTGTTTCAGTTGCTGCAGCAAAGAGCTCCTCATTCCAGTCCACGGAAAATTTGTATCCGCACTATTCAGGTATTAATAATAAGTATTAATATTAAGTAATCAATTGATAGTTTGCAGAAAATGATGTCTGATTAATTGTAGCTATCAACATCTTTGGTGCACGTTATGAAACTTTTTTGTACCTGTATTGTATCCAGCACATTCAGTGAATTGTTATATTTGTGTTTGAGGTCCTGTGTAATTTTCAATGTGTTGTTTGTGTGTTAACAGCTATGGAGAGAAATAACCTGATGAGACTGGCTCAGTCCATCCCCTTCACTCCTGTTTCTATTCTGGGTAACAACTCTTTTGTTCGGATTTCCCTCCATCTGCTTCCAAGCACTCCATTTGCTGATTTCCTCATTCTCTGCAGGAGGTGAAGAGGTGAGCATCTACTCTCTGGAGGAAGTGACCTCTGATGCCAACCCTGAATCCAGCACAGTCTACTCCTGGTCGTCACGAGGCCTGTCCGCCATGCTGCAACCCCTCTCCAGTGAAGAGGGCTCCCTCGACGGGGGTCTCCGGCGGGGCTGCAGGGTGCTGTGTACTTGGGCGGAACAGGACGTGCTCAGACCGGGTCTGGTATACGTGGTCAAAGCCTTCAGACCAGAGGTGGTGCGTGCCTGGCAGAGACACTACCATGGGAGCACAGCACTGCAGCTTTGTTTAAAGGTAAGTGCAAATAGGTAGGGGAGTACTGAACAGTTGTTGATCTTCTAGTGGCTGATGTGATGGCCAATTTGACAAATTATATTTATTTAGTAACCTCTTCACAATTTAAGATGTCCTGGGATTGGCTTTAACCTCATGATCAACTTCTGTTTGACACTGAAGGACATCCAGCAGCAGAGAGCGGCCCAGAAGATGATGCAGGTGTTCAATCAGGTCAAACCTGATGATATTCACCACTCACCGAGGTGTGTGACAGTGTTTTTTCTTGTACATGCGTCTGTGTGTGTCTGTGTGTGTAACAGGTTTGTCCCTTTGGCAGGTTTATAGATGTGTCTCTGGTCCTCTGGCATTCAAATGGCCAGTGGCTGACTATTGAGAGGAACATGTCCGGTGACTTCAGGAAGTACAACAACAACACAGGAGAGGAGATCACCCCCTGCTGTTCACTGGAAGAACTGCTGCTGGCATTCTCCCACTGGACATACGAGTATTCATGCAGGGAGCTTCTTGTACTCGACATACAAGGTAGATTCTTCCACTGTATGTGTGTGTGTTAGTGTGTGTTTTCAGCAAGCCATATTAATTGTTGAATTTGAATCTCGATATCTGTCTTTTTCTCTTTATTTATGTCTTCTTTTCTTAACAGGTGTAGGAGAGGAGCTGACTGACCCAACAGTCATCATGGCAGATGATCAAAGGTATGAGAGCAGAGAGAGGTAAACAAGAGAAAGGAAAAAAGTTGTGACTCCCTACCTTTAAAGTGGTCATATTGTTTAAATATGAGTCATATATGTTTTTTCAAAACAATTATTTCAAGCTGTTGGTATGATCATGTGAAGTTAATTTATCCATATTTACTGTATATCACAATGAGGCAATGTGGACAATCTCTTATTTTTTAAATGCAAAAGTGATTTGTTAAAATATTTTTCACATTCTTGTGAAAAATATTTTGACTTGACTTGTAGTCTCTTTCTCTCTCTCTCTGTCTGTGTGCATGAGTTTGGCCTGGATGCCGTGTCTCTCAGAGGTAGATGAATTGAATGATTGCTAATTGATATGTTATTCGATTTTGATGGTTTTGTAGAAAAGAAATTAAAGGCCTGTCCCATATAGATGCCTGTCCCAAATATAGACAGTCTGAGTTCAGTGATTGAGGCAAACTAATTCAACTATTAATTGAAGTTTTACTGTAATATCTTTTTTTTTTAACTCTTTCTGACCCTGTTGCAGTGGAAGCCGGGGAGAGATGCTTTTTGGTCCTGATAACCTTGGAGATGCTGCTATCAACGGTTTCCTGCAGAAACACTCTTGTGGTGCCTGCTGCCGCAGACTCGGCCTAACAGGTTGTGTTGCTCAGTATGTGTGTGTGAGCGAGTCAGACAGAGAGTGAGAGCGATAGAGAGAGAAGGGATGAGAGAGTGTGTGCATGTTAAGATTATTAAAATACTTGACAATCACAGTTTTTTACAACTAAGCTAGTCTGTGATTTGCAATCCTCAGCATATACATACTATTTTTTTTGTCATTATTGTGATTTTTTTGTGTGCGTGTGCGTGTGTGCATGTATTTGTATGTCACCTCTATGTCGTCACTCAGGAGGCCAATGCTGGCTCTGAGATAAATCCCCAGCAACTTCAAATGAAGACAACACACACCAACAGCCAACTAATTAAGCCGCGAGTGTTCGTTTATTTCTATAACAACAGTAGTGTTTGAGGCGTGGGGGTGGGCCCTGCTTTGTGCGTTGTGCTCCACGGCCTTTGATTACGTATTAATCATGTCTTTGTGCTGGCGATGTGCTGCTGAGACATTAGCTTTGATTAGCTATTAATTAACGTCTCTGGGTAGGCACGATACCGGCATCTAGAGGATAACTGCTCGGAAAGAAACTGTGCTCAAAAACAAACAAGCCCGGCAAACAAACATGCAAACACAAACATTCAGACACAGTTGTTTTGATATTTCAAAGGTGCGTTGTGTTTCCTCTTCCTCTTCTTGTGTCCTCTCCAAGATTTCTCCAACAAATCAAACCAAATTATTCATGCTGGATGCGTGGACTTCCTCCCAGGCCTGTCAGTATTCTCTTTCTTGTGGTAATGACTGTGTTATAGGAGCGACATGTCGCTAACTGATGTTTCTGTTTTTCAGATTTAAGGGAGTGTCTGGACAACAGGGAGGCAGAGCTGACGTCGGGAAAAGAAGAACAAGAGGACGCTGAAACGGAGGTGTAACCGTTGACCCAGGAAGTAGGGGGAAAACAAACATGTGCACTTTTACATGTCAGCAGAAACATTTTGGTATTAAGACTATGACAGTTGCTTTTACTCTACATATTATGCATTATGGATTAATATGCCAAGGATTGTCTTGTAAACAAAAAAGTTAAATAATAACAAAATGTATGTGTGAGACAGAAAAACAAGGCTGTAATGCACCCATAAAATTTCTTTTATTTTTTTTCTTCCCACAACAAAATGTCTACAAAAGCGATAAAATATAGAATTTAACAAAAATCACCTCAGACCTTCACATTGTATATACATCTCAAAGAAGGACTCAGTAAGGGCCCTGCATAGCTCTGAACTTCAACCCATTCGGATCCATCAAATGTGGGTGTTTGTGGCTCTCTTTGATGCAAATGAATGCATGCACACGCACATACACACACACATGCTCCCATTCTCATGTGAAAATAAAAAAAGTCTACAGGAGAGCTCATGGATTAACTTTAGAGTCAGAGTTCAGAGTCCAGCAGAGTCCCCGCTCACCAAATGAAAAAAGCATAAAATGTAAAAACAGTTTGTCAGTGTAATCAAATACACGTTTTCCTTGGAGTTCCCCTTTTTTGATTGGTTTCTCAAGTAAACTCACACAGTAAAGCATCTACGCCCCACTCTGCCAATCCTTCCTCTCCTTCACTAGCTATGGCACTTTAAAAACAGAAAAAAAGTCTCATTTTAATGTTTTTTTTGTTTGTTTTGTTTTGTTAGTCCTGTGTAAAAGAGATTCTGTAGCCCAAGCACCTCATAGGTTTCGGGTACAGATTGCTACATTTTGTTTTTATTTGCTCTTGCTGGGATGCAAAGACATTCTAAACAATAAATTAACAATTTTCAACACTACTCCAATTGCACGCATGTGTAATGCATCAAGAAAGTTTACAAAGCATTGGTAGAGCAAACATCATCTCATTCTCTCTTGTCTCTCTCTCTCACACACACACAGACACACACACATATACAGGCTTACACAGGTCTTCTCAGGAAAGGGAGGTGGAGGTCTGGGGCGGAGTGTATTTGACCAAGTGTAGGAAATGCATTTCAAACCAAGTGTGTTAAAAATGTTTGTCCGAGCCGTCACGCGAGATGACGGACAGTTTTATTGTGCGCTCTATGATGATGTCCGTCTGTGCTGATGGAGTGGTAAAGGCGCGTGATGCGTTCAGCCCCTCGCATTGAACAGGCTGCTCCATAACATTCAGAAAAGATTACCCTCCCCCACATTGTTCCCTCCCGCCGCAGGTTAAGGGTCTCTGATCCGGTTCAATAAGGCCAGTTCAGAAAGGGCCGTTCACTGACAGGTTGTACCAACTCACACATTCAGAGGTTGAGAAAGACAATTTCAATTCCAACAACAAATTTCGAATTGGTTGTTTATAAATAAGAGCTTTTTATTTAAAAATTCCTTCAGCTTGTGAAAAAAGGTTTGCTTTGAACTGACTGAATTGACGTGGAATTTGCCCAGAACCCATCGCCCACCCTGCCAATAACCCCTCCCACGAAACTCACAATATCATGAGAAGAGAAAACACAAATAATCCCCAAATGTTTCATTGCAATGAAACGTCATGCAAATAGAACAGAACAACAATAGGCTAATAGTAATAGAAGAATAGTAGTCATAATAAGAACAATAATAATAGTAAATAGTAATAAAATAAAAAATAATCTTACAATGCAAACATGACAGTAGTAAATGCCTCCAGTTCTTATTGCTACAGTATCTTACTTACAGTGTTGCGTTGCCACTCGTTCTTGCCAGCACATCCCCTCTCATAACCCCATCCCACCCCTCTGATTCACAGTCTAACAAGGGAAAATAAAAACATCACACACAAAAACTTCATTTTCAGAGTTGGAATTCACTGTCCCTGGGGTGTTGAGACTGCGCTTGATTCACAGCTTACTCGTGGACGTCCCTCACTGTCCCGAAAGCAGCAAAATAAGCAGTAAACATGAGTGTACAGTGGTGACAAGAGCACACTGACATACAGTATATATATATAAATTGTTATGATTTTTTCCATATGCTGCATAACGATGCTTGTCATGTAGTCTGGGCTCTAAAGAGATCTGGACAGTGAATTCATGCTCTGTACACACATACACACAGACACACACTTATCAAAGCCTTGTCTGGGCAGATTCCATTGCCGGCATACGTTTCGGCAGCGTATGCCGTTTTTATCCTAAAAAGTTATTCTTTTATAATTAAATTTTTTTTGTAAATTTGCAAAAATATTAAACCCTCTTTTAATGCAAAGTCAGAAAAAGAGCTGCTCCCTGAGAGATGCTGCGTAGTGCATCAAGCCTTAATGAGCAAGTGATTGTCTTAAAAGTCACTGGCCTCTGATCTGGGGTCGTGGTCGAAAGAAGGATCCCGAGACACAGCAGGGAACAGACGGATGCGAGCAGATAGCTGATCTAATGCTCGTTCCCGTGCTGCTGTTTTGTTCACCATGTGGAGAAAATGTATATGAGGATAGAAATGGTAATGCTTCAAGTGTTTTTAATGTAAATATATGTGCACAACTAGCCTGACTGTGTCCATGCTTATAGCAAGCGGAAGATTTGGCCACTGTGCAGTGAACATTTGGATAGTCTAACACAGATCTGCTCTCTTATTGCATGAGTAGCGCTAGATCAGAGTCCACTAAAAGTAGTAATTAAAGTTGAGGTAAAAGTCTAAGGGTTGTCTTAGATCAGATAGTTCTACTCAGCATTTTTTTGTCAAACAACTATTTATGAAACAAGTTGTAAAAGTGCCGTCAGCTGATTAATTCTGTGCTATTATTGTTTAGTTCATCATTCAGTTTAAAGATGGGGATTTGTCATTGCTCATCATAGAGTTATGTACAAAAGTAATGCAAACACAGCACCAGATAGCTGAATGCAGAACTGCATACACCCAATTAAGTATGCGTGTCCTAAGCTATTTTTCTAATTGTTCCTTCACAAAAGATAACACAACAACTTGCCCAGTAAAACTAGTGTCATTTTACACAGTGGCCAAATGCAAACACACCATTGATGTAGAAAAAGCCTAAGAAAAAATACTTAAAAATAAGTGCTAGTTATGGAATGACTAAGAAAAAAAAGAAAATAAAAGGTGATTGTCTATCACGGCTTGTCTGTGCGCATTGTCAGTGTAATATTAGCTCTAAAAGCTCATCGGAGGCTAATCTGCATTTCTTCACATCTTTCAATCAGTGCTCTGTGTTCTGTCCTAACCCCAGATCACACTGTCACATTAAAAACACTGCAGAGTCTGTGGTGGAATGAGTACCATCCATAGAGATGATTGTTATGCATGATTAATGATAAAGAGTCAAATATAGTGCATTCTAGTTAAAACTGCTACCCTGTTTTGAACAGCTGAAAATAGGAAGAGAAGGAAAGGAGAGGAGTAAAGATCAGAAAGGCAGTGTGAAAGTTATTGCTCTTTAGAGAAAAGGGTCCTTCATATTCACAGCCTGGAGTGATTGACATCCACAGACTGGATTGTGCAAATAGTGACGGGAGGGATGAGGGCTTACAGCACTCGTACAGATTTTTTGAAGATTGGCAAGTTGTGAGTTAAATTCAAGTTTGTCATGACCTTTTTTGGTGGAACTTTTTATCCACTTCTTCAGTTTTATCCACTTCAAATCTCATGCCAAGGCCCTAATAAATAAGAAATAAGGGGCAGGGTGAGGGGAATTTGGGAAGAGGCGGGGTTTATTGTGAGGTCCTTGTTTCTGATTGGTTGTTTCTGGTTGATTGTTCGAAAGCAGTCCAGCTTTTGTTGGACATAATTATTGCAGCGAGAAAAATTATTGATAGGACGGCAAATCTGCCCAATTCTTTAACTTGCAAAATAGAATATTTATGTATATATCTTCACCTTGAAAAGTAGTAGCCATTATTTTCTTTTTTTAAAATCCTTCAAATGCTCTCTTTACATTTCTATAGGTTCTTGTCAGAAGGATGCAGTACCTTCTTTACATATGAACAAAATCCAGACAAGGCTTCTATATATCAACAAAACCCGAATCGACTCCCGGTTTTACCCAATATTCTTTTACAAGTCTCAACTTTACAAATTCTGTACACAAGAAACTATCAAATAAAATAAAACACATAGACAAGGTATAATCAGCCACAGTGGACTGCTGTATATTTAAATTAGGACTAACTTATTTGAACAGAACAAGAAGTAATACTGGAATCCGCTCTGCTCTAGAAGAATATCTACAATAGCTTCTCTAAATCCACAGTTCCCTCCCCCATCCAGCTTCTTCAACTTCACAATGTCGTCACGTGAAAAAAAAAAAAAAAATCAAAGAAACAAAAAAGATTTTTTTCAAAGTTAAAACAAATTAACTTACCCATTTTTTTTTAAAGATTGACAGCTTAAAATTGTTCCTAGATGTTTTAAAGTCTGTACATTTCTGGTCAGTCAGTTCAGTTCAGGAGACAGGAGGAAGCCCCGCTCAGGTTGTGGCTCGGGGCGCGTTTCTTTTATATATACATTCTTCAGACTGTATCGGTGAACAGGATGGGATAAGTGCTGGACATTCCTAGTATTGTTGGCGGTAACTGTACGTTTCTGGCAGGTGGCTCCTCGCCCCCCTTCCTGAAATTGGGCTGGGGGAGCTCAGGAATATGTGGTTGCCACGGCGACACATATTCGACCGCTGTCGTCTCGTCAGGCGTGGCTGTCCTCTCGTTTGCTTGGTCCTCCGCTGGCGCCATTTGTTGCGCCGGGACCACAGGCAGTCACTTGGGCATGGCCATGGCAGAGTTGGGGTCGGGGTTGAAGAGTTCTTTGTAGAGCGGAGGGAAGAGGACGTTGACTGTTTCTGGGTGGAGCTGCTGGAAGGTCTGGAGCTCCTCGGTGTGGAGCGTGCACAGGGCTGACAACGTGGGGATTCGGCTGATCAGCTGCCAGAAGAGAGGAAGAGACCGTCAAGGTGAGGGACATTTAGATTGTTAAATTTAGACTGTTAAAATGTGCAAGTGTTGTCTGTGTTTGACTCGTCTGTCCCTGACGCAGACTAAGGACAGGGCCTCTGATGCTCCCAAGGCTTAGCTTACCTTTGCCAATGCGTCCTCGTCCATGTGGTTCTTCTGCATAATGTGCTGCAGAGCAAAGTAGATCTTCTCCTGGAGCTTCTGGACTTTCCGAGGCTCCATCAGCCACGGCCGATCTGAGGAGAAACAAAACAGAAAAAAAAAGTTTGTTCAGAGCTAACACTTTGGAGAGCTGAAAGCGGCAGAACTACAGAGTAAATGTGTCATCTTGTTTTTGCGCTGAATCACGGCAGGTTGCTTCCTGGGTTATAATAATATTTGGGAGTGTGCACTGACCTGTGGAAATTAGTACAGCTGCTGAGAACAGGGCAATCTCCTCCTCTGTCAGCTGCAGTGAACACAAACTCTTGGCAAAGTCAAACACCGCACTCACTAAGTCATCACAACCTTGGAGGGAAACACAGAGGAGAGGACAGAGAAGGGCAGAAAAAAAGAGAGAGAGATTTTCATTATACATATTCCGGTCATGTATGTGCAAAAATACCTCACAGGGTAGGTATTTTATACCTCACAGGGTAGGTATTTTTCACCTCGTTCTCAGTTTCATTTGGCCTTTTGCCTCATTTATACTATAAAGAATCGCATGTCTAGTAATGTCTTACCCAGAGCTTTGAACATTTGCATTCCCCCGTACTTCCCCTCGAACAGCACAGTGTTGTTGAGGGGGTTGAAGGCCCTGCACATCCGCACCAAGACTACCTCCAAGCAACCTGGAAGAACCGTGGAGACAGATGGTTTTGATTTCTATGCTGGTATATAGACCAAAAAAAAAAAAAGAAAACCAGACAAACAGAAATCAGTGACCCGCCGTCGCCCGTCCAGTCAACTAACCTGACTTTAGCAGGAGGATCTGGTCATTCTGGCACAGTTCCATGAACCCTGAGATGCGCTTGGCGAACTCCACCACGTACTGGATGGCATGGGTGATCTGGATGGCACACTGCTGCCACAGCACGTCCCGGGGCTGGAAAACGCAACACACACACAGCTCTGGCTTATATGCTCTTTACTTATGTAGTTATATTCATGTCAGTAAATGAAACCATAAATATTGCCGTCCTTGCTCTCTCACACTCATTTTACATTTATTGTAGGTATACGCAGCAGAGTAACTAAAGATGTGTTTCGGAGAATCCAAGCTGAATGAAAAGGGCCATTGTCTCTTTTCAAGTGACTCAAGTACAACATGAGCAAGTCTGTCTGTTCCATCGTTTTTCATTTTGTCCTGGTGACAAATAATTTCAAAACACTGTGCAGGGATGGCCGTGAATGCACTCAATACGGAGGTATAATGAAAACTGAAGTGCCCTATACCTGTAGAATGGCAGGAGCAGCTGAAAATGGAAGTAACTGAAAAACCAACACAAAACCTCACCTTGCTCTGGTACATCTTGACCTCTTCATAGGAGTGTGTCTGCCAGGCTAGCTGCTGCAGCTCCTCTGTCGTGTACTGACATGTCTCCAAGTGGGATTTGATGATATTCTGAGCAATACGGTCTGAAAGAGAGGATTGTTTGTTTATTCTCGTATTCTTTCACAACGCAGAATGGTCATCCATTCATAGATTTGATACAGTGGTATGTGTGCGTGTAGGGCAAGGCTGCAATGCACTGAGGAAATGTAAGCTTGTATGTATCCTCCATTTCTACCTATTTAGTGCTTAATTTAACATCCCTTTGGATTTGTGTTAAATCCTACATTTTAACTTAATCTCAACTTGTGCTAACAGCCTGAGCTGCACATACAGTAATATGACACCTTGTCAGCTAGCCGTGTAAGCCTGTCTGTTCTGCTTTCAGATTAGCACTCTGACTCACGCTCTCTACCAGGACTACTTTGTGGGTAACCGTTAATATTTCCACGTGGATAATTCATGTAGATTATGAGATTTAAATGATGAAGCAGTCTACTGCGAGCGAGATGTGATGCAGTCTTTACCCAGCTCTCCCATGCTGACGTTATTGGGCCCCAGCTGACTTTCCTGGTAGCCTCCGTAGCTGAACAGGTTGGGTACCGGCGTCAGGTCGTACACCGGCTCCTGCTTAATGTGCTTCATGCCTGACATGTCTAAACCCGACTGGTCCGGGGACGGCTGGGTGGAATCCATCCCATAGTACCCCCCTGGGACGCCGCCTCCGTTACCATGGCCACCCTTGGGCAGCTCAATGACGTGGCCATTGGCATAGGTGCCACCAATCTCATGGTTAAGGGTGGACAGTCCATTGGTTAGGCTGGACGAGTAAACGCGTGCCAGAGCTTCTGCTTCGCCTGTCTGCTGCTGCCGCTGCTCCTGCAGTCGTGCCTGGTGCTTCTGGACCTCTGCGTACAGGCTGTCACGTTGCTTCTTGGACATGCGGCCAAACTTTACCGCTGTACAGGGAGACAAAACAAGGGAGGAGGACACAGTTAATACCAAAAGAAAAACTGTCACAACCTTGCAGCTTCTTTAGTTGATTAAAATCTGTGAGAAACGTAAAAACATATTGTAAAAGTAGGAAAAACATGTACATATCATTCCTGTACATACACAGACACAGATACAGATACTGGGCCTCACCATCTCTGGACATTCCTAGGGCGAGACATTTCTGCAGGCGGCAGTGTTGGCAGCGGTTGCGGTTTGTTCTGTCGATGAGACAGTTCCTCTGGCGGGGGCAGGAGTATGATGCATTGTTCTGCTGACTCCGTCTGAAGAAACCCTGTTTAGATGTCAACAGAAAGCAATGAATACAGACTTCCAGGTACCTGTAGTTCACAGGACACGCATGATCCAGTGCATAATAACACAACACGGGCTTTGATTAAACTGTCTCACCTTACATCCCTCACACGTAATGACTCCGTAGTGGATACCTGATGATTTGTCTCCGCAGATTTTGCAAGGTATTACTTCGATTTGGGCTGCAAGCAGAGAGAGGGAGGACAGAAAAGGTGCGCTTTAAAAAAAATGCACTTTGGACAGCGTATATACTTTTGGTCTCCCAATTTTGAGAACAGCACCTGGTTCATTCACCTCACAGACTTGTAGACCTCAGTTGGCGGTCTAATTTAGAGGTTAGAAAACCGCACATAACCTGGTTTGCTGTAGAACTGTGAGTGTGTGCGCGACTTCACAAGGGCACAGTGACATGTGCTTGTTCTGTATGTTCTTGTAGGAGTTTTTCTAAGGACTGGGACTTGACAAGGACTGCATATGTACACACACACACGTACACAGACATTCACACACATGCACAAACACACGCACACCCATCAATGACAGGGCAGCATAAATTGTGTGTGTAGGTTCTTTGTATTACGCCTGAAGGAGAGACCCCTGCAGGTTAGAAAGGTTGCCCATAATGAGAAAACAGGTCACATCACTTGAGGACCACACTTCACCTTTTCTCTCTCTCTCTCTCTCTGTCTTTCTGACTTTTTCACTGACCCACAGACATACACACACACACACACATTGAGCCCTACAACCTTTTTAGAAATTATCTCATTATTTGTCTTGCTCTTACTCTCACGCCATACTAATTCTACTACTTTTCACTCAAAGTTTTACTCACTGTGTATAGGTAGCTCCATGTACAGTCACAACCAAAGGCACAGACCATGAAAAACAAGACGTATTTCAATGCAACACACAGAAGCACCTGTCACTAGTGTCTTTGAACTTATCATCCATAATATATGGCGAGAGAAAGCCGCAGTTCCTGTTAAGAGATATGAGATGGATGTAGAGGTAGGCAGGTATGTCTGCTGAGATGGCACACTCTCTATAAAGAGATTAGACAGCCTATCTAATCCTAAATTATTTCCCGACGAGCAGGTTCCCTCCTCTGATGAGCACTGGCTTAGCCACAGCTGAAATAGCCATTCACATATAATCTCCTTGCATAGCCTCACCTGTAGGAATATTTTGCAAGTTTTATGAACCCTCATAAATGCACATAGCAAGTGGGACAATAAATGCAAGATTTCCAGTTATATATTCTGTACTTGCACAAATTATACCTCAATGATTCTCCGTAAGAGCAATCTAAACATGCACTGTGTAAGTGGGGTTGCTGCTTCAGAAGTGTGCATTTGCAGAAAACAAGGATGGTGTGTGCATGTTTTTCTGTATGCATGTCTGAGTGCGTCTTGAGTCTATGTGTGAACTGAGGTGCATTTGTAGGAAATGCATCTGGTTATTTATTCAATAGTATGAAATATTTATGAGTATATATTGTATGGCTATATGTATATTGTGTATATACACATACAAACATATACAAATTTATGTATATATCTACAGTGAATATATACATATGTGTACACATATGTATACTAAATGTCTGTGGAGGAATGAGTGTGCACTATATATAATTGGATAATCCCGAATGAGGATCAATGCAGATAGTTCTGTCTGTCTGTCAAAGCGACTGAGCAGGAACAGACAGTCACTGCTGCACATACACTTATCTATCTATCTACACCTCTGAGAGCCTGACCCCTGCACACTTAAAGGTATCATTAAATGTCACCTTAATACACACAAATACTCGCCGTTAGTCTCTTGGGGCCAGCTTACTTTGTACTGTATTTTCTTTAGATGTAACCTTGACACCGTTTGCGCTGATATTTTTGGACAAGACATGTTAAGAGGAGTGGAAATGTGGAGATAATGATGTAACAATTATATCAGAACCCTATAAAGTAACTTGCTAATGTAGTCATTCATATGCTTTTCCTCTCATCCATTCATTTGCCTTCCTATCTGCCCCCTAGTGGCCCTAAGGAGCCATTAAAACATCTACAAACTAAAAACTGACCTCCAGTCTGCTATGACCATGGACTATGCACTTCTTCCATGTCTTATTATTTGTTGCTATAGTTATCTTTATAGTTTTCAGGCCTGCTTTATTTCTCTCTTGTGAAATTCTGATTTATATATGGTTCCTGAAACCCAACAATAGATCACTGTGTCCCTCCGCAGCAGACGAATGACCTATGGACTGAGCAACATGCCGCTCGACTGTGCTCTTAAGGTAGCGATTTCGGGTGCAGCTCAAGATGTGACCCATTTCCACCGATTCCCGGCCAACTGGCTCCAAACTGGGTCAGAGAAGAGCACTGGTCTGGGACGACACACAGTCTACACATAGGCAGAGCTGTCAATGAAAGTGGCCTGTAACACACACACACTATTTATAGTCTGTAAAACAGGTCAGTTGCGCCCTGGACAGGGCCGTTATCAACGCACCACATGTGAGCGGTAAACAGAAACAAGGACAACAGGATAATTCTCTGCCTCTCACAATGCTCGTTCTCACTTTGAGTCAAACTTTTTCAGTCAATTGTCAATCGTGAAACAAGTGAGTCTCCGTGGGTTTAGGCAAGCTGAATGTGTTCAGCCCACACCTGCTGCTGCCGTACTGTGGATATACATACTTATTATTTCTGTCAATTTTTAGAAAAAGCTCTTTACATTTCTCCACCTTAGAGGAGTGTGTGTGTTTACTGTTTCTCGCCAGTGATTACATTATATCCTCACTGTGTTTCTTTTTACCCCATGGGAGATTGTACTCCTTTTTGTATCACATAATTATGCCCAAAGGAGCATGGGCGTGTGGGCATGTGCATTGTCTGTGTCTCTGAGAGGGTTTGAGTGATCGTTTCACTTCTAAAAAAGACACAGAGAAAGATAAAGTATGTGTACGTGTCTACAAATGTATGTGAATGTGTGTGTGTGTGGGTGTGTGGGTGTGTGCATTGTTGAGTGTGTGTTGTGCTCGTTGCCAGCGGGGACTGTCAGGTAGGATATAGGGAGACGGTCATGACAGCATTGCTGTTGCCAGGGTGACCACCCACTCGCTGCCCTCGTCTGGCTGTCACAGCGATGATGCGCTAAGCTGTCACACTCTTAAAGGAAGTGATGTCATCGGTGCGCGGAGCCAACGCCAGCGCTCGTCCTGTCGCCCTCTCTCAGCAGCGGAGGCTTTGTGAATTGTTTAGCAAAGGACTCCCACCACCACATCCAGTCAACAATACACATTTGCTGCCTTGTTACACTTCAGCGGCAGCGCGGGATTACAGCAGAATTAAGACGTGTTATCTGTTGGGTGTTTGGAGAAAGATGTCTTCCTATTGTTCTCAAACTTGGGATGTATGATAATGCATCTTGGTTTTGATTTTATGGTTTTACGTGACAGAAACAAACTTAAAGCTCTTGTGAAAGTGAGTTCCTAAAATAGAGCAGGACTTTAGAGAAAAGAGTGTAATACAGCAGCTCCCCTAACCTCCCTTGACAGGCATCCATTTCCACACAAAACCTGAGTGGGAAAAAGCCACTCATTTTGGTTTTTTGGGGAGATTATTTTGCTCTTAGCTACATGTCTTTCACTCAGGAGTGGGAGGGCCTTCACTCCGACCCGAGCTGACCCACTCAGAGCTGAGTTGACTGACAGCTTCCTCGGCCAGCCGGGACCCTGAGCGTTATCCTGAGGTTATTATGTAAGAGCGGGACTGCAGCGCTGGCGATTCCTCAGCTAAGAGGAGGATCAGGCCTGTACAATCTCTTGAGAGGAAAAAAGATAGAGCTGGAGATGAATTTCATAAAGAGCAAGGCAAAGATGGGTGTTGCAGTGGGCCGAACACTACGGGGAGAGTTGCCACACGTGCATATGTGTGTGTAGCCAACCGTGGCCATGAGGGCTGTATTGTGCTGGCACGTGTGTTATGATAATTGATTTTTAATGAGGTGAGGATCTCCTGTGTATTTCCTGGGCTGGCCCTCTCTCTAAATAGAGTCCTAATTATCTACATTGCGCTGCAGTAAAAAAAAAAAAAAAAAAAAAAGGCAGCAGCCTAGCACCAATATCTTAACAATACTTCATCTAAAACACACAAGTTGCTCACACACAGAGGACCAATAAGGGTTACACACACGTGCACGCACACACACAGGGTGACACGGGTGTACAGTCTATACTGACAATGTAACAGCAAATTAAGGCCACTAGGTGTTGCTATACATGTTTAGTTTGTGTGTGGGTGCGTGTGTACGCGTTTGTGTGTTACAAGAGGGGCAGACTGGACATGCATGTTTCATTCATTCAGCCTGCAGGGTGAGTCTACAATAGAAACGTACCCAGAGCGTCACACACACACGCAGTAAGATAACACAGTGTTTTCCACAAGAGGTTGGTGCTGTAGTATCACAGCTTATGGAGCAGTTGAAATCACTTTCTACCCTAACTTTTGCCAATGTAAGGCACTTCAGAAGTGCAAACACAACTCCCACTGTAGTCCCAGGGGTTGATTTGTTGGGGATGGATGTGGGTGGTATCTCCACTTCATTAAAAATATGCATAGCTTCTTGCTAGTTAACTAGATATCTTCTGGGAAAATGGAAGAGATCAGCTTTTTACCCCCCCACCACCACTCCTTGTTAAATCTGAACAACTCCAGCGCTGGTCTTAGATGTCTATAGACTCTGAATTATGCTATCACTGTTCACCATCCATTCCACTTCAGTCTGTTTGACTTTTTCATTTGAGTGTTCCTCCTCGCTGTAAGTGGCTGTGTGACTGGGAAATCATTTCAGTTTCTGTATTTCATGATCTATTTCCATCTCTCAGCGTAACTCTGTCTTCCATGTCTCATAGAGCTTAGAGGGGAACAAGCCTTTTTTTTTTTTTTCCTCCGCCGATGATGAAAAACACTGAGGAAACTTTTGGTGGCGTGATCGCTGAGTGGATTAACACACACAGCTGGGAATAGCGTATAGCAGTGCTGCTTGGGTTATCTCCCCAGCGTCTCCTGTCATGTTTTCACATCATACTGTCCCATTAAATCAATGAAACACTGCCGCTGCATATGGTTTCAAACGGACTTGTGCTATGTGCTGTCATACTTTTCTCTCTTTTCTGTCTGTTTTTACTGTCTGAAACATCTGAAAAATATATTGAAGAGTGGGGAGACTATCTTCTCTTAGTAAAAATAAATAAATTGAAAATAATGTATTTTACTCACTTTTATATGCCTTCCATACTGTGTGTCCTTTTTACTTCTCTTTGTGACTCAGCGTCTATTAACCGTGAACCACATTGTTTAGGAGCCCTGGTGGTGTTGGGATTTAAGGTACTGACCATGCCATTGCAATCTTCCCAGTTCCAGCAGGAATCTTTGCTGCACCTCTCTCTCCCCTCGTTTCCCAATAGTCATTAAATACTTTTTCAATATTAGCACCAATATGCCATTTGCCTCTTCAGCTAAAGAAAAGTTCAAATTGCGAACGCCAACTAAACATCAGCAGTCATTACTTGACTTTGCTAAATAAAATACAGTCTAAAATGTTATTTAAAAAAAGTAAAGTAAATATTTAAAAAAAAACAAATACATATGACAAAAACATAAACAAAACAAAAAATATGATATATATATATATATATATATAGGCATTTGATGTTAAATATCCAGCCATATGTGGATTACACTGGAAGGACAAGGTGAATAAATATTTTCTCTTCATTTTAACAATATTCAGCTTGAAGGGTAGCATAATTTTTGCCTGATTTCTTTTGTTCAGTGTATTTAGAAACAGTGTGTCTATCAGTCGGGTCAGTGATTGGAAAATTAATTTAAGCAAAACTGACAGCTGCTTTTTTCTTTGAGATTTGAGCTGATGAAAGGGGACAGCTGAAGATGTTAACTTGCACCCTGGGAAAATGTGATGGACATTATTCACTGTTTTCACACATCTTTTCTCACAGAGCGAACATTTAATGAATCAGCTGAGATGGTAATGAATACATCAGAAGTGATGATGTGATAATGTGAATGTGTGTGATAATGTAAAATAATAATTTGAACTCAGTGCTAACGACGGTCATCTAGCAAGCTGATCTGATCGCTAAACGTAACCAACGAAGCATCCCTGTTGATATAAGGCGACACAGTCCTGGACCGGTTCTGTCTTTGTGTATACAGCCTGCTGTCCTGTGTGTTAAAGTAATAATCATAATGCCACGCAGAGGGCCCATCTCCCCTCCCCCACCCCATCCCTCACCGCCAAGCCACGTCTTTGTCCACTCTGTGACATAGACGGTCACACTGTTGCTGCATGAGCATACATGGTTCCACCCCCAACCTCCGCTTTTCCCATCAGTCCCATCGTCATCAACCCCCCCACACACACACTTTGCCAACGCACACATACACACATGCAAACAGTCAGAAAAACAGTCTCTCTCGCCCTCCCCCCATGCTGTATGTCAGAGGGCATGAGCTTGTCCAGCTTGCCATGCGGCCCCAAAGCACTCTGGGTAATTGCTCAGATAGCAGGTCTGGGATCAGCTGCGGTTTGCTCATAGAATATTGTTCCGCGGCGTGATTGGACGCCACGGAGAGGGAACAGAAGGGGGCCACTGGCTACCATCCAGTGCATCGATTCACATGCACAGGCGCACACACACACACACACACAATCAGACACGTTCAGACAGACAGAGGCACATTCAGACATGCTTGAATGCATGTATTACTGCAAACTGCCTTTGAAAAAGCAGATTTTACAGTATGATTTCTATGCTTGCCGCCTCTGCGCCATACATACATGCATGCCCACACACACACACACACACACACACACACTTACATAGTCTCCTACCCAGTGCAGCATGTGTCCTCAGATGGATAAGAGGAGATCGAGGCGTGGGAAAAAATCCACAGGGTAAACCCAACCCCTGCCTGAACACACACATCTACACACACACACGGTTTGCCCATCTGCCCCCTCAGATCTGCCTCTCATAGTCACTGTACACACACACAGCCAGGCGTACGCTCACACTACAACCCCCTGGGTGACCTGTAGGACCCTGACGGCCTTTGACCTTTCCTTAAGTACAGAGCGAGCGCATCAGAGTGAAAGGAATGAGTCCAAGTGTGAGAGGTCTGCATCTGGTCATTACCATCCTGAAATCAGCCATGAGAATGCACACACACTGAGGCGCACTTACCGAAGAAAACACACCTACATAAAAACACACACACGCACACACAGTGATTTAAGCTGTCTCTTATATGTGTTTTCCTCTCTCACGCCTTCACCCTCACGTTAGCAAACATGCATGCATTCACACTGAGCCGTTAAAACAGTGTGGGCTCTCATGATGAGAAGAATCAAAGCTGAGAGGAATATGTTTACACACACACACACTGACTGAGATTCTGTTGTTTCATTCTTGAAGTGAGAAAATAATGTTTTGTTGGCCATGTCCTCTTCCTGCCTTAACCTCATGCTCCTCCTCCTATGGTTGTTTCTCTTGAGCCTAATTGTAGATGACAGTGTGTGTATGTGTGTGTGTCTTTGAGGGGGAAGGGAGAGGAAAGGTGGCTATCCCAGCGTAGGGCAAGAGAGAAACAGAAAGAGAGGGGACATCCACGGAGAGACAAACAGAAAATTGCTTTAAGTTCTTACATAAGGTGAAGAGAAATTTGTCCTCAGTTTTTCTTTGAGTCACGTCCTGTATTGTGATGTGCGTCGATAAAGCAGGAAACAGGAACATCAGCATGAGTGAAGCTGGATGGACTTTAAAGCGTTAATGAAGGGAGCAGCACTTAGTGTGAATAGCTGACAGAATTAAATCACAGGGAGGAACGTTGGAAACAGCATCTGAGTGACTGTGTGTTTCAAATTCTGATAAAAAATGCATCTTTTGAAATCTGGTTTGACAATTTTGAAATTGTTTATGACAATGATTACATGCAAAATATACGTATGTATATATGTATAGACAAGTGTGGGTCTGCAAGAAAAGAGCAGTGGTGGAAAATTCTGAAGCACATTTACTCAAGTATGACCTTAAGTGCAGTGTTGAAGTATTATGTTTTTAAATTCTTTCTTCATATACTCTTTACTTTAGAGAGAAATGCTGTGCTTCTGATCTTACTACATTTATATGATGACACTGTTAGGCCAATGATATAGCACATACAATATAACTCTGAAGGGGCCAGTCTGAACTATAAGTGCTTTTGATAATTTCAGTTCTTTTTTCTACACTTTTGAAGTTGTAAAGGAGCATTCTGGCTATTTTATGTGTTTCATCCTTCACTTTAGCCAGCTGTTTCCCAGAGCATTCAAGCATACTTTAGTACTTTTGTATTTTAGTACTTCAAAAGATCTTCATAAATATATCTATGTATTTTTTCTAGATTAAATGTCACAGCTTTTACTTGTCATGGAGCATGTCTACTCTGTGGTGTTTCCACTATTCATTAGTGGTTCTTGCCCCACAGGTTGTGGGTTCACACGTTCCTCTGAGTGAAGCAAGCTGTCTGCACGGGAACATATGAATGAGTTCCCATTTGAGTTTATCCGTGAAACAGAAAGGCCCTGAATGTACGTGTGTGTTTTCAGCGTGTCTGTTTAAGTGAGTGTGTCAGTGTATGTGTGTGTCCTCTCCCAGGGATGGCCGTTAATAGCTCGCCTCGGGCAACAATTTAACTCAGCCTAACAAGGTTCTCCCCAAAGTGGCCCCAGGGGCATCTCTCACAGAGGCAAATTGATCACAAAGACTATCACACAGCTCGGCTCGGCTCAGCCCAGCCTGCTCTGCTGTGCTCTTCACCTGCTATCTCTCTCTCTCTCTCTCGCTCTCTCTCTGGTGGGATGATTTAACAGAATGCGTTATGAACATTAAATCTGAGTTGAGAGGGAGAAAAAGCAGCGGCAGCACCAATCTTGGTTTCATAATTGCACTCTCTTTGTGAATGGCAGGAGACCTCACATCAACAGCTGCTGCTTAGGACACACACATGCAAACACACACAAGGGTTAAGAGAGGCAACTCAGGAGTTGGATGAAGTAACAGAGAGAGAGAGAGAGAGGGGGGGGGACGGATGTGGAGAGAAAGAAAGATAGACCTAATAAGAGTCTCTTCAATGAGATTACAAGCACTAAAACAGGCTAATCTTTGTCATTAAGAAAAGATGCCGCAGTCGGCTAAGTCATATTATAGGCTTATTGTTGCTCCTGTGTGCTATGCACCTGCCAGCACTGAACACCTTCACAGAGTATAGGCATTTAGCAGCATGGTCATACATTTAAAAAAGGCTGATGTGAACACACAGCAGATATTTTACATCTTCACCTTGGGGAGAGAGATGCAGATTTTTAATGCAAAAGTAGTAACACTACAGCTCTTTCAAGTCTTCTATATTTTTCATACTATCTGTCTTACTGAAAAAGATGTATTTTAACAGAAAAGTATTTATTTAATTACTTTTAAATAAATCAGCAGGTTTTATAGATCTTTTGAAGCTTAAGACAGTTTCAATACAAGAGCATTTAACCATTATGTATATGTATGAAGCAGAGGCTGGAATGTGAAACGGACACAAACCTGCAGTATATGGACTAATCTGCTTTGAGTGTTAACTAAAGTCTAATAGGTGGTGTGCAAGTGTGGACTTTGGACACTACTATTACTGGTGCGGGCATTATTCATTGCTAAGGGCAGCTACAGTGTAATGTGAGGACAGGATAGTTTATATCTCCCTTCTGTGTGTGTGTGTGTGTGTGTGTGTGTGTGTGTGTGTGTGTGTGTGTGAGTCAATGTGCATGTGCAAAGTTAACTCAGTCTACTCTGTTCTCCCTTACTATTGCACACACACTCCTGCTTAAACACACACACACACATGCACGATTGCACTATTACGTAACTCTTTAGCCTCTCTCTTAGTTGCTCTCTTTTCTTATCTCACTCATTCTACCTGCTCTCCTTTCTGTTCACCTCCTCCACTTCAGTACTTTTCTTTTACTTAAATTGGTCATTTATTGAAATAAGTCACTGTCTTTTTCAAAGTAGATGCTGAAAAAGTTGATGAAAGGGAATATTATAGATGTAAAAACCATGTCCCATTATAATTTCCCAGCTTCTTTAATGATTTTCTTTACAAGCTACAGACTGGTTACCCCTCGAAAATGCTTTTGGCTGCCACATTAATTAGACAGTTGATCTCCCACATGACAATTCCTTTTAAAGCCAGAGTTTGGAAGTGCAGGTGAGCATGCCCTCTGACTTTGGACTATCAAACATTGTGCTCTACTCTCACTCCACAAAACGAGGCCAATTATGAAGCAGCAAAATTCAATTCCTGCACAAATGGTCTCGTTATGTGCGTATTTTTTTATTTTTTAATGATATCTATGATTTCTCTCTTCATACATTACTCGGTTTCTGCGTTTAACAAGCGCAGTCACCCTCTTTTTACCCCTGGTTTTCACTTCAATGTAAATCGAAGGAAGATGTGAATATTGAATGTCATTGTGCCTCCATTGAGACATGCTGGCTTCATGGATGAGTAAAACTGACAAAACAGGAGGAGCTGTCAGAGGACTCTATGACTTTAAGGCAGATTTAGAGTTTAGGAGTGGTTCATGCTGAAATCCCTCCTGGCTAAGATAAAGTGGAGACACAAACCGAAGCGTGCCGTATAGCCCACGCTTTGTGTGTATAAAGATTAAAAAGAGAGAGAGAGAGAATTGACTGTAGGAATAAAAAAAACTGTTTGACTAGACTCCCCCAGACAGCCGCGGAGGGATAAAACCAACATGGAGTGCACGCTGAGCACATGCAAAACAAACACGGGCTATGATAGCGGCTCAGTGGGACCGCAGAAGTGCCATCCAGGCCACACACACACAAACACACACACACTCGCACACAGCATGGCGGAATGTTTTTAGTAGACGACCTGAAAAAAGGTCAGACACACACGTTAGGTTAAGAGTAGACTGTGGGTATCTGAAACAGGTGCACAGACAGTGGGAAGTGAGTCCTGAATGTAACTGTGTGTATTTGTGTGTGTGTGTGTGTGTGTGTGTGTGTGTGTGTGTGTGTGTGTGTGTGTGTGTGTGTGTGGTGTTGCAACACCACTCTGGCGGTACCGCAGTCAGTCAGTAGGGCTATGTTGAGGGATTAACAGTGTGGCCTGCATGGGCTTGGGGTAATCTCTCCTCTCTTCTTACATAACACTGGGCCATTAGTCAGCACAAACACACAATAAACAACACAATCAACAACGTCGAGCTCGACAACAGAACATACAGGACCCGATAACGCTGCACACCAGACATTCGCTCAGGCCAGGCGCCCACTATTGTGCGCAATAAGTGATTTCATGGCAACGTTGGGAAATAGTGATTTGGTGACAAACCCTGTGTGTTAACCTGCTGTTTGTGACTGAGGATGCTGCTGCAGGTTTCCAAAAAGGCTCCCTCAACAACCAGTGTGATTATTTTTGGTGCTGTTAGCCAAAAAATGTATAATACATTTTGATAATACATACAGACTCCCTCATAATTGTCTTTTCGGACCAACTGTTATACTTTATATGATTAAAATCAATTTCATAAGCACTTTATAAACATTTAATAAATGTTTATAACACTATAATGTAGTTGTAAGTAGATATTTCTAAATGTTTATTACTGTATAGCATTTGCGAACACTTAGAACTTATCACGATTTGTTTGTACTGAGTATTGTGTCAGCCTTCTCTTACGGGTGTCTACAGGTAAAGTTAAATTTCTTTATAAGCACATTAATAAACATTCATTCAACAACATTTATACATTGTAGCGTGTTATAAACCGGTAATTGAATGTTTGCTTATGAATGTTAAATAAAGAGATTAATGTGAAGTGTTAACTTAAAAACACACTGACCCATAATATGAATAAGTTTTAAAAATAAACAGACAAACAAACTCATAAGTAGTGTCTGCTTATGGATCTAATTAAAAAAAGTTCGGAATTTTCACATTAAAGGCAAAGTAAAGCCATCTAAGTTATGTGCCATAGATTTATCTAAACAGACTGCTTCCGTTGGCTTCGACTCAAAATTGATCCCGGGATGCTTTAGAATCGGACAAATCAATGCCCACACAAGCCTCCAAAGCAAAGCAGGATGGGACTAATTCTATTGGCATGAGGCCGTCATGCGTAGTATTGCAGCTGCGTGTGTGTTCAGTGCTTTCCGCATTTGTATGTGAGCACATGCCACCTTTTTTTTTTTTTTTGCGAGGCAACATACATGATGTTGGATTTGGAATAATGCCTGTGAGTTTGTAGAGGTACTCGTCCTTTTCTTTTGACACCGCTTGTCATCACCTGACTGGTTCGCCAATCTCTCTCTCACTCTCCCAGTTCCTGTCATCCTATCTGACCCATCCCATGGTGAAGGAGCACGGGAGACTGACACATATCACTAACAGAGGAGATCAAATGGCGCTGTGGACCTCCTCCTCCCCACATTGTACCCTCCACGGCTGAACTCTTTGACCTGTCCGACCCCGGTGCATCTACATGGTGTAAAAGCTCTTAGGCTTACAGCAGTAACACAAAGCATCCACAGAAACAGGCTAAAGGTGACAAATATAAGGATCACTGTGAAAATAGAGAACCATTGACTCGCAGCATACATGTCTTCAATGTCAGTGTGTTTTTGTGTGGTTTTGTATATTTGCGTCAAGTGTGTATGTGCATTGTTTGGTGTGTAGCAGAAATCTCAGTACATCAGGGCTTAAAATGCTTATAATGAAATAACATTTGGTTAGAGGATGTTAATGGTGTCTGACTGTAATTTGCTTTGAATATGCCAATTTATTTCTTGCAAAATATGACTTATGTTTGCAACATTTAAATGCACTGATTAGGATTATTATCAGTTTAAATAAAATAAAACAGATATTACAATGGATTTTTTTTTGTTATCATGTATTGTGTTTTGTCCATTTGGGGTTGTTTATTATACAGGAAAGGCTTGGAAATATCACCAAAACTTTTTACCAACCAGAAATACTGTCATTTTATTCAGTAACTTCTTTGTTGGTTGTTAGATGAACAGTATTCACAGCACTGTATCATCATGTTGCTGTTGAAAATACAGAAATAATTATCCTGTTTACAACATCCTACACAACACTGAGCCTTATTTGGAAAAAACCCCACAAAGCTTCATTTTCAGAGATGCAGAAAAGACCCTGATGATGTTATTCTGTCTGTTATTTCTCTGGTGACATCATCTTCGGTCAGGGCTTCAGGAGTTGTGGCTATTGTTAAATGATAATTACTGCGGCTCGTGACGGGCCTCTATTTTTTATAACCTTGTGGTTGTGAGCACATTTCTGTGTAAGGGCAGCCGAGACTCCGTGCACACACACAGGTTGAGAGTGGGGGCCGCACGGCCCACACTGATTTAATTCTATCTGACAAAACCCTTTGGGGCGTGCAGAGGGAGAGAGGAAGATGGAGAGAGAGAGGGAGAGAGGGAGAAAGAGTGAGAGAGAGACATGGAGAAAGAGGGGTGAGAGAGACGCTTCAGGGGCCTCTTCTGCCAACCACGGCTATAAAGTGAAAGCAGGAGCTTTCGGTATACCCCCCAAAGCCTCCCATGCACGAGAGTGGTCGCGAGGCCCATTAAAATGTGGATAAAATACAAGGTGCATGACAGAGAGAGGAGTTTGCCATGGGATAACAGAGAGAGAGAGAGAGAGAGAGAGAGAGAGGTGGGGGGTGTTTGGCCTTCTCATGTTTTTTTTCTTGCCAGAGGTTTGATGCCCTGAAGCTGAGGCAGCAGAAAGCTTTATATGACATTCAAACACAGAAAAAGCATAACAGGAAATAAATAGATAGATGGAGATGTGATGCATCAACACTTTTAGCTGCATGTTTGAAAAAATAAATAAGTTAGGCTACTTTAATGCCTAAAATCGTAAGGTTGGATAAAATTATTCTTGTTTTTCCTTACATTCAATAATCATGTTGATAATAATGTAAGATGGATATGTTAAATAACAACAGAGGTCATTAATTTATCCTCTCATATTATTCTACACTACACATCTGATCACAACATGGCCACAGTCACCTGTGAAAAGTCAGTAAACGCGCCTGTTTTCATTTCAAGCAGATGTTACATTTTAGTTTGGCAACATAATATTTCCCCCCACATTATGAGGCCTAACTTTTAAGTCCTCTGTGCAGTTTGGACTCTCTACCAGCATTTTCTGCCTCTTCCTCCTCCAGCTCGGCGTCGGAACATTAAGACATCCGCGTGAATCATTTTAATTGCTCCAAATGTCAGACGGCAGCACGGAAAGGTTCAGCCAGTTCAGAAGTGACTGGCTTTTAAATTAGACTTCAAGATCATCCAGTTGAGCGAGTGCTGCGACCTTCCCCTCAGTGATAATTGCACAACAGCCACAGAACAGTAAATAAAAACAAAGCCTGGCGAGATCTGGTCAAATATTAACGCGCCGAGGACGAACTGCAAATATTAAGGACAAACGAAAAAATAAATAAATAAAAACAGGGAATTTGTACACTTCAAGGAAGGGCTCAGTGAGAGTGTAAAATCTGTGTTAACGTGTGTTTGTGTGTGTGTGTGTGCAGGGCGACATTGACATTGAATTTCAACATCCCCGGCGCGGCGCGCAGCGGCACGGAAATGGGTTAGTGGAGCGCGTGAAAACAAGTGAATAAAGTTGATCACCTAACGAAATACACCTCTATTTCCCACCACCCCCTCTACCCCTCCTCCTGCACAGCATCCCATCCGATCCGATCCGATCCGATCTGATCTGATCTGGAGCCAGCCTGCGCGCAGAGCAGCTCAGATGATTAAAGCTTTCATCAAACATCATGCGCCGCTTTTCATTTCCAATCACACACTCCGTGAATGTGCAAAAAAAAAAAAAAAAAAAAAAAAAAACTGCAGGCCTGTCACACACACTCTGGCTGAAAACACACACACAGTGCAGAAAGATCCAAATAAACTTTTTACGCATTTCTGCTGAGATCCGAGAAGAGGTTTTTAAAAAAAGTGACATGAAAACACTCCAAGAATAAACTTTCAAGGCCAAATAAATATTGGATTAAAACCTACAGCGCTCCGAGTGTGTGTGAAGCTTTTATTTTGGGGGAAAGTGCGGCTGTGTGTGTGTGTGTGTGTGTGCGGTGCTCTTACCTCGCATGGTGTTGGCGTTGCTGGAGCTGCTGCTGAGGCTCGCGTCCCAAAGCAGCAGTCATGAAGAAACAAACATAAACACTTAAAAAAAAGGTGGTGGTGGTGAGAGGGAAGGAGGGAGGGAAGAAGAAGAAGGAGGTGTGTGGGGAGGGGGAGAGATCCTCGGTTAAAAATGAAAAGAGTGCTGATGGTGCGCGTCCACTGGCTGCCCTGAGCGGAGGCGGCTCTGCGCTAAAAGCATCCCAGAGCGGAGCGCGGGGCGGCGGGCTGAGGTCGGCCGGTGCGTCGGTGGCTGCGCTCTGGACGTGTGGTCGCCTTTCTCATGACATCTACGCTCTCACCTCTGTGGGAGGGTTTCACTGTTTTCTGCGGGCTGAGGGAGGGGAGAGCGCGCAGGAGAGGCTTTACCCGGCGGCCCGGATTGGACTGGAGCACTTTCCGCTCCTCCCACTCTCTCCTGCTCAGCCTCCAGCCCGGAGCCTGCACACACACACCCACACACACACACAGTGAAGTTTTAATGTCACCTTCCACGTTTAGTCGGCTTCATGCAGCAAAGGCTATTTTCATGCACAGGAGTGCTGAAATTAATGACAGTCTGAGGAGGATTAGTCTAAAATAAACACAAGTCATGGTATAAAGTGAAAAGGAGCTTTAGAAACGGACTCGATTTTCTGAGCTGATGTCATTTGTTTTGTATGCAAATGCTGAAAAGATGCTTATAAGAGAAATATCCTCTAAACTGATGAGGACAAATGATGACATGCACTCTCAGCATGGCTGGAGATTACTCGGGAGGATTTAAGTGACCACCGAGCACCACACTCTCTAAAATACATTTTAGAAAATCATTAATTTGGTTCACTAAACACAACTGTTTAATGAATTAAACAAATAAAAATGAGTATGGATACTTACACTGAGTATCTCCTGCTGATGTTCAACTTCAGTTATAGTTATTACAGAGTATTATAGTTATTAAATGACACCACTGATCTGATGATTGTATAAGTAGGCCCATATATGTATTTTTTCAACAATTTTATATATATATATACACACATATATATGAGGCTTATAGATCTTATGTCACAGAAAGAAGAGCAGCTCAGATGACACGAGCTGTCTCAGGTGTCCCTGGGATGGTTTCCAGGGTGGGGTCCTCTCGCTTCCTTTGAGAAACATTGAAATACTGACCTGGAAAATGAAAGAGCCAGTTCATGGTAGACCCCTGTTCTGTACAATGACTGACCTACTGTTGGTTGCAGACTGTTAAAATATGCGTGCATTCTTTTTTTTTTTATTCAAACCTCTACCTGCTTTACTAAATAAAAATGTGAGGTAGGATGATTGTCTCTTTGCAGGAGTTCAGCCTTGTTCTCATAACTGAAGATGTGTTTCGTTTGGTGTGCTGTGCATGAACTAATTCAGTGTGTTTTATGGAGCCCCATGTTTTATAAACAGTCCCATGAAGATCATTTCACACACAATCACCATATAATACTTACCTCACATTACACAGTCCTACAGCAATACATTACCTCACCTGCTGTAACTACAGCAGCACATTATATAACACTCCAAAATATGAGATAACATTTTTTAAAGTCTCTTGAGACATCTGAACATCACTGAAGGAGTCTTTTACAAGGTTTAACAGGAACAACTGACCCTTCAGACCGCTTTACCGTATTATCGTTGCAGTGTTACTAGAGACCAGGTTCATCACTGCAGCATATCCTGCTGATCAAAGTGGTCGACTCCAAATGACTGAGCCACAAGCGAACCCCACTGGGACCTCTTTTGACCCGGGACCGACTTCTGGTGACCTCTGGCACCCTGCTCAGTGAAATATTAACGCAACATAAAAAGTGATCTTGTTATGAATGTGCAGAGGTGAGTGTTTGTCCTCTCAGTGCCAAAAAGAGCCACTCCTGTCACACACGGTTAGTGTCTCGCCCAGCGTTCAGCGTCTGTCATCAGAGTGGTTTTCTGAGACATAACACCACCGGAGCTTCTGCCCGCCTGCGCGAGGTAGGAGAGAGGCAGGTGTGGAAGAGAGGCACCCTCACCCTCTGTCTCTTTTAGCCTCTTTAGCTGGCCCAGGGAGAGAGAGACACAGAGAGAAACAGGGAGAGAAACTGCCCCGAGCACATCTCCACTGACCTACATTTCATCTGTCGCTTTTTTCCACTCTTCCCTTTTTTTTCATCTCTTATTTCTCCTGTACCAATGGCCCCATAATTGTGATGTAATGACCAAAGCAAGCGTGATAAAATCCCAGACTGGTCAGGATGAAGCGCTCTTGAAGACAGGCAGACAGAAGAAAGAAATAAAGGAAAGAGGAGACAGTGAAAGACAGACTCCTTGTCTGTCTTTGGGCTGAAGTGAAAGGGGGTGGGGGTGTAGTTAGCTCTTCATAATACAATGGAGGGTTCATCCCTTTTCTGTTAAAGCAATACAAATGTGTCCTTATGTGATCTGTATGCTGCGTGGACTTCAATCCATCTGAGGGCTGGGGACTCCATTAAGAAGGATTACCTCTCATTGCCAACTATTCACTGTTCTCCCAAAGCCAGAGAGATAGCAGAGAAATTACTTCAAACATGACCAAATATGTGCATCGTCTGTTGAGTGAGGACGGGGCAGGAGGGAGACCGTAGAGGTTGTGTTTGATGAGATATACTGGAGTGTAGGCTGCTCTGTCCATATGGTGGTAAGAGGGAGGAAGGGAGCAGGAGAAGCAGACCAGGCCATGCCTAAGGGCTGAACTCGGAGAAGGAGAAAGCAGCACTCTGCGCCGAGATGGGATCTGAGGTCCTTCTGCCTTTATGTTTCGCTGTCTGTTTCTATTGGCTGTCTGGTCGACTGCTACATCTCTGTCTGTCTGTCTGTCCTCCTGTCTGACTGGAAAGTCCTCCTGCCTTGATGGCCACCAACTTTATACGTACTGATTTTCTCTGAATGTGTGTCATTTCTTCAGTATATTTCAGTTTGTCTTTTACTTCCTTCCCTCTCTTTTTTTAGCTGCGCCTATGGCATGGCTGCAGGGATGTCAGTGTCGATCTGTCCATTGGTCAACCCGTTTGGTCCAGTCTGAAATATATCAACAGCTTTAGGATGGATTACCATGAAATTTGGCACAGACATTCATGGTGCCCAGAGGATGATTTCAAATGGCTCTGATGGTGCATTAACTGTGATTCATGACCAAATACCTGAAAAATAAATGGCTTTGGCACATAAACAATTAGCAAATGTTTAAATATTATAAATATTATACCTGGAAAAGATAAGCATGTCAATATTGGCATTTTGAGCATGTTAGCATTTAGCAGTGTCCCACAGAGCTGCTAGCATGGCCGTAGACTCTTACAGTGTCGACACAGGCTGTGTGTTAGCAGCTTCACTACTCTACACAGGATGTGTTCAGACACACTTCCAGCACCTGTTCAAGCACCTGTGCTTTGGCAACACTCAAACTCGTGCACTCTGTAGCTACATGGGGTGACCTGATCAAATTTATTTTGGGCCCCATTCTGAGTCTTTAAATAGTTATTGGGAATTTGTCAATATGGAGATAGGGCTTGTCAGAGGGCTTGTCCCAGAGAGCCTGAACACACAAGACAGGTTTTAAGTCTCGTTTAAACCATCCATATTTGTTGACATTTGTCCCTTGTTTTCTGTAACTTTGCATTCTGGCCTTTTCCCTTGCAAAGCCTTTACCATCAGATTCATTAAAAGAGATAAATGCCATTAATAATGTCAGTAATGTACTTTAAAACTCTTTATCTGCCACACAGTTATTGTTGAAGGAGAAACAGGCCACAAAATTGATATGTGTGAGTTTAGTGTTTACATAATGTGTGTTTTTTCATCCCACTGCTGGGTGTGACATGATATTCCAGTGGCAGACGCTTTGCACTTTCACCACAGTTACCCCCTATAGAGCAGACCATCTGATTAGAGTTCAAAACACCTTGCAGAATTAATCTGCATCATACAAGGAAAGTATTTTTTCCTATATTTTGTTTAATTAAACTTATATGATAAACGTAATGTCTGCAATCAGACAAATTTGGATTTGTTCATCTCTCTTTGAATTTGGTTTTGGATATAATGCACTGTCAACACAATGTTAATTTGACTCCAACATACAAAAAAAGACAGAACAAGATCCAACTTTCCCGATAATTGGTACCTCCTCTCACACACGTACATCCATAGTCTCTCAGCAATAAAACAACATTATGATCAGGCTGCTATTGTGTGTGTCGACCAGTGTGGAGCTTTGATTGTGTGTTAAAAGACAAGAGAGAGAAGAAAAAACAGCCTGAGGAGAGCAGGATGTGATAGCCTTGTTTCTTTTAAGGCTGTTCATTCATACCAGTCAGTGCTGCCCTTGAATCGACCACTAGGAAGTTAACTTATATATAATTAGATAAGTTTCCTCTTGAAAATAAGAAATTAGGCCACAGGTCTCTGAGGAATCTCCCTCTCCAATCTGACGACATGTTCCACACTGCCTCTTATTTTCCCCTGAAACAAGCAGGTGATTTTTCACTGTGAAACTATGTGTGTATGTGTGTGTGTGTGTGGGCATGAGCACATGCATCTGTGACTTTGTGAGTGTATTTGTGTGTCTGTGTTGGTGTCTTTTTCCGCTTTTTTAATACACACACACATACATATATGAGTATGGCCGTATACCTGAAAGACAGGATGTTTTGCTGGTGCGAAATAAAGAGGTTGCCCTTTTTTTTTCCCTTTTCCACCATGCGCCAAATTGTTTCACGTATATTGCCTCCGCGTAATGTGACATTGACACATTGACATGTCAAGTGAGAGCTCAGAGAACGAGAAAGAGAGCCAAAGAGGGAGAGATGAGAGATGGAGAGAGGAGGACAGAGGGAGAGGGAGAGATTGAAAATACACTTGAGAAATTTGCAGAGAGATACCACAAGTGACATAGGCAATTTCTGTAGAAAAATTACTTCATCATAATTTCAATCCCAAAAAGAATTGAAAGGAAAGCCCTGAAGGAGGAAGGCCAAGTCACCTTGAGAGGTATTAGGGGAAACGCTTACCCACCTCACACGCACACACACACACACATACACACACACACACGCACACACACACACAAATGAAAATCTTATCTTTTTTCATCCTCATGTCATCCTGTAATGAGTTGCTTTGTTATTTGTATTTAGGCACTTTGTCTGAACCCCTTTTTGACGCCACAGTTAAACATCTGTGTTAAGTGCTCAGAGCCTGTGGTATATCAGTATCAGCGTTAAAAATATACAACCTATTAGTCTGGCTTGTACTATTACTAGCATCATCTAATCAAAGCTTTATATAGAACCAGTGGTTCAGACAAACAGTTTCATGTCTCTACCTCACAGTGCCAATCATCAGATTTTAATTGGATTTCTCTATTATCTGTTTTTTTCTGCACAAAGCCATTAAGATATTAAATCTAGTTTTACTTTGAGTCAGTCATTTTCCCCTTCTCTCCTCTCTCCTTGTTCCTCTTAACATATATATATATATATCTATATATATATATATTTATATTTAATTTTTTCTCGGTAGGCATATTGAATATGCCTCCGTAGCCCGAGGCTCTCTCTCAAAATAATTTAGTCGTCGTTGATTTCTTTGGGAGAGCTTAATAAATGTTGGCGTTGAAATGGGGAGGAAATTGCAAACTGGGACTGTGTGAGGCTTTCATGTTCAGGGCTACTTGATAGTTATGTTGATTTTCTGAAGTGGTTCATAATGATATAAACCAACGGAGGATATGGCAGCAGCTTTGCAAATCAGCGTCTTCATTTAATATTCACTGATGGTTTGTGAAAGACGGGTCGGCCTGAGGAGAGATACTTCCTGACATTAGTCTTTATTGGAGAGGACTACTGAAAATGTGTGTCTGATTTCTGTGTGTGTGTGTGTGTGTCTGTTCGTAGCCTTTCAAGAATAATTAAAAATCATTAATATTGCATCTTGACCTTTATTTTGTGTTATGTTACACATCAGATTTCTGCATCACTGGCTTGATTCGTGGTAATCCCTCTCATCAAAACAAACAGATGTATATTTTATGACAAATCATCTCATACCCCTCATACCCCTACCTCCTAACCTCTGACCCCCACCTTATCTGTAGGTGTCCAGTCCGAGGGGGGAGCTTTTCTAGAAGACCAATAACGGAGCCCTGGGGGACGCCACCCAGAGATCCTCTTACTGTCTGTCGCACAGGGGCAGCACTAAGCACTATAATCTGAAGGGAGGGGGAGTGATTGTGTGTGTTTGTGTGTGTGTGTGTGTGTGTGTGTGTGTGTGATGATGATGGTGTGGGGGCGGGGGTGGGCCTGGACGGCATGTTTTTAACCCCTCCCTCACTCACATCCCCATCTCTTCTCGTTAATCTGGAGTCTAGCATGTGGATTAGCGGACACTCTGCAGCACCACTGTTTGACAGAACGCTACGTTTTCGACAGAGCATATAAGATTACGTCTTTAAGCAGTTTACACTCACAGCTCTGTGAGAATATTGGAGTTAGCACATTGGCTAATGACATCCTATGCAATCAGAGTGCTGGCGCAAGCTTTAATGTAGTGGCCTGGTGTAGATATATAATTATAAAGATGTGTTTTAGTAGAGAAGAGAGAGAGTGTGTGTGTGTGTGTGTGCATGTCTGAGCGAGATAATGCACATCTTTCCCAACAGGTGTTACAAATATCAGCCTTTTCCTTTTTTTTGTTGTCTCTGTGCAGTGAGTGCCAACCAACACCACCCCGCCCACCCACCCCCACACACAAGTGCACTCGCACACATTCACACACACACAAACACACACAGCTTCATCATGTTAATGCGATCATCACCTTTAGCGTTGGGTGGATGATTTGACATCTCTCTTTGTTTGGGTTGAGGTAAAATGAGTCTGTTATTCTGTTAATCCACCAGGATTAAGAAACAACAACAATCCCCCATGGAGTGTGTGAGTGTGTGTGTGTGTGTGTGTGTGTGTGTGTGTGTGTGTGTGTGTGTGTGTGTGTGTGTGTGTGTGAGATAGAGAGAGAGAGTACAGTACAGTATCTGTGTGACTTTGTGTCTGAATTTTGATTTTGACATTTGCTTTCCTTAGAATTTAGTCCTAGTGGGAAGTGTTACTTTCCGGCTTCGGTGTAACACCATGGTAGGGTGATGATGAGTAGGAGGAGAAGAATGGATGTTGAGGGAGGGGTATAGGGTAGAAGAGTGTAGGGATTAGTTGATATTTCCCTGGCATTACGTACGCTTTGGCGAACATCTACTTAAGTCCTGCCTTATGCGCTGCTGTCTGGAACACACACACAAAAAGCCCTCTGTCCCATTCACACACACAAAGACTATTAGTACAGTCCAGCTCATCCTCTCAATGCGTAAAAGAAAAGAGGGAAAAACATGTTAAGTCTTTGTCCTCTTCTGTCTGGGCCTATTCATTCTCCCATACATGGGAAGAAGAGTAATGGGGAAAAGAGAAAGAAAAAATTGGAAAGACATAGATGATGATTTGTCCATTGAGGTTTATGGTTGAGATGGTAAACACTAAGTTACTTCAGAGCCTGGATGTGTACAGAATTTAACAAAAGGATGGCTGCTGTGCCTAAAATAATAGGATTGTGTATTTACAAGAGCACTGGTCATCTTTTTACAACGTTATGATGCTGCTGGAGACACTAAAACAAAAAAAAAGGGTGAGAAGCCTCAACTGATTTTCTACAGAAAAGAAGACAGTAGGCTTAAAATGTCAATGGTCAAAATTGAACAAATTTACTGTAACATTACCCTGCATGATATTAAGATACTATGACACGTTTTTTTTTTTTTTTATTCATACGGTATTATCGTATTAAGTGTATTGTACAATTGTGTTCTCCTGACAAGATCCAAGGCAAGAACATCTCTATAATTACATCTCACAGTTTACATGCGGTGTCCGATTCAAAGTCAGTCTTTTAATGGTCGAGACTGGTTCTCCAACTAACACTAACCAACAGCACATCATTATTATTATTAAGATGACTTATGCAGAGTTTAGTGAGTGCTAAACAATAGAATATAGGTTACTCTCTCATGCTGCTGAGTTTAAAAGTTTACATATGGTTAATTGATGACTGCCCTCCTTACCAGCGATTGAAATCAACTGAAAATTTAATCACAAATTCCAAACAAATTGGTTATTTGCATCAAAAATGCCAGAAATATGTTACAACAATAGCAATGCAATGAAAGAGGGTCCGATGATAGAACCCTGATGCAGGTTTTGATGCATATTCTCAGTGCTATTCTATGATATTAAAGAGATAATAAAACGTGTCTGTCGTCCTCCTCCTGGGATTTTTTTCAGTGCTCTCTCCTGTTTCTTTTGCTTTACATACTGTACTTAGCCATCGCTCCCTCTTTGCTTTAGTGGCTGCCACTTCCAATCTCTCCTCTCCTCCCATCCCTTCCCCCTTTTAACTCATTCTGAATTATCCATAGCTGCATCGCTCCCTCACTTTCCCCTCTTTTTCCCCTCTCCACCTTCCCCCCCTTTTCCTGTCTGCATCTGCGCTCGCTCTCTGTCTTCCGTCCCCGTCTCTTCCCCCTTCTCTCAATTTGCTCTCTTACTTCATGGCAGCCTTTCACTTTCTGCATCCTCTATTTCTCGTCTCCCCCCATCCCGCTCTCTATTCCCTTGCTCTTCCCGTCTCTCTCTCTCGCTCTCTCTGTTTCTCTATGTCTCTTACTTAGTGTAACTGTAGGATATAGGTCAGCAGGGCGGCTTGGCTGACTCGTGTCTAGACTCAGCCTCAGTCTTGGGGGCATGCAGTCACACAGTGGAGCACATTGACCAGCACAATCACCGCACCACACTGGAGCTCCATTGACTGCCCGACTATGTCTATGTGTGTGTCCATGGAAAGCAAATACACACACTGAGGCAAAAAGCTGAGGGGCAAAGCTCTTATAAGGAGGCTTCGCAGCACGCTGGGCATTACCAAAAACATTAACGCCATCTGTGGAGAAAAACAGAGTGGTAGAAATGTCAGAGTAAATGCCATTAGCTGGGAGTTGATATTTACAGCAGGGCAAACATGACCACAGGGCGCTCCTTTAAATTGATCTGAAATTTTCAAGCGTGTGTAAATGCAAATTCTGTGCCGCTGAAAGGAGTGTTAATGTGGCATTCAGTTAAGTTTCCTTTGTTGAGTTTAGATGAATGTTATAACCCAAAAATTTGCAATGGAAAATGAAACTGGATACGGCTCACGTGTGGCTGGCTGATGTGAGCTGAATGCACTGTAACCACGGCTGTGTTGGAGTGCTTTAAAAGGGAGGTCGGCAGCTGTATGGCAGTGGGTGCTGCAGGGTGCAACATGCTGCGGGGAAGGGTAGATGGGGTGACAGTGTGTGTGTGTGTGTGTGTGTGTGTGTTAGGCCAGTGATTCATTCAACTGAGTCGATGTCCCACCCCTCCTCCTCCTCCTCCTACTCTTACTCTTCCTCTCGCTCAGTCTGTGGTCCAGATGTGATCTCCCCTCTTTCTCCCTGGATACTGATTCAGTCCCTCCACCCCACGCCTGCCAGCCCCCTGTCTGTGCATCCAGACCAATGAGGTGATGGGTGCAGGAGGGGAACATGCAGTGGGTGCACATTAGTTAGATGTGGCATGCAAAACCTCCAATAATTACAATCACATAAATATTTTAAGACTAGCAATGACCTGCATTTAGTATCTATGTATGTATGTATGTATGTATGTATGTATGTATGTATGTATGTATGTATGTATGTATGTATGTATGTATGTATGT
>JBAJHX010000076.1:7726983-7740007 GCA_037176925.1 Amniataba percoides
ATCTATCTATCTATCTATCTATCTATCTATCTATCTATCTATCTATCTATCTATCTATCTATCTATTTATCTATCTACACAACACCCATAGGTAAATTAAATAAAGTAGTCCCAATTTATGTCATAACAATACAGCTATCTATTAGCTATAGCTAACTATTTATATACTGAACTATCTATCATGACCTCACTGAAGAATCACCACCAAAATGCTGATGATTTTTATTTTTTGACCCCTCTTTTCATTCTTTTATGTGATGTGTGTGATTTATGTGATATCATAATTATACTTGTAATCATTGTTTCTTAATCTGCCTGGTAACAGTGATGCCGCCACTCTGCCACGCTGAAATATTGATAGTTGAATGGGATTAGAGGTGCGTTTTACTCTGTGTGTGTGTGTGTGTGTGTGTGTGTGTGTTATCAGCATATATGAATGTTATGTGTGTATGCATGAGGGACACAGAGTGGGAGAAAAAGCGTGTCCTGCGTGGCTTTTAGAAGACAAATCCGATCTGTGATGTAGGTTCAAGTTACCTTACTAGTCCCAGCCCATAAATAATGTTACGTCTGCTGTCTGCCCTGTCTACCTCCTCCTGCCTCAAACTCACCCATCTTTGTTTCTTATTTCTACAATTTTCTTTCTTCTAAGTCATTCAGTAAGTCAATCACAGTCTCTTTCTCTGTAATCTCCCTCCCAGCCCCTGTCTGTCATCCTGTCTTTCGAGTCTCATGGGTTAAAAGCATGAAAGAGCTTTCCTTTTTCACTAATGAGAAAACCTGCTGGCAACTTCAACTCTCGCCTAACATGACAAATACAGGGTGACACACATGTACACAGGTACACACACGCACACACTAAAAGGGCTCATATAAGGCATGATCACATACAAAATGGTTTCTGTCATGAGTATCATCCTGATAATGATTTATTAGCTTATTACGAGTCGTTAGACCACGTAGACTAACATTCTCTCTCAAAGAATCAGAAATCAGTCAACTATGTATTTCCACACATTTTGTCACATAATGTAAACACAGGCACACACACACATGCATGGATGGCTGTGCATTCACCCTCCATGCATATGTAAATGTTAAACATGGTTGTGCAAACAGAAACATTTTCTCAGCGCACACCTCAGACAGACCTTGTTATATCATCCCACAATGATCCTCTGTCACCTTTATTGTAAAAAAAAAAAAACCTAGAGAAAATGTTTTTAGAACAACATCTTTGCTTTCACTCTCTCCACTGTTTCAGCACCTCTTGGTGCCAGAACCAATTTCAGCCTCTTTCTATTTGATGGGGTGCAGACAGGCTGAAATCAATGGACGTGTGACTGAAAATCTCATTACAGGGCATTATAAGACAGAGATGTTGTTATGATTACTCTGCAATGTTACTTTTGCCAGCACATGTAATAATGGTGGAGCTGAAGGACACCATGTTAGATCCTTCTCAACACGATGTAATCAATCACACGCATCTTCTTGAAACAAGAACAAACAACTTGACTTTCAGAGGATAATATGGGATGTTTTTTTTGTGCTTGACTGTTAATGTGTGCATAATAAGATGGAAGATTGTAGGGTTCAGGATTTCTGACTAGTTTATGTTTGTGCACTTGGTCTCCGCACTGTAACTTGGTTATATATGTTTCTGTCTATTCACATGAAATTAAGGATTTTACATAAATTGATATATTAACAATAATCTTGATTATAATTACTTGTTTGGTAATTTGGTCATTTATCAAGCAAAAATATGACATAATTCCTGGTTCTAGCTTATATGTGAAGACTTTCTGCTTTTTTGTACTATCTCTGATTGCAGATTGAATAACTTACTTGAACTAGCCCATTGTTCAGATGAATGAAGCAATTTGAAAAAGTTGTGATGGGCATTTTTCACTCTATCTGACATTTTATGGACTTGATTGATCGTTCAATTGAAAAATAATCAGTAGTGTCATCAATTATTAAAAATAATTGTTAGTTGCAGCCGCAGTATTTTACGTAGCTGTTGACAGTTTTCCAAAGGTCTCCTTAAAGAGTTAGGATTTAATTTCTTCTGGCCAGCAGAAGCACTTTTACTTTCACTTTTACTTATAATGGACATTTTTTCCTTATATTGTTGTCCAAACTGCATCACAGCACAGAATTAATGTTACTTTGGCAAAAGAAAAAAAAAATCACTACGGAGAATCCCCTCTCCCAGCTTCAAGTCTACAAGTTTCCAAACAGTGTTGAAATGAACTGAAACAAGTTCAAGGAATAATTTGACATTTTTAGACTTATCTGATTTCTTGCCAACAGTAAGAGGAGATGAGATTTTGTGTATGTTTGACAGCAGCAGCTGGTTAGCGTAGCACAAATGATGGAAACTGCAAGCCTGGCTTAGTCTGAAGGCCACACAATGAAACCAATCATAGATCTATGGATATAGATCGAATTAATATATTTGGTTGTTTAACATGAAATCTTTAAAGACACCTGGATGGTATCCCTCAATGGTCATCAGCAGTTTCTATTGATCTTTAAGTCAAAACATCAACAGAGAAGATCCTTTGGGTCGATCTTCTGTCCTTTTAACCTAATTTAATATTGTGGTATGATTTATATTTGTGTGCATCACTATATAGACTGATGTAACTCTACAGTTCACCCCATCCTCCACTTCCCATCCCCTTTTCTATCTCTGTCTCCTCTCTTTCACCCATGTTGCCCCAGGCACCACTGTCACTTCCCATCATGCTTTGCTCCAGCAGTAAAAGTGACGCTACATGGCTGTGTGGTGCGTTGCTATGAACGTTTTTTCTGCCCAGACACCACTGCAAATATCTCATGATTATAGTTTATCTGAATTATTTTCTTGCAATTTACTGTGAAGTGAAATTATATTTTTGGCAGAGTGTATTATTATCATTTTGTAACGTTCCCCACTCGCTTGTTGTGTTCCTGTGATCTGCATCACATAGGAAGCAAACTGCTGTCGCATGTGAACTGGTCTGTATGTAATTCACATTACAGGATACAGCAGCAGCTTTACGTTTTACCTTTCACCAAAGCACATCGATCCCCTCATGTATTGGGCTCATGGGAAAACCACAGCTGTAGACAATCAATGATGGTCAATTTACAAGCCAACCATACATCACAGCTACTCATCCATACAGTGCAGAGGATATACTGTGAATAACACTGAAATAAGTCACATTCAACAATCTTCTCTCTCACCCATCCACCTAATTATTCATCTATACACATACATTTGTGCACAACACTGAAACACAATACCAAACTCATCCTCATATCTGGCCTCCCATCATTCATCCCGTCTCCCAGTACATGTATGTACATGTAAACATGTACTGAGAGGGGCATGTATGCACAAATGCATGCTGTCACAGGACAAAATATCTAAAATAATATCAAACCTCACCTTTAGCAGTGCCATCAAAAAGTAAGTGTGATCGAGTATTTGTGTTATAAAGTAAAATGATAATTTTTTTTCTTTATTCTTTAATCTTTACTCCCTGGAAAATGTTTATTTTCCAGGAAAGCAAAGAGGCTGCCAATGGTTATAGTAAGGGTTAACGTTGAGATTATTACTGATCAACTTAGGTGTGGATAGAGTAATGCTGCTGCTTGTTATCATCATTATATGTCATTTTATATACTATGTGATATCCTGTTTCACCAAGGAATATATCACATCATGGCCGTCACATTATTTCATGAGGCATTTCACTTTGATCCGCAGACCAGAATTTCCCATAATGGTTTCATAATATTTGGATGTGGTTTATTAATGTGCTGGTGTTTGTGACTTGTGTAAATATGTTGAGGAACATGACAACACCATGAGTGAGCAAAGTTTACACATAATCCTTCATCAAACTAAACATTTCTAGACTGTTAAGCCACTGTACAGAGAAACTGTCACACCTACTGGCTCACATTTAGCATTATTTGTCCTCCTTTATTCTCAATAAATGCGCCAAATATGTTTACTTATACTTACCCATAATACAATACTAAAATCTAATGTGCGTGTTGAAAGAATAATTGGTTGCAGAAATAATTTCTTCTGTCTGTACTGGTGATAAAACAGCACCTTTGTAAAAGTTAGAGAGCAAAACATCATGTGATCAGTCCTTTAATCCTCCTCATCAATATATTTGCACTTACTATAGTTTTGCAGCAGTTGTGTTATTCAGACATTACCAGAGTTAAACTCGGAGATTAACATGATTGCATATATCACCAAACCTCCAAACTGGAGTTGGAGACCTCTGGTTTTGTTTTTACTGACCTCACTCTGACACTTCCCTGGTAAGTAAACTCCTTGTTTCTCTTCTATGGCCATCACTCACCTTCTCACTGCAGCTAGTCTCACATCTGCTGTCCCAGCTCATCCCATTAGAAACTCGACATCTTTTGGATGGTAGGTTGGGCAGACTTGGACAGATTGGAACTATCCAGTTGTAATACTAATACAATTTGGTGCCTGTACTCATAGTGTAATGTATTATGTAACTAACATTTAACATTTGAACGACCGGTGAGGAAACTTGTTTTTGTTTTCTGAAGGGAAACAACAGACAGTTGTCTTTAGCTAAACTTGAACGTTTTTACAGTGAAGAATGTCTATATATACATACATATGTATAATAAAATAGATTGCTAACCTCTGTATTCTACTCTAACTTGACTGTTAAACATCATTTAACCGTTGCTGCATTGTTTCCATTATTTTGTCCAGCCTCTGTCTGTCATGAGTATGGTACACACCCCTACACACATACATTCAGCCAGACACACATATGGCGAACATATACAGATAAGTGCACAATGCTAAAATAAACATGCGACTAACCTCGTTGTCATCCTCTGCCTCCTCTTTCCATCCAGTGTGATTTTAACTGAGTGTGTGGCAGAGGCCATGTTTCTTAGCCTCTCTGCTCCCACAATCATGGTTGTATGAAACATTAAAGGCAAACTCAGACCATCCATATTTCATACATCATTTTGCAAACAACAGATGAATAAATTATACCATGGAAGTGGGCATAACCTCTGCATCAGCATATCACCATGGCCTATTTCTCTGCCTTTTTTGAATGGTGAGTGGGCTGGTGTGTGAGTGTGTGAACTGGGCATGTGTGTGTGTGGGGGGTAATCATATACATGCAATGTGAGTGTGTCTGTGTCCTGTATGTGTATGTGTCTTTTCCCTTGTGTCTAGCTGCACACGTGTGTTCAGTGTCAGCCGGGTTAGGTGTGTACTCTTCAAGGATTAATGAAAGCTCCGCCGTGCCCCTCCTGTGAAAAAGAGCAACACTGATACACTTGCCAGCTCGCCATCTCCTCTGTCCCTCACCATTATCACTCCCATAAAGACTCTCTTATATAATATATCCAACCATTAATGGAAAATAACACTCGGCTCCAACAAAGGACAGAAATGTAATTACCGGTCTGAATAGCACTGCTGCTCCTTATTCTTACCAAGCGAGAGGAGGGAGAGAGAGACAGACAGAGCGACAGAGAGGGAGAGAAAAGCACAGGAAGGACTGAGAGACCTGACAAGCGTGTAGTGAAAGAGAAAATTATGAAGGGATGGAGGAAGTGAAGCTGATAAGAACAAAGGCAGTAGGAGAGGTTACAGTGGGTAAAGGGTCATTATAAGTCCTTTTGTTTCTCTTCTCTTCACAGGTATTTTTTACGTTTTATTTGTCTTTTTTTTCCCAATCTGTAATCACTGTGGTTAAGGATTGGTTTGCTGTAGGCAAATAAATATTGTTTGACAAAGACAATCTCAGCTCAAGGTCCACTTCTTACCTTTTTCCAGAGATTTCCTTCACATCTTCTCATCTTTCATAAACTTCCAAAAGTGAGGTTACATTTTAGATTCAGTGCCCGCTTGGCAAAATGTTTCAGATTTGTTAAACTCATAACAACTGTCTTATTAAATCTGTCCTTTTTTATTAGCAAACATCATTTAGACAGCAGACTTCTTATTTAAGCTAAAATGTATTCATATCATTAACACTGCATTTCAGCTACAATAGAAATGTTGGTTGTTTTTTGCTTAAAGCGAACCATTTAAGCCAACGTTTCATCAGGGAAGAAACAGAAAGGCTTCACCTTTTATTTTGTTTTATACGTTAAATCAGTATTAGTAGTGTTATTACAGAGCTTTGAATTGTAGTTTAGCTTTAGATACCTGCAAGGGTGAAAGTAGTTTAATGACTGAGTTACATCATATGTTTCAGACATATCAGCCAGCCATGCCTATTTTGTCTAATATTTATTTCACTATTCTGCCTGAGATGATTTCAGTTATCAGTGAGCCTCCTTGTTCTCGTGACAGACATCACGTCAGGCATGTTAACCATTTTTCCTTAAACATGCTGAGGGCAAAGACACTTCCCTGTGTGCGCACGTGTGTGTACCACATTTCTGCGCACATTACCGTCTCAGCATCTTATCGAGTGTGTGTGTGTGTGTGTGTGTGTGTGTGTGTGTGTGTGTGTGTGTGTGTGTGAGTAAACAAGCCCGTGGCAAAGACAAAGGCTTTAGAAAAACACACAGTTAACATCTGGGGAAAAAAAAGATGGATGGACTGAACATTTTTACTCCCTGCGAGGGGCAGGTGTGAGTCCATTGTGTGTGTGTGTGTGTGTGTTTGTGTGTGTGTGTTTGTCTTTGTGTATGTACATATGCATAGAAGAGCACATACGCGTGTCCTTTTGGTTCCAAATCTGCCTGCCTGTGTTTATTTATTGCCATGCATCCAAATGCTTATCATGTTGAACAATAATTTGGATGGCTGCATTATGAATCATCTGTGTGTTACAAATCACCCCGTGAACACGCCTAACCTTCATGGTTCAACTTCAGGGTGACTTCACGTGTTAGTCAACGCGTGGATGTGGGTTACTGATTCCCCCCACAACATGTGTTTATACAATGGGGGCATCTTTTGCAATAGCTCAGTGTACATTTGTGGAGGAAACAAGTTGCAACATCGACTCAACTCGATCTATTTTTACAGCACTGCGTTGATTTTCTGCAACAATCGGGAAAAGCTTCAGAGAGCGACAGAGAAACAGAGAGAGGGGTCAAAATGTGGAGAAACAAGTGAAGCTGTCGAGATTCATCAGAGGGAAACTACAGCGCATTTTCATCTACACACACCTCTCTGCACATTACATTACAGTAACATCACAATTACATTCAATTGACGTCAACAAAATATTTTCATTTCCCTCCTCGGACCCATTGTCCTCCCATTTCCTCATTACTTATTGGAAAGACGAAACACTGACGATTAAATATTTAAGCAGCTTTTTCTTGAATAATTTACCAGTGAGTGGCATATGTTAAATATGTGTTGAAAGCATACATTAGATTTGTTTTGTATACAAATCAGCTCCAGGCATGCACCCTTAGGGGGGAGATTGTAGCCGGAGAGATTTGGCGTATACTGATGGTTGTATTATTTACATGTGCATAGATTTCTATCTCTATTCCTGCTGTTGCTTTTGTTAACTGTGTCTGATTATACCGCACATTATTTCAACTGACAGAGGGGAGAGTTTATTATGCGAGGTGCGAAGCTTACTGAGATGCACATGCGAAGAAAACTTTTCTTTTTGTCATCCAATCTGTGTATGTTGGGTTGGAATTTAAAATACAGTTATAACCTGAGCTGCACCTTCTCAGGAAGTCATTTTAAGATTTATATATTTGGAGTGTCTTATAATATAAATATTGTTAACACTGGAAATTTGATATTGTTGACAGGCACAGAAGAAGTCACTGAGGCTGCTGAGTGTCAGAATATTCAATTAAATGTGTAAGGTCTTTGAGGTGAATATAGGGTGAGACAAGGCTGCGGGTGTTTGAGTATCAGAGGTAGGGGGCTCATTCAAGGAAAGAAACGACATATAGTATCACTATCTTTCACACATTCACAGAGAGGAGGGGTCACTCTGTCTTTTCATTTTCAGCTTTTCTTTTCTTTTGAAAGGGGAGGTCTAGTGTTTACAGTTCACATGTTCCCACATCTGTAAGTTGAGAGGCCAGCGGAGGCCAAACAGCATCATAAAATGAAACAGCAACAGCAAACATTAAATGTATGAGCTTATTGGCTTTTTTATTTTTCTTTTCTCACTCTGAGGACACAGAACTGCAAAGCGTGTGCAGCATAAAAAAGCGACAAGTTTAAGTTTAATCATGTGACATATGTTTATTTCTCCAGCTCTGACAGATATGAGACCATTTCTTTATTAACATTGGCCAAATATTCCCAAAATTATCAGAGTGAGACACCGCAGAACTGATCAGACATTTTGTGATGAAAGTGCTGAATATTTTGAGTGAAAGTGGAGGCAAAGAGAGAACGGGGGGGGAGTGACAGAAACAAGAGTGTGTGCTCGGGGTGGGGAGAAGGGGAGGAAGAGGGGGGCGAAGCATCTCACGCTAACACAGATCATGATCATCATGTTGGCAGGATCTGAAAGATTAGACACATCAATAGTTTATGAATCTCCACAGAGTTGCGCTCAATTCCCCCTTCTATAAATTACTAAATAAGGGCATTTACATCACAGCACCACTGCAAACTTTTCCTTTTCTCCACTGTTTCCTTTCATCTTTTTGTAGCTGAAACTTGGACACGGTCCATTTGACCCTTGTGGTCTGAGTAATAAGAGAGAGAACAGAGAGGGAAATACAGCAAAGGACGCCTCTTTACTGCTGTTGTGATTCTGTAAAGGAGATCGAGGGAGAGGAAGAGAGGAAGAAAGGGAGAGAGAATAAAAGGAAGAGGAGACGTGGTAAAGACGCGAGCACCTAAAAGACTGACATAATTAATAGATGTGGCCCGCCGATACACATGAATTATGCAACTTTTATATTCAAGAAAATTACAAACACAACCCATTGGGAGAGAATGGAGAGGAATCATTATCTGCAGCCTTGAACCTTTGTAAAATGCACCAAATTTTTAATAATTAATCCACATAAACAAATAACACATGAATAAAGAACACTTAAAAAGCCACCCAAGCCACAGGAGTTGTGCGAACTTCCTCTGTAACTTTCCTTGTATGTGGAGAGGAAACGAGCAGCGGGAAGAAGAAGTGGAGATGAGAATTAGGAGGTAAGAGACGGAAAAAGTATCATTTTTCTCAGGCAGACTGATAAAATAACTCAGAATTTTCTTTCCAATTCAGACTGCTCAGCTTATTTATGTATATTAATTATAAACCTGCCTGGACAGCAGCACATTAGAGATGATTATTTAGTAACCACATTAACAAAGACACTATATATTTCTCTCTTTATAAAGCTGTTAAAAGTAAAAGCTGCTTACCTGCAGCTATTACATTTTTTTTAACAGATATGTTTAGCTTTGCCAGTAATAGAGCTGAAGCAATTTGAAATAAAGTGTAAGTTTTGAGATTGTGCGTGTTTTTCAAATATAACTGGAGCCACTATATGAAAAATACATAAAGCAGAAAGTCAAAATGTGTTTTTTAGACACATGGTTTCAAGATTAACAGCAATTATATCCCCTTGATCACAACAAAAGTGAGAATGTGCTCAAAAATACTACTCATTATTTTTTCCATTAATCGCCTGATTGTTTGATCTATTAAATGTCAGGAAATGGTTAAAAACACCCATCACACCTTTTTTTGTCCAACCAGGAGTCTAAATACATAAAAGACAATGAAAAGCAGCAAAATACTCGTGAACCCGTACAAACTATTCTCTGAAGTTTTTTCACACCCAGTGAAACACATAATCCACCATCTTTAATCAAAGCATTGCAGAGCTAGTTTTGATGAACTGCTGATGAAATACAATCTTGTTCAAACACATTTATACAGTCCACACACACACACACACACAGACACATATATCCATGAGCGCAGGACAGTGAATATGTCAGATTGGGTTAGGATGGTGTGGCTGAAGAGAGGGGAGGACAGGAGGACACCCTACAGTGACCACACAGTGGTGCCCTGCGGGTGCTCTGACTGGAAATGAGCAAGAGCTGCGACACACACACACACACACACACACACATACACACAGACAGACACACACACGCATAAACCATAGTCCTTTTCAACATAGTGCAGCATATGTCTCACACCAAACATATCAGCCACAACAGCTCGCACCAGCTGCTTTTTGGACAGTGTCTAAAATCTCAAGTAAATATGTCAGTGACACCTGTGGGTGTAAAGTCAACTGCAGTCAGCCACTAACACCACTGACGTGATACACACGAGAGTGAATGTGATCTACGGGATTCATGTTGATAACTTGCTTTTTCATGAAATTGGTGAAAAATGCTGATAACTTAGTAGCCGTGTTTACCAGCAAATGAGAACAGTGAGTGAACTAGACTGAATATTATGAATAAGTCAGTGTTGAAGCCAGCCAGCTGTTTGTTGACGTTAACTTAGCGGAGTCCACTTACTACAGATGATCCCAAAATAAACACATTGTATTGTGTTGTAATTGCCGTAAACATATCAAAAGTAGGCCGAAATAACATCATGAAAATGCCAAATTATAAAATGTCTTAATTCATATAAATATGAAATTGCACCACAGAGCTAACGTTAGCTAGTGCTGCACAGTGTTAGCACTGTTAGCTGAAGAGAGGAAAGACGCAGACTTCATGGTAGTCTGTGCAGATCAGGTGACAACATGGCGCAGCGGAGGATAAACTCCACCAGGGACACTCAAACTATTTCCACAAAAAATTCCCACAATTTAACATCCACGTCACTCAAAGTAAACCAAAGCATTCCCTCCTGCTCTGTCACCATTCGTTTCTTTCTACAAACCATGAGAACGTGCATTATTGTTATCTGTCCTTCTCTCCATCCTCCATTCCTCCACATTTCCCCCTCACCAGAAGCCAGCCAGGGTTCAGTCGGCGTGGCGGAGCAGAGGCGGCGTCTCCAGCTTTTGTCTCTGTGGAGAGCAGGGGTTGTGTGGTTCCTAATTGCTGTGTGCCAAAGAGACCTGGGGAGCCAATCAAAATGGCCAATCTCTAAAGACGAGCCAAAACTAATTTGTTAGCAATATAACATCCCACACCTCGCTCGCTCTGTCACACTCTCTCTCTCTCTCTCTCGTTCAGTCTCCTGGTGGCAGTCAAGGGTTCATTTCTGTGCCACCGTGGTCATGACCTCTCCTTGTACCTCTCTCTCTCTCCCTCCATCTCTTCCTCTGTGGTTTAACCAGGAGTTCATCTCTGATGCCTTTTTGGTCGTGACCTGGCTCCGAATGATGCGATGATGAGAGCAGAGTCGAGGCTGGAAGAGGAAAACAAATCCTCTCCCTGTGTTTATTAAATTCTGTGTGTTTCTGTATCTTCAGTCACTATCTTGTCCCCGTAGTGCGTGTTTGAATGTGTGTGTGTGTGTGTGTGTTTGTGTGAGGGACACACCTCAGGGAGCGTGAGAGCGGAGCAGCTGTGGTCAGAGAGAGAACACACACGTTAGCTTTGGGTTTCATCCTTGGCTTGTTCAGCAGGGAATCTGGCAGCCTGCTGAGAGGCCGAGAGTGTGTGTGAGTGTGTATCGGTGATCACATGTCCGTTTGTGTGTGTGTGTCCTGTCCTTTTACACACCTCATACCTTTTGCTTTGTCACTATCACCAAACACTCTCTCCCTCCCTCTCTCTCTCTCTCTCTCTCTCTCTCTGTGCTTTTCTCTCTCAGAGGATCCACGACTTCAAAAGCCAACTTTAAAAAGTGTATATTTCACACAGTCAACAAAAGCATCACTGAGAGCACACACACACACACACACACACACACACACACATTGGCACACAGCTTTCTCTGAGAACACACCTTGCACACTATCTTTGCAGGACACAAAGCCTTCAGAGAATAAAAAAAACAATCGCTCTTTTATATTGCAGTGATACTGGCGTTTATGGCTGCCAAAGCTCTGAGCACCTTCCTTGAGGCAACGTGGAGAGGAGGAAGTGAAGAAGAAAGAAAAAGGAATTGATTTTCTTGTGAAAAAGGAAAAAAAAGCCCCCATCATGTGTTTGGTGTCTGTACACTGAGAGACAGATAAGATTGAAGGCGCACTTCATTGTTTGATTGAATTCACACACAAGCTCATGAGCGAGCCGCAGAGCGAGCATGTTTCTCGGGTGGTGCCTTTTGATAGTTGCTTTAGCTCAAAGTGAGGAAGCCTTGCAAACACAGTTGCAGGTCTGGAGTGATGCAACCTCAAAGCAACTCTGCTCCAAACTCCTTGTAAGCAGGTCACAGTCACACGCAGATAGCGACTAACAAAGGTGATCTGAGGCATGAAGCCCCTCCTGATCACTGTTTGAAGGTACTTCTGTTCATGCATATACAGGAGTGGAAGGAGCTTCTGGTAAACAAAATAATTGTCAGAAGTCAACAACAACAAATTTGGAGTCGTTTACTTCAATGACTGATATGACTGATTATGAATGAAGCTTTTTTCCTCACATGTACATTTAGAAATTCAGACTTCATTCTCAGATGGTGATTTTATCACATGCAGTTCTTTAAATAACAAACACATTGAAATACATATTAAACTTATTAACTCCAGTTTGTGCTCTTTCATGTGATAACATTGTATTTGAGTGGAAGCAATTTTCTAAAAGAAAAATAAAAAAACCCCTATGATCTTTGTAACAACATTTACTACGGGTCTAAAATATTTAAGACTCTTTTAACCCTTTGGGTAAAAAAAAAGTCCACTGCGCAATGAAAACATTTCTAAAATAAATTAGACCTATTTGCGACTTGTTCTATCAGAGTTGATAAAAATAACACATGTAATTGTTCAGGTTTTATACATTTGTATGCATTGATATTACTTTCCAGTAGTTTATTTTATTATATATCTATCTTATTTGTTCAGCTTTTCAACCCAGTTTTACTTAAAAAAAATAATAAAATGAAACAATAAAAATAGTAAAAAAGTCTCA
>JBAJHX010000076.1:7740107-7755815 GCA_037176925.1 Amniataba percoides
ACACATGTAATTGTTCAGGTTTTATACATTTGTATGCATTGATATTACTTTCCAGTAGTTTATTTTATTATATATCTTACCACATCATCAGGAAATATGTCATATATTATTAGTATTATTATTATATATGTAATTTGTTCAGCTTTTCAACCCAGTTTTACTTAAAAAAAATAATAAAATGAAACAATAAAAATAGTAAAAAAGTCTCACAGTTGTGACAACAATATGACTTTCCTGTTCTGAGCTGGTTTCCAGTGGCTAATGTCAATGAGAAAATGTTCTTACTAACCTTTGTTAGCTGACCTTTTTATTTTATTTTTGTTTCCAGTATCCTCCTCTGCCACTCTGTACTCTGCCCTCTGATCTACTGGAGGTCCTGTATTGGCACATACTGAAAGCTCGTGTGGTTCTTATGGAAATATATACGTACAAAGCTACAGAATTTATTTTACACCAAAATGAATTGTTACAGTGACAAGAACAAAATGAGAAAAGCAGCCTGTTCTGCCAAGTCACTCACAGATTTAGACTAAAATGTTAAGGCTCTAGTTGATCAAGTCTAAATCAAGTTTTTGAAAGCATTTGAAATCAACTGTTTAAAAGTCATTAATATCTGCATCGGAAGAATGCTGCCAACAAAAGTGACGATGTAATAATGCATCTCTTTTTAATCGTTGTTCTTGACAACACATCTGATTTCAGTCACTAAATTAAACTGAAGACTTTGGTTTTCTTTGCATTTTTTATTTCAACATTTCCAGTTTCATTTTGCTAAAAATCCTGTCTGGCTCTCAAAGTAGATAATTGGAACTAATATTGATGGTGGCAATGGTGATTTTCCTGCCTGTGATTAGAGTGCTTGATTTGACAGCGATGGAGTAATGAGAAAAAAGTAAGATGAAGCATCTTTTAAAGGATCAGTTGAAATTGCCAATCTATTTTAATCTATTGTCACCTTGGGAGAGCAATGCTCCGTTTTTGTGTGGACTAATTGGATTTCAAAATGTATATTGAAAAAAGTCTAATTAGATATTCATCACATGGGGAGGTACAATGTGATCACATGCTAAAGAGCACTTTCTTTAATGCAGGTATCATCTGCATGTCTTTTTTTCTCCAGTCTCCCATTTCTTTCACGTCTCCCACCTCCTTTTTTTTATCTCAGTAACTTTAACAGACAACTGAGTGGTGATATTTGGAAACACGCAGGATTCATTTTATCTTGTTCAACTAACCTCAGTGGTTTGAGAATATTACACCATGGCAGAAAAAAAGGGAATCCAGCCTACCACGTGTTTTACTCCTTGTCACTGTCACTTGCTCTTCTTCCTGCCCCCTGAGGCAGGCGTCCATTGTTCAACTCTCAGCGGTCAAGGGTCCCTGCAGGGGTCACCACAGGTCAAGACTGACATCATTGACCTTACGACAGGTCAGCTCCTGTTGAGATCACCACAGGGAAGAACACAAATAGGGTTATACACATGTTTAGGTAACCAGAGTACAAGAGCTTAACTGGACTGAGGTATCACAGAGTGAACATGAGACATGGGATTTGTGCCATTGTTTGCTTTATCTGTCTGTTTGAGCAATGCCATTCGGACAGAGGTGTCTTTTATATATATGTGTGTTAAGGCTTCTTTCAGACAGGACTGTTATGGAAAGAGCCACACTGCTCACACCACGTGGTGGCATCTCTGGAATAAGGTGATGAGTTGGAAAATAATCATTACATGAAGGTTTTTATCTCTCACAGGCTCCATCAAGGAGTTTAAATCCTTTTTTGCTTTTGTATTCTTTATCAGTTACCATCATGAGCACCGCACTGGTCTGCTCACTGTTGAGGTTGTGTGAATGATCATTTTGTTTTCTCCAAACTAGTCAAAGAAATGTGTGCTTTTTAAACTGTCCTCTAGAGCGACACACAGGATTCTGATTCATGTCCCGATCAACACGGCTGACTGGGGTTAACCTTTGATTAGAAAGACAGGTCACAGTTTAAATTAAAATAAGTTCTCAGTAAAAGTTGGAAAAATATGGTTTGACTTAAAACCACTTTTTTAAGGTTGTGGGTAATGGTTGCTTGATTAAGAGAACAATCAAAGTCAGTGGTGGTTTGGAAGAAACACCCATCTCGAGTGTTAAAGTCCAATGTTTTGCTGACTCAGCCATCTATCTATGACCTCCTCCCTGTGCAGGCTTTGTGGCTCTGTGATAATATGACTTCAACTGTCTAAATCACTGCATGTGCGAGAGGGCTTTGCGGCCTCAGCATGAACACACGTTGTTTGTTGCCATTAGCTTTCACATGAGAAAACTCTCCTCAATAACCCAGGCTGCTATTATACTGCTATATACAACATTTGTAATATTGCAATCACATTAATGTAATGACTTGCATGTTTTGAAGGGACTGGGTATGTTTGGTGCCAGGAGACTGTTGCATTTCTATAGATCACTGAATTGCTTGCCTGACTTTTACTTGTGTAGTTAATGTCTGCTGTCTGTGGTCCTCAACCTGTTTTTGTGATGTGAAATGTTGTACTTGTTATAATATGTCATTAATCAATGACATATAGAAAAAAATTTGGATAAAGAATTCTCGTAAGGTTCAAAAACTTCCTGTTTTAAAACAACTGCTCATATGTCTTTTTGAGAGATGTGTGTTGTCTGTCTACATGCAGTGTAAGGTATCAATGCTGTCCTCCATATAGAAACAATATCATGCTCCATCCTGCTAACTTGTTGAGCAATGTGGAGTATGTGTCTGCTGCCTCTCTGCCCTGCAGAATGGCTGTTTAAATGAGATTAGTCTTGACAAGTGAACTTCAGCTGGTAATAAAAACCCCTTTTTATCTGCAAAGCAAACATTAGAACCGCCCACCCGAATGAATACCTAACTCCTGAATTACCATAAGAATGGCTCAGCTGAGTACACTCATAATGCCTAAACTAACAGTGCAGAACACGCTCACACGCACAGACACACATACGTGCGCGCACACTCATACATGCACACCAGCCACGCTAATGAGAAGTTTCTCAGTTTGAGATTGCTGCTCTGTTAGGGGTGGCGGCCACGGTGGCATCGTCGCCGTGACGATGAGCAGGAGGAATGTGGGGAAGCAGACAATATTGTTCTGCAGCATCCATCCAACACTCCCACCACCCTTAACCCCTGAAAGATGCCACTCGCAGTGTAAAGCTCTCCTCCATCAGGTACATTTGGATTCTTGTGTTGTCTCTCATAGCATTTCACTTCTTGATGGGATCTGAACTAGAACCAAAAACTTTCAGCTGTGTCGTGTCTCTCCCGTCACTATCTTGATATCTTCTCTCACCTTTTCACCGACACTCTCCTAAAGCTCCTTCTGACAAAATTCTAGGACTCCTCCTTCTATTTACCCTGCAGACTTCCCTCTTATGCCAGCTACCATGGGTCTGGGACCTCCAGACCCCTAAAACCACGGGGGACCCCTGAACCATCCAATGCCAGACCCCCTTTGTCTCTCTCCATCGCTCCTCACGGTCCCCCCCTCAAACCCACAGGACCACGGTCTCGGGCTGACCAGAGCTGCGACAGGGTGCAGAAAGCAGGCCGTTGGTTCCCAGGACTGCAGTGCACTTGTCATGTAAATGAAGAAGTCACAACCAATTAGAGTAATTGCAGCGCATCGCCCCGTCTTCGCTACGGCTACTGAGCTGAGGAGGGGCATGGGAGAGAGAGCGAGAGGGAGGGAGGGAAGGAGGGAGGGGTAGGATGCAGGGAATCGAAATGTGGGAAGGATGAGGAGGAAGAAATGGAGAGAAGGAAAGTGGAATGGAGAGGGAGGGAGGAAAGAATGACAAAAGGACGGGAGATATGGTTAGATTTGTTACAGGAAGACGAGGGAGAGAGTTAAAGAAAATCCCCATAATTTGTTTTTCCAATTATAATTCTTGCAGATTAATACATCAAATATTTAACACTGAAAGGAAACATCATTAAGAGGACGATGGTTTGCTACATTTTACTGGTAATACTTTTATAGTTTTAAATCCGTTTTGTGAGATTATTGAAGCAGAAATTTTTTTATTTTTATAATGAAGTATTTTTCCTTTATGTTGCTCCATTTTATTGTGTGTTTTTTTTTTGCAGCAAAAATAATTGGAGTACTTTTTAGGCACTGCTGTTACACACAGTAATCGTTGTTTGTTTGCAAATTAACACACAGACAGAAATGTACAAACAAGTACAACAAATACAGAGCCATTACTTTTGTTTCATGCACACAAGATAGAGAGTAATAGTGAGTGAGTAAGGACAGTAGGTCTCTGCACAAGTGCATGCAAGTGAGGGTTTGTGTGTGTGTGTGTGTGTGTGTGTGTGTGTCTGTGTGTGTGTGTGTGTGAGTGTGTGTGTAGGGAGAGAGGATGAGTGGGTGTATCACAGCAGGTGGTAGGGGCTAATGGAACCCCCTCTGGCCTATCAAGAGTAGGGGGTGATGGTACGAGGGAGCGTGTGTGTGTGTGTGTGAGAAAGAGAGAGTGTGTGTTTTTATGCGCCTGTGTGTGTGTCGTGATGGCGGCCGTGATCTTTGCAGACAGAGCAGCCACAGAACCAGAGAAGTAGAAGGGAACTGTTGGCAAAGAAAATACAGAAATGAAAAATGTGGTTTGTTTTCTGTTCAAACTCATCAGATGCTTAAAATGAGCGTAAGCAAAGAAGTGGAAGTGGCTCATCACAATGGAGAAAAAACCTTATTTTGGTTAAAGGGAGTCTGCGAGAAAATGGCTGGAGAGACAGAGAGTAAGAGAGACAGACAAAGAGAGAGATAGCCGTGGGCCTCAGGCTTCAGTCTCCACCTCTGTGGTCAGTCGGGATGTAATGTAATGCCTCCTGTCTGTCCATCTATCCATCCATCCATCCACCCATCCATCCACCCATCAGAGCTCTCTGTCTGTGGGCTTTAGCATGAAGCCTCAGCACCTGGGGCAACCTATACAGCATACATACACATACACAAACACAGCATGGGTATTAAAGTCAGGGAGTGTGTGTGTTTGTACGTGTGTGTTAATGTGTGTGTGCATACTGTATGTCTGAATAAAAGCCACTTGTAATGTTCCCAAGAGGTCTAGGCGCCTGCTTGCCTCCCCACGCTGCCTCCCCACGCTGCCTCCGAGACGAACCTATACTTCACTCTAAGTACTCGTACAGAACACATTTAAACAAAGCTGAGAAGCTGTTACAGCAGATACAGACTGATGCAGCGACAAAAAGACAATGACGGGGCTCCTGTCTCCTAATTATCAGATGATTGTTTTGCCACCTCGGTGTCAGAGATAGTCAGAGGTTGAACCACAACAGAAAGAAGTCATCAGACAGAGAAGAAGTGCCATAACTTGAAAAAGAGGCAGGAGAACTGTAGTGTATCCTCAGTGTCACTGAACATGAACACCTGGGACTCTAAAATAACGATGCTATACGTGCATGCTTTGACCACAAGTTTTATTTATTCCCACTTTGTTTTGGAAGAATCATGTTTTGTCTGTTATGGGTGTAAGTACTGCATTACCCATGAGCCTCAGCTGTCATTAAACGATTCAGAAGTGCCATTATGAGCAGCAATGAATTAAAAACACAAAATACAATACCGTAGGTGCTGAACTTATTCAAAACTGACCCAGTAATCAAACAGTGAACTGTTTAAAGCTGCAGATTGTGTTTTCATGTCTAGCATTACAATGAACAAAAAAGAGTTTTTATCCTCGGTGATGCAACGTTTCTTGCCAGACCAAACATAGATAACTCTTCACCTTATGTTTTCACGGACAGAGGACTATATTTTTTAAATTTCTAATGCAGTTGTTCATCTTTTGTGATAACTGAGAGAAGAAAAATGAAAAGGTGCAAAACAAAAGATAATCTTTTTTAATCAGGAGAATGAAAAGATATAAATTAGTTAAAATAATTACATCATGTCTCACATTCAAATGAAGTAAGAAGCCATATTTTGTGATTTATTTTGAAACATGTCAAGTCACATACACACACACACACACACACACATACACACGCACAAACACACACAGAAGGCTAGGAAGTGCTGTGTGGGAATATTCATACAGTATTAAAAAATCATGCATTGAGAAATACCAAATATGGTGTGTGTGTGCGTGTGTGTGTGTGTGTGTGTGTGTGCCAGAGGCCTCTCCCAAGGAGAAGTGAAGATTCAATATGTCTGCCTCCATTTAAGCACTGAAACATTCATGGCAGCCAGCACAGACTGGGACACACACACACACACACACACAAACCTATAAGCTATGATTGGTAGATAGAAGCTCTCAGTGCAGTGAGTGTGTCTGTAATATAAAAAACTTAAAAAACTTCACAACACTGAGTTTAACTGCAGATATTTAAAGGATTTTTTGCAGAATAATCTCAGTGTATTTAATTTAAAATCAGGCTCTTGTGCACTTTTGAATCTAAAAAATGTCTCGCTGGTGCTTCTCTTCAAACCTTCTGTTTGACTGCACATTGGCATAGCAAGCCACAGCAATGACTGGAGTGTATATGTTTCTCCTCTTATGAATTATGAACACAGTTAGCTCTTTTGTTTATGAATTATTACTGATGTGCCACCGCAGGATAGTTGCTGGAACAAATGCATTTACACTGTAACCAATCGCATTATTGCCTTTTTATTTTCATACACATTTGTTTTATCGGGAGCAAGTTATTTGGGGTCGAGCACAAAACAAAACAACTCATTTCAGAAACATGCTTTTCATTAGGAGGAAACAAATGTTTATTTTACCAGCACTTTGTGAGGAGTCATGAATAAATATGGTGTTTGTCTCAGAGGTAAATAAAACAACAATGCAGCGGCAGAACAGAAGAGATGGAGATCCAACAGAGATGTGGTTTGGTTCTCTGTGGACTTCTGGTCATGGCGGAGGAGGAGAGCGCAGGCGCAGCACTGTGAACTGGTGAGTTACACTCCGTAAGAACGATTTCCAGTGTCGAAAGTCGTATGCGAAGAAAATGAGACGTAAACAATGACTATTCTATAATTACAGCCTAAAATGAAGGAGTGAAGTGGGAAATGCATGATGGGGGGGCGACTCCAGACGAGAGAGAAAAAATGAAAAAGCAATACAAAAACACAGAGGTCATGAATATGGAACGTGTGTTCCTTGTGATTTAAATATTCATGACATGACGATTAGTATGTCATAACGGCATTATCAGATTCAGCAACCAAAAGACGAGAAAAACTCTGGCTTGATTGATCTCATCAGGACATCATCAATAATGGATAACTCCAATCATAGTGGTGGAGAGTGCACACTCGCACACACGCCGGCATGCACGAGCACACCGCGACATGCACAAACAATTATGACACCATCTGTAATTTAAACCTGCAGTTAAATCAGCCTTACTCACAGTGCAAACACATCATCACGCCATGATTCACCTCCTTCTGTTGCTAAGTGAGAAAATATTTATAAAAAGTGATAATTCTTTTTAAATCTATTAATTGAGCCCTACAGCCGAATTACTGTAAACTCTCCATTAAATGCCAGAACTCAGATAATGGCTCAAATCGCTATTAGTTTTTTGTCCAACATGAACAAGACTGGTCACTAATTAATTTCTAAAGAGTTAAAAAAGGGGGGTGAAAGAGAGAAATTAACGACCAATATAGCATAAATTCAACATAATGTTCATTTCTATCACTGAATATTGTCAACTTATAGTCACCAATCAAGAGTTTCGTGACATCCTGAGATTTATCCTTTATTAAACACTAATTAACTGCAATAAGTCACACGCTTCGCAGCTACACTATTAAATACATCTCTTCAATAATGGATCAGAGCCATGTTTTCTCTCTGAACATGAATGTAGCAAATATCTTGTTTCACCACATGCCAAAGGTGCTACATTGGACTGAGATCTGGTGACTGTGGAGGCCATTTGAGTACACTGTCATGTTGATGGACCAGCATGAGACAATGCCTGTTGTCTTGCTGGAAGTAACCATTTGAAGATGAGAGGCTGTGGCCATAACAACAACAATACTCATTTAGGTTTTGGCATTTCAGCAATGCTCAATTGTTATTCCGGGATATATAATACAGGGCACTGTAGAGACAAGAATTTATCCCCCACACCACCAGACCAGCAGCAGTAGCCTGAACTGTTGACACAAGACAGGAAAGATATGCGGACTCTTTGGCCTTTGAGCCTGATCCTACCTGCTGCATGCCACAGCAAAAATTGAGATTTTTTCTCCTCCAACAGGAGGTCAGCAGTTCCTGAGTCTGGGACCAAAAAATTTCACAACTTCGCAACTAAAAATCACATTTGTTCTTGAGTCAGAAAATACTTTTCACATCACCTGATCAGAGCTGATAGTGAGTCTGCTCAGATGCATCCATGTGGGTATGAGACATTAACACACAGATGACAGTACAAATGGACTCTGATTATACTGAAGATCATTTTGACTCAGCCCTGGTTTACATGGGATTATTCCCTCTGAGCCACGAGAATGCTTTTAGAAAAGTGTTGGGTTTCATTAACACCAAACAAAAAGAAGCAGTAATGTAGAGCCAACTAAGTGAGATAAGTGTTGTTGTACAGTAGGGATGGGATTAAATCTACAGAAAGGTACAAGTGTACTGAGACAACTGGAACACACAGGATGAGGGTTCAGTTTGTATTAAAAGCAAACAACCTAAACTGCAAATTAATCAAAGAGAGAAAAGGGCTTTCAACTAAAATATGACAAATTATGCTCAATAAAACAGGGAAAATTTGATATAAAGTCTCTTTTAAAAATACTTAAGTCTAATCTCGGTGTTTATTGCAATGATAGAAACGTAGATATTTAAACATGTGACACCATAAATAAAGATCAGTCTTTCTTCCACACCAACAACTATTGACACCATTTAGAGCTGAGAGGACTCCATCAAAAATGACAATACAAATAACGCTGCAGCTAAAAAGCCCCCAAGAAGCATGATAGTAAAGGAATGTCAGCCGCTGCTGCTCTCCTCTCCCTCCCCTCCCCTCCCCCTTCGCCTGAGGAGACAATCTAACACAATCTAAAACAGACAGATCATGGTGATGAAGATGTGTGTTTTTGTAAGAGAAATGTATGTGCCTGTGCATGTGTGTGCCTGTGTGGGGATGGAGGGGAGTTTCAGAGCATGAGCCTCGTGGGGTGGGTCTTTCTTGTAAAGTGCTCCATTTGTGCACAGAGATGTCCTGAGTGTCTAGACAAACCTACATGTAAAGTATGCTCTTATGTGAACCTCTCTCTCTCCCAGGCGGCCTGAGTTGCTCTCTCACTCCCCCCTCCATCTCTCTCTCTCTCTCTCTCTCTCTCTTTCTGAGCCATACAGTAGGTCCTACTGTACTTAGACGTCATAAAATTTAAATGAAGCTTCTCTTCAAACCACAGCAGGAATTTCTGGCTGATGTTGAAAGTTAAGGTGAGAAATTTGACGAAATTTGCAGACTGAGCTGAAAAAGTAGCATTGTTTTATTTTCATCTCTTCTTCTTTCGTTCCTTCCCTCCTTCTTCGGTCCGGTTGCTCATTTTAGATGGCATTCTGCAGCCTCGGGGCTAAAGTCAACGCTTAAGAGTGTCTAGCCTCACTACAGCTGGGCCTCCCTGCCAGACAGACCTCACACACTCTCACGCTCGGAAACTGCTGGATGCAAACATGAAGTATATTTAAACCAATCCAAAAAACAAACAAACAAACAAAAAAAAAAAACTTCACAGCACCAGACATGAAAAACTCCTCCGCTCTTGGCTGAGTCGTTCTTGTTGTTGATCTCTAGTAAATACTGCCTTTCTGGGACAAGATTATAATGGAGTTGTCACCAATCTGAATGACCTTTTCTTGTTATACTTTCACTCTGGCATTTTTTTTTTTTTTGGAAGTGGTGGAAACAAGAAGAGATTTTTCTCCCTTACACCTGAGCTACAATAGGGCAGGTGTCTTGTCTTAGATTACCTGTGAGATTGTCGTCAGACCTGCTCCTGCTGCCAAATATTAAGGAAAACTGTATCCACATGCACTCAACTACACTGGCACAGCTGTTACGCACACTGTATTCACAAGGACAAAAACAAGGAAATAAGAGTGTTTTTTCTATTTTCTGTGTGCTATCATCTCTCTTCACTAATGCTGCCTTTGTTCGTGTTTAGGAAGCAATATCAGAGCCGTGCTCATATTTCCTATTCAGGTAGAATCTGTGATCCCGCTGTACAACCCTGTCTCAAATAAATGATGTGCATGTACATTTGATTTGTATTAGCAGGTACATTATGCAGGAAACATCCAGGGTACAGTTGTTGTGAATGTATCGAGGAAACACTTCACTGTACGCTGTTAGTAGTCAAGGACATGTTCGTTTTTTCTTATAGCATCATGGTCACAAACATGTCATCAGTCATTTCAGGAAACAAGCTAGAGAAGATTCGGAGAAGATTCTGCTCAGTAATTATAAGTGATAATATGTTAGCTTAGTGTGAAGACAGGAAACAGAGGGAAACAGCTATTCTGACTTTCTGGTTGTGGCCATTGGAGGCTGCCCGACTATTTTAGACATCACTTCCTGTCCTTCCTGTGTCCAAACCTGCCAGCAAACAAAAACAGAAAGCAATTACATTTCATGTATTTCATTCCATTCCATTGGTAAACCAAAAAAATTATAAAACATTTGCACGCAACAAAATTGTGTCAAATACGTGAAGAAATATAAGATTATTGTATTTTTTTTCTATATCAGCCCCACACAATTTTAGATAAATAACTGTGGTATAACAGCAATTACTACTCTCATTACATCAAAGAAAAGCTGTAATATGGATAGTAATTAATTATGTGTGTGTGTGAAGGTGCAAGTCCACATGTGTGCAGTTGTGTGTGTCCTCAGGGTGTTACATCGAGCCATGAATTATGGACTATAAGAGGTGACACGTGGTTGGCTCCGTCTGCTCCGCCCTGTGATGTCATGTGATGTCTCCTAGTGCGTTGACTGTTCGGGACTCTTCTTCTGTGGTCTTTACAGGCTGATCTCCTCTTCGAACATGATTTATGTTTATTTCGCTGTACAAATGCATTACTGTTGTAGCCATTTCCTATTTTATTTAAAAGAGCTGACTCCTTCTAAGGCTCTTCTAAATATTGGATGTGTGTGTATCCAAAATACCCGCCTTTATACGGACTATGTAATGCCATGTGTCTTTGTATGTGTCTGTTTCTTACAGTGCATATGCCACAGTGTTGTTTATGTTTGTGTTGTCCCGTGTGATCATGTCTCGCAGCGCCTCACTGACTCAGTTGTGTGTCTGTGTGTGTGTGTGTCTGTGTGTGGGCCGGCAGCCTGTTTGTTGTATTTCCATGTGTCACATTGAGTCATCTGTGTGCTTGTCATTGCCATAGCAACTATGCAGTGACATATGCCCGCTTCTTGCTCCCTGACTGACAGGACTCGTTGCCGTGGTGAAATCCAAAGGATGTTGGAACAAATCACACCTCGTCCCTCTTCCTTCCCCTGAGTGACTGTCGGCCTGTCTCTCATCTCCTCCTCCCTTGTTCTGTTTATTTACGGCAGGTTTCATAAAAAGAAAAACAATGTATGGAGATAAAACCAGGTGGTCTCCTGCACTGTGGTCAAGTCGATAAATAATATCACTTCCCATCATTTTTGCTTTGCCTTGTTTTCAGAAACTACAAGTGGCTGTGTTTTTTTTTTGTCTGTGCAAGCTCACTGTAAGCTGCAGATTTTCTCCCACTGTGATCCTGAGGTGATGTTGCTGTGTGCCAAACAAGACCTCTGTACTTAAACAACACCGGAGCAGTCTCCATAAACCACAAGACTTGTTCACACTGAATTCACACTGAGTCAATTTCTTCATTTCAAAACACACCTCCTGTGGAACAAAACAACAGACTTGTTTCTCTTCATGAGGCAACAGGGCTGCACTGAAGGAGCCAAACTCTGGGAAATGTGAAGACCTCGGAAATGAGAGCATCCTTTCATGTAACTGAGACGGACATGTCTCTGCTCGGTATCTTTCACAACTTTTCAGATACATGTCCAGTCTGTTTCCTCTACCAGTAAACATTCAACATTCTCTGAGAGTGGAAATGAAAATGGTTGGAAACTGCTGTATGAGTGTGACCGAGCTTCACTAAAGGTGTCGAGGCAGTAGTGGTCTTATTGTATTAAAAAGTGAGTTTGATCAAGATGGTCTGGGAACAACAGTGTGAATCAGACAGAGTCTAAGAAAACATCATTTGGAAAGCCTTTTAGTTTCAGGGTGTGATGATGTGAGCTGTTTTAAGTTTACATTAAACATCCTTGATGATTCAGTTTTTTCATCTCGCTGGTGTATAAGTTTGGCCACAAAGGATGAGCAAATATATATTATATTTTGCAGTATCAGTATCATCAGTATAAAATTGTCACTATATTTATGATTTTATTATTATTATTGTTGCTAAAGTGTTATATTATGCAGTGTATTCAGTGTGCTACTATAGTGTAGACATTTCTAAACATAATGTTCATTCTTGATGTCAGAAACAGCATTCAACAAAACAATGTTGCCTCCAGGCCTCTCTAGTGACTATTTTGAAGTATTTTATTCTATTACCTGATCTTCATATGCAGAAGGTGTTTGTTGAGTTGTCATGGAAATCAAATGTATTATTCACTGTCATAAAAAATGTGTAGCTATCCCGTCCTATATTGGAGCATAAACTGAAGAGGAAATGTTTCATTTCTAAACACTTACTTAAGGCAGTTCATTTAACAAATAAATAAAATCCATAATACATTCTGAGTGAAAATAATGAATATTGGCGGAAATTTAAATGGTTTTGCTGTGGTAAGAGTATAAGAAATGGAATCCCTTACTTAATATTATATTTTATTATAAATATTGAGAAAGTCTGATTATTTCTATTCAATCAATATAATACATTTTCTCATAAAGATATTACTGTGATTTTTAAAGAGGCCAGGCAATCGGAACATCACTATTCAAAAACATTAACACAACACATGAGAATCCAAATGTACTTAATGATAAGAAATCACTTATGGAAAAAATCAAAGCAGCAGACAAGCTGAATGAGAAACACTGTTGATGTTACAACCTCAAACACGGTAGGTTACATCAAGGGAGACAAACACTAAGTAGCAAATCCAGACAAATAATAAATTATAAAGTAAATATTTCACCTTTATCCTGATTGGTTTAAACGTGGAGACACAATGACTATATCATGTATATATTCATTTTAATAGGGGCTTTATTCATTAGCTGCTTTATTCACATGAGTAAATGTCGTGGAATGTGTTGGTATCTATAATTTACATTTTCGTGTGTGCATCCCATTGTCTTTTGAGAACCACAATTGAGTGCGTCCTCACTGACACAAAGATTGTCTCTGCAGCTCTCTAATGGGAGAACAAGCTGTGTGAAGAGACAAAATGTCACCAGGCGGTCCCCACTCAGCCACCTCCCCACTCAGGGCATACTTAGCATTTAAAGCCCCCCCCCCAACCCACACCCCCACCCCACACCCCCACCCACCCATCCCCACCCCATCCTGAAAAAGGCGTGCTAACATTTAGCGGTGGGGGGAAGAGAAGGAAAGGACGCACAGACGGGCTTCAGCCAGGCAGGCAGCAGATTCCTCTGGCCCTGTAGTGGAGCCGTGGGGAAGTTTTTAATTCCTCCACCCTTATGGTTCATTTGTCCTCCAGATCTCCCATGTGAAGCTTCATGATGACCACTCATGTGTGCACTGCTGTTGAATTATTAACGAGAGAGATAAGGGAAGAAGGAGGCGATGGGAAGATAGAGAGGGTCGGAGAGGGAGGAGGAGGAGCGGGTGGGGGAGAGGAGAAGTGAGAGGGGAGCTCGGAGTGCCGCAGCAAGAAGGAGAGGTGTGGAGATGGAGTGGAGAGGTGAGAGGTGAGGTGAGGGAGAAGGGGGTGGGAAAAATGAGGTGAGAAGAGCGAGGGGAGGCATGGAGGAGGGGTGAGAGGATGAAGAGTGGACAGGAGGATGAAGAGTGGACAGTGAAAAGGTTTCACAATCATTTTTGTATTCATACACACCCTAAAACCTTTCGCCACCTCGCTGTGGTGGATTTACTGATGTTTTTTTTCAATTCTACTGCAGCTGAAGGACTTTTTTCAGAGACAACAGTTGTTGGTGGGTTCAAATACTTTCACAGCTGGCAAAAGAAACAAAGCAAAAAAAGGACATTTTTCTTCATTAAAATGTTCATCACTTTCCATGTCTGTTGGCATAGCCTATGTCTTTTTATAAGTCCTGATTCAGCACTTATAGTAAACAGCCACATCAGTTTAGCAGTTACTTTACCTTAACCTCACTTATTCAAAATCTCTAAGCAGTGTATAAATACTGAATAATAATGCATTTATCAACAGTTTCTCCTATGAAACACCCATAACTGTGAGATCCCATATATTTCTCCTGGAGCTTTCAGCCATGTGCCTGGCCTTCATCAGTAATGAAACTCTCTGAGCTCAAAGATAAATATAAATAATCAAATCACTAAATGTGATCAATAATTTATATCCATATCACATACTTTATATTGCAATCATGAGTCTTTACACATGCTTACCACTCAGCATAGCATAAATAAAAGACAGTAGAGGCTGAGATCTTGACTTTTGTCGTTCAGGTCCTGCAAGGCCCCGAATCTTACCTTGATGTCAAGTTTTATTGGATCATCCCTACTTGCTTAATACTTCTTTCAAACTCTGAAACCTAGTTTTCTTTCTTCAAGTTGAGCAAACAGATCTTAATGTGAAAAGCACATTCTTTAAATATTTTTTTCAGTATTTGAAAATACCAGAATTGTTTAATTTTCTAATATGAGAATAAATTGGCAAATAAAACATGTCACAACCGGTGTGTGAACATACTCGTCTCTTTTTAGCATCACAGTACAGAGATGGTATAGTTGAAAGGTGATACTCTTCAGTGACCCACTGCCTTTCACTGTACAGTGTCAGACTGATCACATCTCTATTGTTACTGTGGGACACTGGCAGGACCTGGCGCCACGTCACACTCCCACCACACTACTGTACTCCGCTCCTGTGTGCTGTCATAAGGACATAATTGGGTTAGAGTGACGCAACACACACCGTCATTGTTACACAGTGACAGTTACCTGAGTATGTACAGCACACATGCACATACACCTACACACACACACAGTGCAACTTGCCAAGTGATATAAAGAGGAGGTCTATGTACAAACTATGCATGAAGTGAAATATGTTGATGCCTTACACACGTACATGCTGCATATGTAAGTACAAGACAGAGTAAGACAGAAATAGTGAATGCGCTGATTAGTCTGGAAATGTGTGTGTGTGTGTGTGTGTGGTGGTAGGAAGGGGGTGTCTTGTTGGCTTCTCCCTCAGGAGGATACCCCCCCAACCACACACATACACACACTCACACACAGTGTCTGGGGGGTACTGTAAGCCCCGGCGGATTTGTAGAAAGGCCCGGATTGTTCATTAATAAAGAAAGGATGAAAACGGGAGAGAGAGAGGTGGAGGGGTGTGTGTGTGTGTGTGTGTGTGTGTGTGTGTGTGTGTGTGTGTGTGTGTGTGTGTGTGTGTGTGTGTGT
>JBAJHX010000076.1:7757095-7772959 GCA_037176925.1 Amniataba percoides
TATTAAATCATATTTTATCAATTTTCATTAGCATAAATTTATCACATAAAATCGCCCCGAGGATTAAGTGGTTAATAAACTGGTTTAAATAATTAGGCTAAATTATTGACTTTTGTGATTGGTTTTTAATTCCCCATCAGATATTGTTGTAATCTGTTGTAATCTCACCCCATTTCTACAGTACATCACTTTGGTGAGTATCCACTATCAATACCAATACTACAATGATGTGAATGATGGCAAAAAAGTCCCAAGCTCTAATAAACTATAATTATTTTTTTAATGATGTGCTTATCATTACTGTAGATTTATTTTCATCTGTTTAGCCAGTATACTTCATCATAAAACACTGCATTTTACTAGTGGATCTCTGGGGGATGTAAGAACATCACTTTCAGGTCTAGAGGCATGTTTCACAAAATGTCATATTTATTTGTTGCATGATGTTTATTTTGATTAGAGAACTGTGTTAGCATGAATGCAGGAAGAAGTGCTCTTATGCTGTAAATTGCATGTTTCATGTTCCAAATTTGGTGAAAGCTAAATAAGACAAGAAATACAAACGAAATTATACAAATTAGACATTTTAAATCAGTGAAGGTGTATTCACCAGTCTGTTGCACTCACACCAAATAACTAAATAAAATGTGCAAAAAAAGAGAAGAAGATAGAAAAGCAGACAATGTATAGATATATATTTATAAGATAACATGTTTGTTATGTTGTTACTTTGTAATCAAAAGGCCTGAAAAGGCCACTATAATGTTAAAGTAAAATCAGGTATCACAGACTGACTCTCATGCGTTACCTTCATTCTGCTTCTTGTTGTTTTAAGATGTTACTGACAAGAGTTAAAGCTGTTTCTAATTTTATTAACCATCCCAGAGAGACTATATAAAACTGTTCAACTTGAATAGATTTTATTAAAAATGTGGCATCCACAGCAAATAAGCTGCCACACTGATTAAATATACTGTGGTGTAATTCAGTTAGCACTGTGATCTCCATCTGGATATATATTTACCACAGGCATACCCACACATACACATAGTATATATACATTAAGGAAAACACACGATGAACACACACATTGACAGTTTCAGACACACCGAGTGAACACACACTCACTAACACACAGTCTCCAAACGAACCCCAGCCTGACAGAGTAGTACATTATGTATAATTACAGTCGGCCATATGGCCATGGGGACTGTTGGCCAGGCCGACAGGGTTCAGCTCTGAGGAGAACACACACACACACACGTTGCAGAATAAACATTCAGTACTGTTGCCGTGGATTCATTCTCTCATTCATTGATTCATATTCCTGTGTGCAGCCACAGGGCCTCCCAGTGAAATCCGGCGTACAGGCCAGTATGGCTGGATAATATGGCCTTTGTTAATGACGATCAGAAAATTGCGTCTCCATACAGCAGGAGGTAAACAGGATTCTGATTAACATCTGCCGGGAATTACCCATTGATTTTGTCTCTTGTTTTTGTGGTGATTATAATGTTGCTGGAAACAATCAATCTGTCCTGCGCTGACGTAAAGAGTCAGACAGATTTGTGGATCTGGTGTCCCATATGTATGTCAAAAACCGGGAAAGAATTAGATTTTACAAAGTTACACACAGGAGATATACTTTCTCAAGTAGATTAATAGGTGATCAATAAAGTTTTGTTAAATGTTTTAATTGCTTAACTTGTGTCCTTTAAATCCTTGCAGAATATTTTAATAGGCAGTTACTGATTTTCATTTCTCTCTCTCTCTTTTTTTTATTATTTTTTTTTACATATTAATGTAAACATGATTCAGGGCATATAAATAAATATATATCAATGCAGATTGGACTGTTTATTGTACATTACAAACTGTTCAGAAATGGAAACCAATGTCATTCCCATCTGCACAGCCACATTTCCAGCATGCATTCAGAGAGTCTGAAACACCACAGAAGAAGAGTTGGCAGTTCTGTTAACTATTTACAATTTGTAGTAAATGTGCTAAACATGCAAAATGACTTGTATTTTCTCTTAAATACTCTCCTAATTTATCATAATTTGTCAGTAATTTTCTCCCTCACACTTCTGTTCTTTACTCGATTAGTTGACTCTTTAAAAACTCAACTCTCTACTGAGATTTTCTGATCTCACTGGTGATCCAACAAGCTAATTCTAGTGTTACACACATGTATGTTACTTTTGATAAAAGCTAAAATCATTGTATCTTAAATGAAGCAATGTCAGTGAGGTGGTTAAACTGTGAGTCGATGAAATTTCAGAAGCAATGAGCAATGCTCTGCTCATTTCATAAAACTTCATGGTGATGAAAAACAAAAAGGGAAGGGAACAAAAAAGCTGTCACTCTGTGTGGACTGATATAAACTCTTGGAAGTTCATAAGCAGAAAAAAAATGCTGGAAAACATATACACATTAACAGCTGCAAAGCCAGGATGTGATTATTGGAAAGAATGAGATTTTCCATCTATGTAACATAATGAAAAGGAAATATTCATATTAGGAGAAAACAAACTATTGAAAAGCTGCTCATTAAAGCTCATAAATAAATGCAAATCATCTTAATTAGTTCGAGGACCTTGGGTGCCTCTGAGCTTCTTCTGCGCCTCTCGCTTTTCTCTCGCTTGTTTTTTTCCCTGTTGTTTGTTTTCTTGCTGTTATTGTTGTTGTTTTTGAAGTCCTTTTCCACTTCCCCCTCTATCTCCTCCTCCTCTCCATCGCTGCCATTCGTCTCTCGCCTCTCTCCTCCCCTCTGGTTTGGTCGTTGGACTTGTGTCTCACGGTTCTTTCATCGCTGCGCAGTCGACCTCGCCTAACCCTCTGCGGATGCCCGAACCGGAGGAGGGTGACTGGGAGGTTTAGGCGGAGCGGTTGGGGGGGGCCGGGAGATTTGGGGTTCTGGTGCCACTTTTTGGCACCTAAGTCGGGTGTGAGTCGGAGCCAAACTCTCTCAGTGAAGTCAGGAGTGCTCAAGAAAAAAATAAAAAAATCACTCAGAGGGAATGTGATGGATTTGATGTGCTGCCTCTGAGTAATGCTTTGAAAGTACGGCATCGAAAGAACATCAAGAAGAAACTATATCTAGAAATATCTGGACAAAATTCTGAGAAAACATTATTCACTTTTTTTTCTGATTGCTAATAGATATGCTGAACAATACATTTTATCAGTCAGGCTGTCTGCAGAGTCGTGGCTGTCTACAGTGTTAAGTGCAACAGTGCAGAGCGAGTCTGGGGGCTTTGTTAGGCCCAACTTACTACTGTGACACATGCTGCTGTGAGAGGAAGATTAGACGCCTGTGTTGTCACTTGGTCTACCTGCTGTTATTAGTTTAGGGACACCTAATTGGTCTCTGGTCTATCTGTGATATCTTTATGGACCTCTAATGGGGTCTTTTGCTTAGAGAGGAGGATCAGAGGAACAGATAATTGGTCCTGAGGTGCTGCCCAGGCTCAGGCCCACCGCTATGCTCAATTTGCAGTTTACCAGGAGATCTCACACCTATTCACTTTAACAAGTTGTTGTAAATCACAGTACTCTGTGTTCAACAGGGAGAACACCGGTCATAGGAATAGATGCAAAACACTTGTGCACTTGTTTCGATTCATCCTTACATGACTGGTAACAATTACCAGCTTGGTGTGTCATTTATCTTGCTGGGATTGGAGACATATTAGACTCTAGTGCTGCTATCAATGGATTCATCAGAGGGAACAAATGAACAAGCAGCCCAGCATCCCGAGACGTTAAGTCCATGTTAGACAATTTTGTAGCACATGGTTTGTGCCCAACATGAACTTTTCTAGGATGTGGAAGCTATGAATGACTATGAATGACTGCCGATTTGAATCATCCAGTTCTGACGATGTTGTTATTTTCTTTTCCAACCTATACGGTCGCATTACTATTCACCTGCTCCTCAGTGTGTACTCTACAACTGGAAGTGAACACATCATTGTTCCTAACACTTTATGTTATTTTTTTGTCATCTGTCACCACTTCAAACTGTTCAGGTCAGTACAAAACTACCTCGATATGAGGTTAAAAAACACTGATTTGTTAGTGATAAATATAATTCAGTATAATGTCTGTTCAACTTGAAGATTCAGTGTTAATGATTCGTTCTCATGACTAGTAGAAAACTGATGTTTCAGAGCTGTAATTAACTTTGCCAGTGTCAACCATTTTCTGGACCTTTCCCTGACCAAAGTATTTTCATTTCTTTGCCATACACTTGAGAACATTGGACGTTGTTATTATATAATGACAACCATTTTTCCATAACCTTAGCAGCAGAAATTATTTTGACCCAAAGCACAATGTTTTCCTAACTTTAGGATATTTCCCAAACAAATTTTCTTGTCCTTAATTCAAGCATTGTCCAGCATTGTTGTATCATAAAACAGATTCATAAAGGGTTTGAAGGTGCTGACAAATGAAGTCGTCCTGCTCATGGGGAGGTCAGATCATTAAAACGTTCTGGAGAACAAACCACTTATTTTGACGTTTCACCTGGAGGACTTGTTGGCTGATGAAGTACAGTGAGAAAAACATTGCCTTTGGTTACTCAAAAAAAAAGTAATTGAAGGTAAACCAGGGCTTTGCAGAATCAGCCAATATCGACGTTCCTGTCCCGGCAATAGAGTCGCGCTAATATTCAGTCAGGGTTGATGGAATCCCAGTAATGGCAGGTGGGCTGAGAGGGCGGAGAGTGTACAAGATGTGCAGAAGTCAATGTGTTATGCAACATAATCATAGGGTGTGACCCCTGGTGTCACTTACACCGACCTACATACTGCATACAGGCCAGTGACACACATACACACACTGACACAGATAAGGCTGAACCAAGCACACAGAGTAGGTACAGGTGTTAAAAATGCATGACCAGTGCTGCACTGAATGTGACAGTGTGTACCATTACAGCCAATATACCAGCGCATGTGTAATAGAAAGTTTATGTTCTATAATCACCAATCACAAATGAATAGTTGATCATGTTGAATGAATGTAATCAACTCGTCAGTCAGTGGAAATCAGTGTGGTTGCTGGTCACAGATCAGCTGCATCAGCTCCCCTCAAGCAGCTATGATTATTTCAATGTTACAAAACACCCAGTGGAGGTCTAATTAGATTAAATGACCGATAAGTCACACTTATTAAGAGTGCTCCTAAGCCACACTCCTCATAGACAGAACTCTTTCCCTCGATTGGCACCAAGTGCTTGTGATTTCTCATGTTGTTATTCCCGCTACTATAAATTATTCAATATTTGTTTGAATAAATGAACATGAAAAATAATCTCCAATGGCTACAGAAGGCAATAGTTAATTGGAATTAAAGAAAAAAGTTTGAGCCTTCTTTTTAGTTGTTGTTGTGCTTCTTTCTTTTGCACTCTTGCCTTTTATACTTTCTTGCATTGTACCATTGGACTTTTTTCTTCTTTCATGTCAGTTCATTACATTTAATTTATTAATGTCCAATATTTAATGTGCCAAAAATGTCAGATTCAAACAGATGAAAATGGGGCATTTTCTCCTGGTACGAGGGATGCACAAGCTGTTTGCTGCTTCTTGTTGTGACTCTGGGGGCCGAACGAGGGATGGGAGGGGAAGAAACAGAGAGAGAGACAGAGGGAGGGGAAGAGAGCGAGAAAGAGTGAACTCTTCAGTCAGACCTGAAGTTTATCTTTAACCAAGCTGCGAGCTCCCAAACCACAATGCTGCTTGGTGCCAAAAGGCACAACTTTACAGAAACTAACCTCAAAATGGGGCTGGAGTCGGTGGGAGGAAGACAGCTTTATAGAAACAAACAAACAAACCTCGCAACCTTACTGTAACTCCGAAAAAGAGCAACTTTCCATGGACTAAACTTAGTGCTGCTCTGAAGTACAAATCAACTCGACTTTAACTTTTGTATTGCACTGAAGTCTACATTTGATGGAAAAAAAATGTCGCCTTGTGCTGCATCAGTTTAAAATTTTCTTCTATAGCAGGACAACGACACAACACACACACACAAAGTGCAGCCATACAGCTATTGATCCACAAGCAGTTTGTCCTTGATGTCTGTCCCACTGTCACTGTGATCGATGTCTCATTGACTCACAGGGAAGAGAGTCAGCTGACAGACACACAAGCATTCACATGCACATGCACACCAACACACACACGCACGCACGCGCACAGGCACACACACACACACACACACACACACAAACTCACCTCTGAGAAGAATAAGATGTGTGAGGCCAGAAGTGTGACTGTCACCACCTCGTCTGCGATCATCCTTACCTTTCGGAAACAGGCAGACATGAGCTCACAGCGCAGACGTGTAGATATCTGCTGATAGTCAGATGTTGCTTAATGTCGCAGACAATGATAGCAACATAGAAAGTGAAATGATCTGGCCTCTTTTTATCTGTGGAGTGAGTGAGTGAAGTGTGACACAGCTACAGAAAATCTCTAAACCCCTGTTTAATGAATCTGTCTCAAAGATGAACGTGTGTATCTGTGTGTGTAGGTGTGTGTGTGTGTGTATGTGTGGTCTTGGATGATGCGACTGAGAATCATTTGTGACTTTTAATGTGGACATCGGACACAACACACACACACACACACACAAATATAGAGACAAATTTAGAGTTGCTATGGCAACCAAAGGCTAGCACACAATGTTCAAGAGGCAGTTTCTCGAACCATTTGCCAATTTGGTTAATTATGTCTTTGTGCCGGTGAATAGGCCTTGACTCCCCCTCTCTCTTCCCCACCGCCAACCCGCGCCTGTCCCGACTCAGGCCTGAGTGCAGCCAGCTGACACACACACACACACACATATTGTTTGAGGGGGCTGGGTCCAGGAAACTGGGAGCGAGTGGACGGAGGTAGGCACATAGAACAGCAGCTCTAATGAGCCACTGGCTGTCAGGAACGGTTAGGCTGCTGCACATAGAGAGGCGGGGCCAGCGGAGGGGCGGGGGCCTTCACAGAGACACACACATACACACACACACACAGACAAATACACACACACTGTGATGAAGAGTGAGTTGGTCAAACACTCCAGCTCCCATGATGGCTTGTCTTTTCAGGCCCTCTGAAAGGTTTTTAACTTTTTCTCAGCTCTGCCTTTGCGTAAGACTCTTCTTGTTGCCTTCAGACATTTACACATTTATGATTCAATCTTTTTCATCCCTTCCTCTGACGTTAAACCTCTCTTACTGTCTGCTCCCACACTGGCACAATGATAATTTCATTTAGAAAATGCATTTCTGGAAACAAGTCAAACATAATTCTTGCCAGACAAATTCCTTGCATTAAAGAGGTAATTTTGTCTCTGTTACACAACATGTTACGTATGAGTCACACAACTTGCGTCACACAGCACTATGCTGCTCATACATTACATGCATGTAATTGATGCAGTCAAAGTGTGTTTGGCGTGTGTTGTGAACGTGCATCCTTTAGTTCCAGTCAGCGAGTCCTGCTGTCCACTACATATGTTTGCTATGTTTCTCTGCCTCTATTACATGAATGTGCAAACCAGCTCTCATACAATGACAACCATCTGTCAATGCACACACAAACCCTCACGCACGCACACCAGAAAACAGGAGAGCTCCGCCTCCTAACAATATTCCAAGCTGTCTATAAAGTCAGCAGAAAAAAATCAATGGAGTTCTGAGAGAGACAAAAGGCCTGGGAGGAGAAGCAGCTGAACTTTTCTTCTGTTTGTTTCCACACTTTCCTCTCAGGCAGGTGTCACAGCAAAAGTTGATGAGCTTCTCGTCCCGCACGTCTGTCGAGATGAAATAGCTGGAGCGCCGGCTGAGGTTAAAGCGATGTGAAGCCACACCTGAGACTTGAGGACTGCGCAGCCGATTTCATTCAGCAGCTCCTTCGTGTTGCCGGTGCGGTGTGAGATGGTGCTTTGATTCGGGAGTCTTGACAGTTCAAAAGCCCAGCCAGAAAATGACTGGGAAGTGACTTCCGCTGAGTTGTCATAGACAACACAGTTCAGCAGTGTACTTCACTGTACTGTATGTTCTGACTGTGTCTGGTTGTGAATAAGTGCCGCAGACAGTGGTGGATGTTTGCCCACAGCAGGACAGGCCACTGAGCAGACTAGCCTCACACTGAAATAAAGGCACAGATGTTATCAATTATCAAGGGCCTTGGAGTAATTTACTGCACTCATGTCTTTGTTTAATTACAATCCTGTCCAGTCTGTTGAAGAAATAGTTCAAGGTTCATTTCGGAAAATACTGTGAGTGCTGAGAGTTAGAAGAGAAGATTGATAACAGTGTCACATCTGTGTGTAAAAACAGCTTAGCTTAGCATGAAGACTGGAAACAGGGGGAAACAGCTAGCCTGTGTCTATTCAGAATAAACTAAAATCTGCAAACCAGCACCTCTAAAGCTGTGCAATTAAATATGCAATCAAATCCAAAGTAAAAAGGACAAGTTGCAGGATATTATGTACAGCACTGTGTCTTGGCAGGGTGTAGTGGCTTCTTATAAAAATCATAAAAAAAATAATCAGACACTCAAGTTCTCTTTTTCAGTCTGTATGGAGCGTTAGTGGTGCTTTTAGCTGGATTTTAGCACATTTAGAGAGAGTCAGAAAATTTCTGAAAGTGTTGAAATATTCCTGAAACACTTCACGCTTTATTTCCCTGCCTATATCTCCATGCCTTTCATTTTCCTGTGTCTGCCCCTAAGCATCTTCCTTTTCTGTTTCTCTTTTTCTGCCTGTCTGTGCTTGTTCCAGTGACATGAGCAACATGATTCAATGATGAATGTGTCAAGGTTTATGCTGTCTGTCTGTTCCCGTCTTTTTCAATATTTGCGTGGCAGCAGACGAGCCCATCAGTTATGTAAAAAGATCACTCTTTTGCTGGAGATGCAAGCCATTGCTCAAGTGTCCTTGAGCAAGACAATGAATCCTTGTATGGCTCCAGGCAGAGGAATGTATAGATGTACTATAGCTGACCCTGACCTTTGACCTTTGTTGCAAGGAATAATTTCTCTAAAGAAATTTAAGCTTTGGTGCATCAGAAGCAACAATGCCCAATAATACAACAGAAATGATGTGGTAATAAATAAAAATAATGATGGACTGATAATGCCAGCTGATAATGACACCTCTGAAAGAAAGAAAGAGAAACAGCCTCACGTCAGTGTGATTTTCAGATCCTCTCTGTCACCGTATTCGGTTTGTGAACGTGACGCACATCTAGACTGACACTCTGAATAATGGAGGGAGAAGACCGAAAGCAAGGAGAGACTGAGTGACAATGGTACAGGAGGATAAACAGGGATGCAGACAAAGATGGAGGGATGAATAAAAGGGCAGAAGGATGGAGGGATGAAGGAAGTTGATGGTGGAGGAGAGGGCTGTCACCGAGACTCTGTTAATGATGTACAGATGGCCTGTGAGTCTCCCCTCCCCACACCAGTAATCTAATGAGGAGACGTGGATTACCGTTAACTCAGATTAATTTTTAACATGGTGGAGGAGACGGTGATGACAGCCATGATTATTATCATTACCATAATCATTCCCACTTTGTCTGCCACTGTGTGTGTGTGTGTAGTTTACTTGGATTTGTGCGCGCGTGTGTGTGTGTGCGCGTCGTCACGTGGCTTTGAAAATACTGTATGCACGCTTGCGAAAGGTTTGTATGAACCTTGTTCATTTGCATGGAGTCTAGACATGACATCACGTCATCATCCTTTTGTTTTTCATAAACAATATGTATTGACCCTCAGTCAGGCCGGGGCAACATTTCTACATGTAAGACCAGCAGAAAACACAACAAAACATAAAAGGCCTTTTGTCTCAGGACAAGTAAACGAGGAGGGGACGCAGGAATCAGAAAACTGAATTCCCACCTCCTCGCCTCTCAAAAGGGTGTAATTTGGAGTTTCACAAAGTTAAGAATGCATGGATAATGGGAGGAAGGGAGGGTGGGAAGAAACCGGAAGAAATGAAAGAACTGAGTGTGGGGAATAAAATGAAAGTTTGGCTGGTGATATTTCAGATTTGAATACAAATGACAAAGACGTGTTTTGGGGATTTTGTTTTATTTTCATTTACAGTAATGCTGGAAATCTTTCAGGCATCAGAAGGTTGTGCATTCAGGTTTGTAAGAACTATGCAGATGCATAAATATCAAGTTTTATCTGATACCTGCTGGCTGGTCAGACCACATCAAACTGACTGATTCATATTACAGCAGAAAATTACTTATGAGGAGGACAAACAAAGTGTGGGGGCTGGGAAAAGTTTGCCCGTGATCTGTGAATGTGTGTGTGTGTGTGTGTGTGTGTGTGTGTGTGTGTGTGTGTGTGTGTGTGTGTGTGTGCGCGTGTGTGCGTGCGTGTACAGTTGGGGGTTAGGGAGAGTCAGACAGTGTCTAATCCTCACATCGCTCTCTCTTAAAACAACAATAATGCAGGATGAGAAAAGATAAAACAGTCTCAGCCACTGTTGCCTCAGACAATAAGTTAGACAGTTTGCTGTTTAACACAAGCTTAGACCACACTGAGCATGCTCAGTGAAGATTTTTTTAATACATGTAAGCTTACCTCTTACAGGAAATCAGGAAATAAAATTAGACAATGCCTGACTTACTTATTTACTGTAACTTCCTTGTCCTGATAGAATATCTGATGTTAACTGGACATTCCCAAGTAACATGCTTTTATGCTTATTTATTCATTTCTAAAATGCAAAGTTGGAAAATGGCCAGAGCTCAGTGTTTTTTCACCACCACCACACCTTTCAGCCCTTCTACATCTCGAGGCATAGGCACTGTATCACTGACACATTTAAGTATTGTTAAACATCGTTAGTGTTACCGAGATGTCATCGTTACACACATGCACACTCACACGCACACAATCATACAATACATCCCCGCCTGCCGATTCGGGGTTTTTGACGCAGGGATGTGGGCAAAGGCACTGGGTGGCGAGAGGCAGAGCTGTCACTTTGCCTGTCTGTCTGCCCGTGCTGAGGCGAGGGTGTGTGTGTGTGAGTGTGAGGGGTTTCTCTTAATAAGCAGGTCCCTAAAAGTGCGCCGATTACCCCAATTAAACAGTGTTCCCATCACCGTCTCTGGGACCCGGGGCCCCGAGAGCCTGTAAGCCTGTCTGAAAGAGTCAACAACAGGCCAGGCTGACACACCCAGTCAACTACATGCCTCTCACACACACGCACACACACACGCACGCACACACACACACTCACAGAGACACACACACACACTTAAAAGCACAAGTATACATACCCTGGGGATAGCTAGAGGATAGCTCTTCTTAAATTCCGTACAAATGTACATTTCATATTTCAATTCTCTTTCGAGACGTTTTATTATTGAAACCATTAGAAACATGAAAGCAAAAATGTGAAGTTACATTTTAAGGCTTAGTGATTCTGAACTCATAAATTCAGCCCAGGCCTCAAGCCAATTTTAGATACACAGTAAATGGCCAATTTTATTATCAATAAAAATGTGCAAATGTGTAATGTGCACAAATATGTAATGTAATATGTAGTAACTGATAGATGTAGCTCCTGAAGATGTTTGACAGTGATGCAACCCACCATATTCATTCATCACCACTTCGATTCAACATCAAAGTGTTTGCACTGAAGATCCAACAAATCATTTCAAGATCAAGATCAACCATTTAAAAGATGTAGAAATAACTTACATCTGGAAAATAGCATTTAGCACTGGAGATGGCAGAAGGAGAGGAACCTTTTTGGGCAGTTTGAGACAACATGTGTGCACCCCTTTTCTTAAACATATACACAATAACAATGACCACATTGTTCCAAAAAAACAGATATTGCTTAGTAAGTGTATTCTCAGTTGGTGCATAAAAATCCCTGAGTGGAAATGCAGAATATTTCAAAATAAAAGTTCAATTGATGCAACAAAAAGAAAAAAAAAGAAAAAAAAGAAAAAGAAAAAAGTTTGCACTTTGCTAAGGATAAATGGATAAATAAATCCAAATAAATCAGGATATACATGAAGCATGTGACTCAATCATCCCCTGAAGAGATGAGGAAAAGATATTAGAACCTTAAATAAATGCTTCTATCGTGTTTTCTACATTGTTTCCCACTTTTGAGGTTTGACCGGCATTCTGCTCATTATATTATCTTGGTCTTCTTCTGTAAAGATTTAAAGGCATCTAATGGCATAATTAATGCCACCAAATGTTTCTCTCAATATGTCCAACTCCCAATACTCATAAAACAGTAGTTGATGAAAATGTGCATTAATAATAAGCATTTCCTTTTTCCAGTTTTCCAGATATTAAAATGTATTCTACATTTGGATGTAAACCTGACTATTGTGCCTGAGTTACATCACCGCTGTCACCTGAACGTAGCTTGCCCACAACACGATGCATCATGGTGAATGTTTGGCATCAGCTGGGAATCTGAAACGAAAACTCCAAAGTTTATCTGACACTTCTGTCGGCAAGACTTGCAGACATTTTGACTGCCTGTCTTATTGTTAGTCTCTCTCCCTCTTCTTCCTCTTCCTCATATAGAAGCATGCACTATTGCTCTCTTTCAGACACACACACACACAGAGGCAGCAGCGGTGTCATCTCTGAGTGCTGTGGTCCCATGCTGTCGTCTGGCTGTCACAACCCCAGTGTTGGGCCTGCTGTTCGGGAGAAAAGCCTGCATTGGGCAGATCCTATTTAGACAGATTAAAAAATCCATGTCCAGCTGTCTACATCAGTCAACACACTGTCTCTCTGATAGTCCCACCACACACACCACTGCTCTACTGTATCCCTGCCTCTCCCTTTCTCTCCCTTCCTCACATCCATCTCTTTTCATCTAGATGCATTACCTTCTCTGTCTCTCTGTCTCCACTCTGCTTATTCTCCCTCTCATCTTTATTTTCGTTGCCGGTTCGCTGTAAGACTGTGATTTTGTGCTTGAAGCACAGGAGCTGCTGTCACAGGGGTTTTAGCAGTTGAATTAGATTAAGCAGAGCACAACAAATGCTGGTGGGGATGAGTTGGCTTTTCTCGGCAGCGTGGCACTGTAAGCCTTTTTCCCTCAAAGACTGCGGTGATGCACAAGTGGTGTGGCTTTCAAGGTACAGGGTGAGATAGAGGGGCTAAACTGTTTTCCTTTTGTCTCACAGATGACACATCAACACTTACGTGAATGATATTACAAGATTAGTTTACCCGTGAAGCAACAGGAAAATAGGATGTATAGGACCGTGCTTGTACGTGTTACTGAGGCGGCTTCAATGCAACAAAACAATATGGACAGTAAAGCTTTGCACCAAAATTAAGATGCAAACAGTTTGAGGTACCAAAAGAAAGTATAGATTCAGCTATTTGTTATTTTAAACTCTGCATGAAAACCTTATTGGATTGGACATGGCGGCTCAGCTGTGTGTGCGTCGCACGCATAGTTGTGCACGTGTATTCACATGTGTCTGCTTGCATAGCTGCGAGCACTGAGGCATGCATAAATTCATATCTGTACATGTAGTGTACATTTTGAATGTGATTGTTGTATGTGTGTGTATGACATAGGGGATGGGAAAGAGAGAGAGAGAGAGGCCAAGAGACCCCCATTAGTTGCTCTGGCCCGAGGCTGAATCCCTGATGATGTCAAACAGTGTAGTAATGGTCCTGTACCCCTCCCCTCCCCTGCCCCCGTCCTTTGGTCCGCTCGTCCTCTTCTCCCTTCCTCCACAGATCTCCACCCTTCCACTCCTCTTCGCTCCATCACCTCGTCGCTTCATGTTTTCTCCACATCAACACACCCATCACGTGTCCGCTCATTTTTGGAAGGTGGCAGGTATTTGGGAGCTGGATATTGGCAGATATTCCCACACAAACAGAGCCCGCATTCTTTACTCTATCACTAAAGACTAAAAATAGGTGAAAGCTGCGAACGCCTTGAGAGATCATGCAGGCTCTAACGTCTTGTATTTATAAAGCTGAATGTGTATTTGGTGAGGAAGGAAATCAACCTCCTCTCTTTGTTTTAATAAGCGGCTAAATTATATTCTTCCCACTGCTTATCCTGACTCCTATCAGAAATTAGTATGTGGACTCAACTGCAGCTTAGTAGAGTGTCTTGATATTTGTGTCCCTATGACTGTGCATTAGTGGTCTGTTTTTATGCATATTTCTAATTTGCCTTTTCCAAAATTATTTTTTTTCTCCCAGAAGTCACTCTTTAATTATATCTCTTTAGCACCATGGCAGCTTTAGACAGTGGATTTTTGGTGTATCTGAGCATGTTGTATGATTGTGTGTCTTAATAATTTTCAAATCATTTCCTAAGAAATGTCAAGGAAAGGACATCATATAGTCTGTTACTATAAGAAAAACTAAAAGAAAACTGGAACTAATTTCCAATCAAGGAATTCAAATTGCTAATGTGACATTGTGAGTTAGTGAACATACAAAAATCTGAAAATTGTCTATAGGCAAGAATGCAATTGGTGACAATGTTGGAATCTCAGACCATGTGCTCAAAACAATTGAAGGCCTACATGAAGCTGAAAAGCCTGACTAAACAGACTGGCTGAATCTGGAAATTAGCTGAACCTCGATGCCTGCTCCTCACGGACACCGGACTCCACATCCCGTCTCTCCTCATAAAGTCAACTCTGCTGCCGTGGAAACAAGCTAACCCTGACCCAAACCCTTTTCGCAGTGTTCACACACACCACAGTCTTTGGGGTACTTTTCAGTCCGGACCAAGATTAATGAGCAAAAATTTCACCAGTTGAAGGACCAGCACCAGGCCCAACGAACACCACATCGTCCGCCCGCTGCTGTGGTTGAGATAAGAAGTCATTGCCTACTGGTGCTGCTAAGATTTTCTTAGCCTGTTGCATGTGGCCCCCCTTTCCTCACAGGTACCATTGTTGTAGAATACATAATAGATATTGGTTGATTAGGAATAGTATTAATTGTAATTGATTACTGTCAATACATTCTGTTTAGGGTAAATGGTTGTTGTTTGTGGTTACTGTGCATATTTCCTCCATGGTTCACATATCAGTGGACTCTTTGAGACTGATAGATAGATTTTGCCAGTAATCATATCAGCTCCTCCCAGTAACAAATATGTAACTATGTGTGCACAGTTCCCTTTAATGAATTCTAATAATATTTACTACATATATAATACTTCACTTATATGTAATAATTTGGATTTACATGAAGCAGTTTTTCTCTCTGCAGATCAATACCTCCCATACTAAACTCTACAGTGCTCTGACTTATATAAGTTGTCTAAGTTCTTTATAAAATTTGTGTCAAATTTCCTCTTCCTGGAAAGAAACAATCTGGAAATAACCCATAAAAAACAAAAAAACGTTTATATTGCACACCAGATGGAAGTTATATGGGGACCAGCTCCTGGGTGTCTCTGGCAGTTGTAGCACAATACCACAAACTTGTGTAAGTGATATCAGCATGACAAATTTGACATTTCCCATTTATTCATATCCTCAATTTCATACCAGAGATATTCTGATACGGGATTAACAGAAATCTGAGTCCGTCTTGTGTGACTGCACTCTAAGAAACAATGGAGTTTGTTCTCTGCCAAAGAATGATTTCCCTGAGAGATACTGAAAACAATATAGGTCTGGAATATGATCGGACTGAGTCTGCCAACAGGAACTCCTCAATGAGCAGTTAAAAAGGTTTTTTTTCACTTATTATGAATGAGCAAACACATGAATGGTCAGCACATGGATAGATAGATAGATAGATAGATAGATAGATAGATAGATAGATAGATAGATAGATAGATAGATAGATAGAT
>JBAJHX010000076.1:7784359-7820619 GCA_037176925.1 Amniataba percoides
CCCCCCCCCCCCCCCCCCCCCCCCCCCCCCCCCCCCCCCCCCCCCCCCCCCCCCCCCCCCCCCCCCCCCCAACTTTCAGTCTGAGAGGCCTGATAGGGGAACAGACAACTCAGGCAGAGATGAATGGCACGGATCTGAATCCCAAAAGCTTTGCGACTGGCTGTGTTACTGAATCAGACGTGTCATTCACACATTAATAACTGAATGGCTCTCTGGAGGGAGAGAGAGACAGCACCTGTCGATCAATGTCCTCTACAAAACATCTGGCTCAAAAGTTCGTACTGAGGGTCACTGTAAGCCAACATTGACTGCAATAAATAGCCAACGTTGATGCCCAGTTCATACAGCTGTGCGAGGGTGAAGAAGTGATTGGGGTCTGACGTGGTTGGACAACTTAATAGGTCATTTCAAAGCAAACTGCCTTTAACCTTTAAGATGAAGTGATTGTTTTCTTATGTTCCCTCGTAACAGGTTGAAATAGTCTTTTTACTGTTAAGAGTGTTAAATTTGATGAATTTTCAGAGGCCTAAAGAGATTAAATTTTATGTGGTAGATGTATGGTCTTTCTTTCCATTTTCTACAGTGTATAACATACAATAATGTGCTAAATATGACCTTTAGGTACAGTGTGTCTCTGGGGCAGTACTCTAAAGGAAAAACTGTTTTACCACTGACACTGTGTATTTAAATATTTTGTTCGGTATTGGGCAAAACATACACTGTCTCTCAATATTGTACTTTAACATTTATAAGTACCAGTACATATATGGACCTTTTAGTGTCTGGGAAAACATCCGGATCTTTTTGCATTTAAAAAAGTACATAGTTACATTGAGGTCCAATAATTTGCCTTATGGGGCACATTTCTGGGGCTTGTACCTTGAGGGACAGAAACAGCGCTTGTATTTCTGAAAGTGTATCCTATGCTTATTTTGAGAATACTTGATTTACCTTGCAGCACCTGGGAGGGTTTTCATTGGTTGCCTATAACAGGGTTTTTCAACTCCAGCTAGAAAACCCTGTTATAGGCAACCAATGAGGTGCCAGTTTTAAGCCATCTGTTTGTTGGACTGACAGGCTCCTGGTCACCAAACAAAGCAAGCATGTGTCAGTAATTCTACTGAGGGATTGACAATTTTCACCATGAAGATTCAAATCTATTGTAAAATCCTGTTTAACAGACATTACCTAACTTGAATATCAAATTACATACCTGCCAGCAAAAGTGACATAAATGCTGACATATTCTTTTAGAGAAAAGGAATACACACTCTTTATGTCACAGATGTCCGGGGGATAAACACAATCAGATACATCACAGCATATTAGCGGAGTAGCAAATGTCATTATGTAAGTTTGCTCTTGGTGAGATGAAAGTGTTGTGGAAAACATTTTATTGTGTGTTTTTGAGTGTTAAACCCTTGTTGTGACAGTTGTTCCTCTTTTTCTAATGTAGTTAAGCTGTGTTTGGTGTTCTGCATTCACCATCTTGCGGTCACTCAGCAATTCAATAAATAGTTCTCATTCCAAACAAAAGCCAAATTAACTTGATATCATCAAAAGCAGTTTTTGATTTTTTGTGTTTTTATACATTATACACTTGTGAACGGAAGCTATGCATTTAGATGTCCTTGCATGTGAATAACTGTACTTGTGTATTTATTCAAGAACTGAGCAGGTCAAGTTTAAATATTTAAAGAATTTGTGCTTATGCACCGTTCATAGGGCAGAATAAACAGGGTCATAACTTCTTTTATGAGTGTGTTTACTTTTTTCTTGTCCTGATTGCATATTTACACAAGAGCTTCATCAGATGAGGACAAACTTGACAATATAGAATCATGGAAACTGGCCAAATCTGTTGAAACTGGGATTTCAGTTAAACGTCGACTGTGTTTCAGGTTGTCGCTCACCTTTCATAAGTGGTGATGGTTCCAGTACGGTGAGTAGAGAGCTCTGGAAGACCATGCTGATGGTTCGTAGTACAAACACACGTCGCATCAGAGCCCCGATGCTGAAGACAGAGCAGACAACAAGCCCAAATATCAGACACACAACTTTTAGCTACGAGTGTTATTGATGACAGCTTCATATGTGTTGACAGTGGCTCCAGGCTAGTATCATTAAATTCAGAGACGTTCTCCGTTTCTTTTCATGTCACACACAATTACACACGAACACACACACATTCACGCGCGCACACAGTAACATGCGTGCACGTGCTTAAGTAAACAAGTCCCCAGACACTAATTGATTCCCTGTTAGTGCAAGAAAATCATCCCCCTGTGGGTTTGGTTCATGACGTAATCAATAACCTAAGGAGATCCCCAGCATGAGGACGATAATTAATCACGGTTAACACACAAACAAACATCCACACACATACACACACACACAGTTGTGTGACATCAGGGATTAACAATGCCAATCACTCAGAGGATGCCTGCCACTCAAAGGACTGTGTGTGTGTTTGTTTATGTTTTTTTTGCATGTAATTATTTATGTGTAAAAAAAAAAGGCTGTGAAGAAGAAGCGGCCTGTCACACAAAGCAGGATATCTGATATAAAATCATCAACAGTTCCAGTCCACGGTCGAGTTTGAAAGTTCCACGTTCTTCTCAGCAAAGTTTGCTCGATAATTTCATCACACTGCCTCATGAGACACTGATCAGTGTTTAACCAAGAGGTGACCAAACACTGATCAAACACACTCGTTCTTTCCTGTAAGTGCAAACCTGACGACACCCAGCCTGCCATGGTTGACCCTGCTCACTGTTATATCCATGAATCACCCCTGATTGGATTCTGAATATTGACATCTAAATGTGCCCCTTCATTTTACTGTGGACAACAGAAATGTGACAGGAAATTAGGGGAGACAGGTCACACTTGAATCAGGTAAGTTTTGATTATTTGGTCTAATAAACAGAGAAAAACACAGGAAAATGAACATGAATGAAGAACCTGGAACCATCAACAATAATTGACTCAATGATGCAGATAAAATAAACTCGTGTGTGATTAAGACCTTAATCAACAAAGCAACAAAGGAAAATAGAAAAACCACAGATAATAAACTTCCTTTTTAATGATTTCTTACATGCCAAAACATTTTTTAAATCTCACAAATATCAAAACATACTTAAATAAACTTAAACTTAAATAACTAACTTCTATTTATTTTACTTTTTGTTTTTGTAGAAGATCCCCTCACTTTTCCTTCCACCAGCCCTCTCTGTATCTTCTCCCCCTCTCCCCCTTCTCAGCCCAGCCTTACCTCTCCACTGGAAAACCAATCCTGCATCATTCACATGCTAAAGACATTCTTCTCTCTGCTGCTCCTTTACCTCCCGTCTCAATGACAGCCTTTCATATCACACACTCTCAAGAGATGCTAAGGGGTGTGTGTGTGTGTGTGTGTGTGTGAGAAAGAGAACCTGCCTGGCTGCCACCTCACACGGGCCGGGCCCAGATAAGAATAGCCACGTTCTCAGGTTGCCACTGGTGGTTGTAAAGGGGGTCATTCACTGACCACTCAGCCGTTTCTGATGGTGGGGGGGGATAAACCTCCCAACCGGGCTTTTAGAGGTGGGACCATAGCCTGCTGGACAGCACTTTCTCTGTCCTGTGTGTATGTGTGTGTGAGTGTGTGACAGGAAGAGGTAAGACACTGACACTGGATGGTATATATAACTAAAAATCTTTAGTTTTTTTTTTTATATGAAATCAAATATACAGACATGAGACATTAAATATTTTAATTTGCAGCCATCATGTTAATTAACTGTTGTTTGACTGAACATAATAAGTAAGTATAATAAGTATCTATGGTCACTATACGGTCAACTTAGATTCAGTTTTTTGAAGAAAGTAAATAATGGGAATAATCACTCCATTCTTCATCAATCACAAACACAGTATCCCAAACAGTGGTTGTAAATAGGATTTTAAAGAAGTTTGGGGAAATAATTACATCAGTATCTCCCCACTCTGATCCATAAGGTCTAATATCAGCTGATAAACTGGGGACGAGGAGTTGTTCCTCACAGAAACTCACAGTACCACAACAAACTGAAGCCAGTAAAGACTGACGGGCCGAGTCTTAACATTCCTGGTGAGTCTGAAGGGCTTTTATAGCTCATCTGACTGCCAGAGTTTCAACCTACAAAAGAAGAAGTCATTTGGATGTGTTTCCTGTCTTTGACAGTGTGTGAACATTTTACTGACTTTACAAGTTACCAGGTCTTTTACAAGTGAGGTGGAGAGAAAGAGTAAGAGATCCAAAGCCAAAGTATGACAATGACATCTTTTGAAAGTACTTTCCCCTCAACAAAAACTTTGCCTTTGGAGGCTTGCTCTGTGTTTTGCTGCTAGTGTCACTTTACAAGAGGAGGAAAACCTGTGAGCCGACTGAAAACACAACAGAAGGACAAAAAAAAAAAGACAGAGCATAGAACAACCAATACGTGTCAAGGAATGGGGAAACACACAAACAGGAAAAACATGGCCAAAAGATTCAACTACACCTCTCCACTGACTGATGTACTGTATCCCTAATCGTGCTGATCTCTTCATCTAATTAGACACAAAAAAACATCGTACACATGTGGATGGTGAGAACAAATGATGACTGGATGTTTTGTTGATAGTTAAAGGTAATATATGGGATGGAGACTAACATACTATCCTCCATACAGGCATTGTTATTTATAGTTCCCATTACATCACACTTCCCATAGGCAGTGCTGCGCTATGATGTGATCTTAGTATAAGCGGACGTAAAGCCTTATGCAATGATGGTCAGGCGCAGTGCCAGTGTGCTGACGGGTAAAACATGTAAAGGTCATATACACTTTGGATCACAAACAACTGATAAATAACACTGAATACCTGTGCAAAAATATCTCATTTAAGAAGAATACCAGACTTTCTTTATAGTCATTACTTCCAATCACTTTAATAAATCTAATCTAATATGCTGGAATACAGCCGTTGTGATATATTAATCAGAAAGTCTAACACCTTCGTATCTGTCTGTAAATCTGAGAATTAAATTCAACCAGAGTTGCCTGTTGTCTCTGCGATCAAACCCTGAGGGGTGTGTGTTTGTGTGTGTGTGTATGAGTGCACGTTTGTGAGTGTGTGTGATGGATTTGCTGCTCATGCTGTTCTCACACCACACACCAGACACGGGGGGTCCCTGAGCTCTCAAACAAGGCTATGTTTACTTAAATTACTGTACACACACAGTCAGAGAGGCAGAAGCACACACACACACAAGAGCCAATGACGAGTAATAAAAAAATGGAAGAATGGGCACAGAGTGAAGAGGAAGAAGTAAAGGAAGAGGACAAATGCTGCAGGAAAGCAGAAGGTGCACACAAAAAGCTTGGAGGAGGAGGAAGAAGAGAGGCAGGGTGAGGAGGAGGGTGAGGCAGTAGCACGACATGTTCACGTGGTGCAGTGGACTGGACCTTATCAATATTCACTTCTTCACAATTGCTGGAAACTTTGGCCTGACTTTTCTATCCTACAGAAGCTCGTTCCTGCCAGTTAATTATTATATTTTTAGTATTGGTGGTTTTCTGATGTGTCATAGCAGTTTGTGTGGCACTTAAGGTAACATCGTGCCAACATTTTTCTACCACTTCAGAGATGCTTGTTTCTGAACAAAACCCATAAAGAATTACTCTGTCAAGCAATCCCACAAAACACCTGTGACCATGAGGGCCAGGTAGGGGCCAGTCAATGGTCACATTAAGAGCTTGGTTGATTAACTGATTTGTCGATCAACTGCAGTTACATTTTTGATTATTAGTCTATCGTTTAAATAATAGTTTGAGAGGAACGAGGAAAATGCCATAAATTCCTTCTTCAGCTATAAATGTGAGGATTTGCTGTTTTTTGTAATGTTCTGTGACAGTGAACTGAATACTCTGGAGTTTGTGACTTTTGGTCGGATTTAACAAGATATCTGAGGATATTCTGGGAAACTTTAACAAGCATTTTTCTTTTCTTCCCATTTTGTTACAGAGAATGATTGATTGATGAAATAACTATATGATTTATCCCTAATTAAATCATGGCAGCCTAGTGAATATTAAACAACAAATGGAAGAATGTGGATTTGGTGAAGAAAAACGTACACCTCCACAGTGCGCAGTATTTGACTTTCACAGGCATTTTATACATTTTTAAAGGCATTTTCCCCTGAGCGCCAATTAATTTTAAAACCCTGCAAATGATACCGCTGAAAAGCTTTCAGGGTCCCAAAACACTGCTGCAATACTGAAACGATCAGGGCAAAGTGGTTGGTAACCAAAGTGATGGGAAGATGACGGTGCTGATGAAGGCTACCTGAACTGGGCGAGCAGCAGGCCTCCCAGGGACGAGCCACAGATGGAGAAGCCCATGGCGATGACGCCGTTCCAGAAGCCGAGCTCCCTGGCGGTCATGTGATGGTCCAACAGGAAGAGAGGAAACATGGTCACTGCACCCTGCTCACCTACATGCACAGTGAGAGGAGAGGGAGGTAGACAGAAGAGAAAAGATCAGAAGAAAAAGGAGAAGAAAATGTAGGAAATTAGTTATTCAGATGATAATGATGATGAGAGAGTTAAGTGCTGAAGAGTAAAACATATAATCAATACATCATGTATCAGCTACTGTACGTCTCTGACTAAGCATTACTATTTTTCACCTACAGTAAATATGAGAGACGCTTCCTGAATACACACGCCTATTCCAATCACAGTCAAATACAATGAGGATGTTGAACCAAACTGTTTAGCCTGCAAGACTGAACAACATGGTTTTCCTGAGATGACAACTGCAGAATCAAATACAGCACACCGACACACGGCGCACCTAGGCCTATTCCTGGAAAGTGTCAATAATAGATGCCTGACAAGAAAAAGAATACCCTCAGTCACTTTATCAAACGGGGGCCTAGCACTTTTCCTAAAGCACAAAAAGGAAAACACAACAAAAACACAAAAACTTCCACAGATGAAACAGACCTCACAAAGACCCTTCAGTCAAAATAAAAAGTTTCTGTCAGACAGTAAGACTTTCTCTGTGTGGCGTTGAGTGTGGGGGTAATGTTCTGCTGAACATTACAGTAAAATATTCAGTGGCGCCGACTATACGCCATTATTATATTAATGGAGACTGACTTCAGAAAGACAGTGGGACCAAGGAGCTGTGTGAGTGACAGCTTGGCTCCCAGACTGCTGTCAAAGACGACGCAACACAACCGACGACTCACTCACTCAGTCAGCCAGGAGACAAACAAAAATAGAGAAAGAGAAAAAAAAAAGGCAGATGAAACAGACTGAAATAAAAAAAATAATAAGAGAAAGCTGAGAAGCTCCCAGTGATAGGGAGCGCAGCAGCAGAACGAGAGTGTCACCGTTGTAACGGTGGTGTGACAACCCAGCAGAAACGTGGGGTAAGAAATAAGGATTCTCACTTCTGTCACTCACGTTTCACTGCTGGCAAATGACACATAGTTAATACAGACGGGGATGACTACGTTCATGTTGATTGTAAAAATTAAATTAGTCAATAAGATGGTGACTTTTCAAAAACATATCTACCGATCCGACAGACAAATGTGTTTTGATTTTCTGTCAGTTGAAGTTAAATATAAGCGACAGACGTGAGGAGACAAACTACTGTTACTGCACGTCTTTCACATCACAGCAGAAATACAGAACAGCATGTGGTTTGCACCAACGCTGTGAAATAAAGTGACTTTGATATTAACGTAATGCAATTTTACACATAAGTCACATGACAGCGACATATGTAAATTCTACTCCTAAACGCAGGAGGTGGTCAAACCCAAGCCAACAGATCTTGATCATATATCACATTACATCACTATCAGTGCTCGCACCCAGTGGGAGCTGCACTGATGCACTTACACCCTCTCTGCGCATTATTCACATTTTAATCTCTGTCATCCTCTGTGCTCAACTGTTTGGAGCTGCATCAACTGTGCGGTAACCATATTAGTCATAATAAAGTAAACATTGGCAGCAGCGGTACCCATGATGCCTGGGTTGTTTACCCATGGTTCTGTGCTCCTGTTCCTGTCTGCCTGTTGTTTAGCTCAAAGCTCAGAGCTTTCACAGTCCTGCCTTCAACTAATTATTTCTTTAAAGAGGGGGGCTGGGGGAGGGCGTGCAGACAAACACAACCAGGCTGATTATTCCTTTCTATAAATATTCTCAAAGCAACAATTGTCCATTTCAGCAGGGATTTCATTAGACATCCGCAAAGATTAAACAAGCAGAGTGAAGGGGAAGGAGAAAAGGGTGGAAGGAGAAGTGGGGGGAGTGGATGAGAGAGAGGGAACAGAGTGGGGAGAAAGAGGGAAAAGTGAAGGAGGAAGAAAAGAAAGTCTGTGATAATGAGAAAAAATGACAAAGAAGGAAATATTGAAAAGAAGTAGACAATAGCGGAAGGTGAAAGAGGGCAAGAGAAGTGGATACAAAATAAACGAGAAGTAGAGCAGGAAATGACAATCATTATGCATTTATTTAAAAAATAAAAATACATAGATGTGAGTTGAACAGGAATGAAATGAACAGGACTGGAGAGAAGAGAGAGCAGCCGGGGATGAAGACAGCTAAAGACAGAGGAAGAGGAGGGGGAGCCAGATGAACAGAGACATTGTTAGGAGGTTAGTGAAGAGGAAACAGAGCAGGGATGGCAGGCTCAAAGAAAACCCTGTGTTTATGTTTACATTAGAGACAGACAGCACAGGAAGACAAAACAATTTAACATTAAGAGGGAAAGTGACAGAAAGAAGGGAGGTGGGGTTGTTTCACTTATCCCACTTCTTTTAAAGGTGCTTCATGACAACATCTATCATTTGTCAGACTTGCAAGAAAGTAGAGGAGGGTTCAAGTAACCCCACACAAAGACATGGAGAAATGAAACAATTTAGTAAAGTCTGTGATTCTAGTCCAATATCTAATCTTTTTTCTCAAATTCTGCAAATCTCTCTTCACAGTCTACTAGCTTTTCCCTCTGTGTGCACTGAAAAAAAATTATGTTCATTATGTTCACAGCCTTCATTCTGTAAATGTGAAAAAACAAAGCGGCTCAGACTAAGCCATGATGATCGTAATGTAATTTTCAAAGCATCAGATAGTATCTTGTCAAATCATCAGACCAATTCAAATATAAAGAATCTTTCTCCAGAATCACAGACTCCAATTTTAAGCGGTTTAATTTGTTTTATTTTGTGAGCTAAATAAAACACTTAAAACTGTCTGAGAAATGCATTGCAGTTAAGCTGAAAACAGGACTGTTTGTCTTAGCTCATGAGAAGTTGGCATTTTGGGGTTGCAAGGTTTTCAGTAGACAACAATGTTTCATTGTACAAAATAATTAGTCAAATCTATTCAAATCACACCAACACAGTCTGAAATAGGCAGATTAGCTGGGTTTTTGAGGGTTATTGATATTAACTTTAACTTTGATTGTTGCTTCTTTAGTCATGATTACCTTATAATATTTCGGTAAAAAGAAAAATACCTCAGATTAGGACTTTTTCAGATGCTCTACACGGGAGAACAAAGGAAAGGAGGCAGCGTTGTTTTACTTATCTTAGTTATTAAAGACAACATCAATCATGTTATTTGACGTGTGTGTAAGACCAGGTTTAGTAAGATGGATTTTACCAGAAATTGGCTCATAGTTTTACAGCAGATCGCAAAACAATTTCATAGCCACAAAACGGGGAAGAAAAACACAGTTGTAGCAGTGTAAACGGAGCTGAAGCCTTTTTTTCTTACAGCTGGTGGCTCAGCAGAAACAAAAGACACAATCAAATGTAGCAACATCTTTATGGGGATTATGAGGCTTAATTTGATAAAACACATCCACAAACAGTTTGATAAAGAGTATCTCTCATTTCAGCCAATTTCACATAATTGACTGTATTCAAAGTTCATTCACTGCCTTAAAAAAATTCATAACAGTTTTATGCATGGAGAGTGGATGGGAGAGATGATGTGTGAAAACAATATATATATATCTGTATGTGTGTGTGCAGAAGGGGGTTGGTGGCACTGTAGAGACGGATCAGAGTAGGATAAGGGTGAGATAAGGGTGAGATAAGGGTGAGATAAGGGTGAGATAAGGGTGAGATGAGGGTGAGAGGTCGACGAGGACATAGGGGTCAAATCCTGACGTCCATGCTGCAGCTTAGACAAAAGAGCTGGCAGAGCAGGAGAGATCACTGAGGACACTCGGTGCTCCTGCAGAACGACATTATCACTCCCTGCTGAGAGCATGGTAAACAGAAATAGGTTCATACATACTACATGTTTGAGCAGAGCAAGCGCGCGCGCACACACACACACACACACACACACAGATTCATGAATGTCTATGTAGATGCACATGTAAACACACCTCACAGCTCCTCAGGCTCCCTGAGGACAAAACAGTAAACAGAGACCTGTCTATACATACTTTCACAATATCCTATGCATATTAGTCTATTGACACACACAATAGGAGTCCCTGCAGATCGATGTAGATGTCAGGGAGTTCTCTGAGGCCCGCAGGGTTTACAAACATGGGAAAATACTCTCCATGATACACTATGTAGAAGCAAAACAACCATGATCTTTCCACCCAGCTTATAGCCCAGTGATCCAGCTAGGTCATTGGGTTGATTTCTGTGTTTATTCCTGAGAAATCATGACATTTATATACATTCAGGATTAAAGACACTGTCCCCATCATTCTCATTTATGTTTCAAAGACTGCTGTAGGAACTTGGTTATGTTACTTAAATCAAAATCTGTGAAGTGCTAAGCATTTTTTCCTTTTGATATGTGAATTTTATACTGTAGAATTTGATGGTTAGGCAAAAAAGGTAATAAAAAGCAGTAATACATTTGCACACACCTACTTGTCAATATTCTCAGTTTAGATCCAAACATGAACAAAACAGTTACACAATATCAATGGACTGGGACGTAACTTAAGTCTAAAATTGATAGTGTTCTTAAAATACGGCAGAAAACACTTACTGTATGTCATTAGTGCTTTCTAATACTATTTAAGATTGTTAAATCATTTAATGCAAATGCAGCAACATTAGCTGATATTACCATTTAAATCAAAGCACATAATGTTTGTGTTCAATAATTAGGACTGGTTGTTTAAACTTCTAGAAGGATCTTTCACCTATAAGTCTCTGCATGGATAAGCGCGTTTATTGCTATTGCCATTTTGCTCTTTTTCTCTCTCAGGGCACCATGTGGTGGTTGTTCATTAATTCATCTCCTCCTTCAGCCTCCCTCCCTGCAGTCCTTCTTTTTCCCTCTGGAAAATACCCTCTACTCCCTCCCCAAGTTCCCTTCTTCTCTCATTGCCACTCTTGCACCTCCCTTCATCTGCCAGAGCTCCGTCACCTCCCCCAACCCGCTATCCTCCACTTTTGCCGGTGTCGATGTCACTAAAACTGTTCTGCAGACTGGACTTCAGGTTTCATGTTAACACTGGGATGCTGGATTGAGTAAAAGTATTTGAGAAGAGCAATAATTTGTTTATAATTAACTAATGATCCAATCACTGTATTTTTACCTTCAGCGTTGTTCACTTTACAATCTTTCAGTCTCCCTTAATTCAGAAATGTCAAGGAAATAAGAGAGATGCATTAAAGGTTTAAAAAAAAACATGTTGCCAAGAGCTAAAAAAAAGATGCAAAGCAGAGGGCAATAGTACTTGATTAAACAATACAAGAGGAAGAAGGAAAAACACATTAGTCAGTGTGTTTTTATAAGAGGTTTCCATTCTATTGTTTTCATGAGCATTTGTACATGTACCTCCCACTCTAAACACTGAACTCCCATTATATTAGGTACACCAAGCCAAAACTGATGCAGTCCAATCAAACAGTCAAGCAATAAACCTTCATGAACATTATACTGTTCAGTTTTTGTTGAAATGTTGGCATTTTGAAGGCTGTAGTCGGTGGTGCTGTTAAACTGTACTGTGCTAATATTTTGTCACAGCCATTAATACTAGTGAGCTGTACCTATTACACTGGGAACTGACTGTATTTTACTGTTAACCATCGTAGCTGTTGTTTAGGAGGAAATGTTTAAAAGGGACTACTAGAACAAAGCTTTTCTTTTGTGTGTTCATCCATCCATTACTCCATCCACCTGGTCAATTCCCAGAGAAAGCCGCCATCAGGGTCCACCTCTTTTCATCATCATTCGCACATCTTGTCACACATACGAGGCTACTGACTCCATAGCTTAAACCATAAAAAAAAAAAGTGACACTCACACCATGGATGCATAGTTAATTCTAAATAATATGTGAATAACTGAGGACTAGCAATGCAAAGGATTTCAATTAGAAGCATTTGAGATGCTGTTATAGATGACTAAAGTGCAGCAAAATATTTCTAATCAAAGTATACTAACCAATGCTTCAGTTTGCAATATCTAAGATAACATATAAAAGCTATATTTTCTTAACACGCAACCACCGAAATGCACGGGACTTGTCTTCCCGTGTTTGACAACAGTGTGTTATAATGTTTGTATTCAACATTTGAGATTCTGTGCATCTCCAAAAATAGTTTGTTTGCCTCTCTGCCTTACATTTTCACTTACATGCTCCTACTTGCCCCCCTCCTCCTCACACCCTCCATCCATCCCTGCGAGTCTACCCAGACAGTTCTCCCATCACGCCTGTGGCCTCAGATGGCACAGGGGTCACAGTTCAGACACGAGGCGCCCCGTGATTGGCCACTGTGTTGGACACAGCACAAACTCAGAGTTCATTAGGGATAGATGAGCGTGTGTGTTGTTAGTGTGTGTGAAGCAAAGGGGGGTGGGCGTTCAGACAGGCAGATCACCGGTCTCACACAAACATACCCACACACCCCTTGAACAAAAACAATACTGTCTCACATAGGCAATTACACTGGCACATCCAGGCCTAATCTAAAATATTACACAATCCTTTCTGGCAAAGGTGGGAAATATTCAGACTACTACGACAGGGGAAAAAGTGAAAAAGACTGTTAATGAATCTACAGAGCTCTGTCAGGACACTAAAAACACTTATTCTTGCTGTAATCATGAGCATCAGCCGATAGTGTGCATGTGTGTGACAGCGAGAGTGTTTGGGGGCGGGGGGCGGGGATGATGCTCCCTAGACAGATTAGGGGGTCCTGCCAGCCTTCATATTTTGTCTAGTGGTGTCGTCTGCTGGGGCTCATCCGATTACTCCTGAGCCACCCTTAACACTCTCTCAAAAACACACACGCACAATTTAAAAACAAAGGCATTTACATTCAAGCACATACACAAGTAAAGGCTATGCAAATGTGAGCAGACAATTATATTCCTGCCACCCACATACACAAATGCATATAAACACACATCAGCATGATGCGCCGTCTTCCATTTCAGTTTCTGAACGCAACAGACAAAGACACTCTAATCCTTACATAATCCCCTTCTGCTACCAAACACCAAACTCTGGTCATATCAACTCTCTCTTCTCCCACACACACACACACATTCGACTGAAAATTAAAACTACTTTAAAATCTTTGTTTCATATTGTAACTACCTCATTCACATATAAAACTGTCTGCATGAATGTAAGATTTACTCAAACTAACATTGTGTTCTCGTTCAAGTGCCTTAGGTTTATCTTTTTAAAACTGTGGCATTAAAAACAACTGCTTTATCTGAGCACGGCCTGTTTTTACCCAGTACACACAGAAACTAAGACACAATAAACTGTCTGTCTGTAATAAGTTCCCTAACTTCCTCACTGCACTCCTTTCCTGAGTTCAGTCCTCATGGACACACCAACAGAGACACCTAGTGGTGAGTTCAGGGCCTGTCATGAAGGCAGGAACTCAAACTAATGAAAAGTTCGCAGTGGGACAAAAGGGGGCATCTCATTAAATATGTCTTTCATTGCTTCAGGGAAGTTTTTTTTCACTTCTATCCACCTGACAAACTGATAAACTGGCCTCCCATTTATAGGAAACGCCTACTCACTCTTTTCTGTGATTTTTCATTCTCCTCTCTCTTTATTCACCAGTGTCAATCATGATCATTTGAACTCATTGATAATTGATTTCTTCAATTAGGTAATTGGAAGAATTTCTTTGATAATTATCCCAGTTATTCATCAATCAAAAGCTCCAACCTCTCCAGTGTAGGAATTTGCTGATTTTTTGGTTTTATATTACCATAAACTGAATATTTTCAGGTTTTAAGATTTGAAGACATCATGTTAAAAAAATGATGTGATGGATGTTAGTAAACTCTGTGACATCTTATAAACAATTCACAGCAGATTCATCAATACTGAAAATAAGAAGCAGTTTCATCAGGGAAGGTTCAGACATCCATCCATTTTCCAACCCACTTTATCCTGCACTCAGGGTCACGGGGGTGCTGGAGCCTATGCCAGCTATCTTAGGGTGAGAGGCGGGGTTACAACCTGGACTGGTCGCCAGTCAGTCGCAGGGCGGTTCAGACATAATATCAGCATTAATATAAGGCCTAGTTGACAAAAATATAAAAGCAAAGATGAACAAGATTATTATCTCCAGTATATGAATCTGTTCATGTCAACACAATGAAGTGCTCTTGTTTTACTCAGACTCACCTAGTTTGTACGTCAGCACATATAGGACTGTCCATGGGGTGCCGGGCACCGCCAGCAGCTTCCTCCACACCCTCCATGGCTTCATAGCGTCTGCTCCCTGCCCTCCTCTCCTGCTGCCATCTGCCTGCTGACCCCTCATAGTCTCATCGTCCAGAACAGGGGCCCCCCACACAAACAGAGCCACACCGGCGTACACAAATGTCAGCAGCATGAACATCCAGCTCCATCCAGCCACGTCAATCACAGCCAGCAGCCCACCTCCAGCGAACACCGACCCAGCTTTGTAGCCCACAACTTGAGCCGTGTTGCCCAGGCCCAGCTCCCCACGACCTTTCAACAACCCCACCGCCGCCCCGTCCACAGCAATGTCCTGGACGGATGCCAGGGTGTTCATGGCCAAAAGGGTCCCTGCCACTCCCCAGATATGCGCTTCTGGGGCCAGGGCAGCGCTGGAGAGGCAAGTCAGAGCCAGCCCGGAGACCGTCCCCACCAGCCAGCGACGCTTGGTGCCGAGCCGGTCCACCCATGGGGCCCAGAGCACCTTGAGGACCCAGGGGAAATAGAGGATCTTGGTGAATCCGATGCGAGTGAGGGAGTGCCCGGCTCCACGCAGGTAGACAGGAAGCAGGGACGACTGGAGACCGTAGGGGATGCCCTGGACAAAGTACAGCAGGCCCAGGAAGACGAGTTTGTCATTCATGATCTACCCCCAGAAAGGACCCTCTTTTCTTTGAGCAGACACTGCAGAGGTCCATTGGTCAGGTCATGGTCTTTCACCTCGGCTGGTGGGGGGAGCAAACCAGATGGACTGACTGACCTGAAATGACAAGAGTGAGGTTCACATTCATGCGCTGTGTCATGTCGTTGCTGTGTTGGACCTGGTGTGACTGAGGACTGTCACATCTCCTCCAGGCTGCCATAAAAGGAGCTATGCCTGTTTTACTGCTTCAGCTCGTCAAACGACCCCCGCACACAAACATGTTCAACACCACAGTAGTACAGCCCGTGTTTTTATCACTAGACTCGTATTATAACACCAACGTGACTTTGGCCCAGTGACATTGGTCTGACAGCTACAACAGCTCACTGATTAGCTCCCGTTAGCTACAGCTAGCTTGTTGCTATGCTAAGTTTAGCAGACGAGCGGCTTTAAAACTCGTTTCTGCCGCATGTCAGTGTTATTTTAACTTGTGTCGAAGTTAGTGAAACACTTCAGTATCAGTTATTAAATAAGTGTGGACACATACTGGGAGATAAAGTTGGCTTTCCTGGTGTTAGCAGACCGGTGAAGCTGCTCCGCTTGTTTACAGTTGAGGGTCTGTGTGAGCTGCGGGGTTGCCAGGTTCTGTGACAGAGATCCTCCTTCTGCAGATAATAAAAACAAGGACGCCCTCCTTGGTTGTTATTATCTGCAGAAGGATGACCTCTGTCCGTGTCTGTTTCATATTTTACTGTAAAAATCCCGGTGCATGCTTCAATCACAGCAGAGTTCTGTGAACTTCCTGATAAAGTGCAGATTAATGAACGAATAATATGTTAACCTTTCAACTCCCTATACCATACTCCCACTGAAATGAAAAAACTGCAGTGTAAAATATTTTGTTACAAATAAAAGTACCGTACTTGAAATTATTCTTCTATGACTGTTGTATATTATAAGCAGAGTTATAGAACTGCAACTGATAACTATTTTCATTATGCCTTGATCTACTGATTGTCCTATTAGTAAACTGTAAAAATTCAGAAAACTGTGAGTAATGCGTCTACACAGAGCCCAAAGTAACACCTGTACAATGTTAATATTATATACCTAAATAAAATGTATAAATAAATTATTTAATTATTATTTAATTACAAATCATTTTAAGCTGCTGCAAAGCAGCAAGCAAACCTTTACAATTGTGAAACTGAGGCCATGAGATGCTTTTACATTAAAAATGACTTCATCGACCATCACAGCAGTTGTCAATTAATATTTTTGTCAATGAAATAATCAATTATTCATCTAATCATTACAACAGCACTTGAATGTACTGCTGGGCATTCAACTAATGACACACTCTCATATTTTATTTTAAATTCATTTTGAGTCCAAAAAAGCAGTTACTTAAGCAGCCAAATAAATATTGTGGCTTAGAAAATGGTATGAAAATTCTTAAGTAGATGAGTAGTTGAGTACAGTGTTTGAGCAGATGCTGGATGGATCCCATCACTGTCTATCTTATATTGTGTGTGATTCGTTCATTGTTTCAGCACATTGAGAATGCTGTTCGTTCAGTTACATTATAACTTCTGGTTCATGGATTCACAGTATATTTTTGTTTGCCTCATGAGGACTGCTGTCTGATATTTGTTTGTTTTTTAATAAATTTAATAGCAACTACTAAAACAATTAGTGCTAAAATATTTTGCAACATATCTTCCATCTGATTGCTTCATGTCTGTCTGATATGAACTGTACATGCACATGTAAAAATCAAGACCACTCAGATAAGCTTTCATATAAAAAGCCTTTATTTGCAGGATGTCAACGCTCCTTCCAAGGTTGGACCTCTGCTGCCACTGGATATGATGGCACATGGACCGTATACATCTGTTAGCAGCTGCACTGACTTCAGCTTCTCTTCAAGCACCAGATATCTAACCTGTGAAGCTAAATCAGTTTCAGAGCATTGGTCCACTGTCAGATCTATGCCAGAATAAGAGTGCTGGATTTAAAAGGAATAACTAGGAAAATAAAATCTGCTGAAGCAGTGCCAATTCCATGTTAATCTTTGCTCATTGCTGTTAATATCTACTAAATGTCATGTCTTGTCTGTTTTCCACAAGCGTGTAAGGGCACAATATGTGTCAAGAGATTATAGGTGATTTTCCACAGCTGGACTTGCTGCTGGATCTTCATTTATATCTTCCTTGATCCTATCAGCGGGCTATTAGTTTTCACCCCCACAGAGGGCGAGCAGAATCTTCTCATAGTCTCCTTTAGTGTCATCCTGAAGGAAAGATAAGACCATGTGTGAATATGTGTAAAAACCTGAACACTTCTGACACCTAAGTTGGATGTTTTTGTCATTATCAGTGTTTGAATGTTTGCTCACCAGAATATCCTGGTAGAGTGTTTTTCCGTAGTTCTTCTTGTACTCTTCCTTGATCCGCTTCATGTCGATTTCAGAGCGGCTCACCATGATGCGGGTGAGGATATTTTTGCGGGTGCCTTTACCCTGTTGAGCAGCAAAGAGTCAGTCAGTGACTTGTGCAGAAGGTGCTGTATCCTGCATGTGCTTTTTAGCTGTCCATACACACTGTACCTTCATGGCCAAGTAGAGCTTCTCAGCAAAGAACGCAGCCCTGCTTCCAGCACACTTCACTGTGGTTATTTAAAAAATGGTTCAAGTTCAAATATGTGCATAAGTCACTGGATGAACACTCATGAAATTAATAGTAGAGGTTTGTGCCTTTACCTACTGCTGTGAGACAACTTTCAATGTCTCCTTTCATCTCCAGATCGATGGCTTTGGCCACATCCACTTTGCTGTACTTTGAGTACCTGTCAAATACTGAAGGGAGGAGATGGCAAGTGTCAGAACTGACAGGAACAAACTGTAACAATAAAAAAAATTACACTGAGCAGGACAGCAAGGTAGCTAACCTTTACGCAAATGGGGGGCACTCCTGGTGGTGAGGATTTCGATGAAGGCAGAGCAGTCTTTGCCCTTTCTCCCCTCTCCAGCCTCATACAGAGCCCTGGCGTCACTGTCGATCAGCTGCTCGCAAACTCCTTCGGTCCTGCCGGCCTGAAATAAAGATAGACAGAACAACTTCACACACTGACCACACCCAATAATTTAAAACACTAATTAAGTCTGTGCACAATAGACAGTAAAAGGTGAACAGGGTGAGAAAGGTTGGGAGGCATTACACTTCTGTTCTGTAATGTTCTTTAGCTGCTGTGTGACACTGAAGCTTGTACTCCAAACTGAAATATTTCTGAGTATCTACTGTAAATATGTTTCTCGATAAGCATGACTTATTATGAAATTCAAAACATGAAACAACATGGGCAGCACACTTCTATAAATGGAGCAAAACAGCAATAATTTCTGTTACTCCTCTATCTTGTTATTCCACTTGTGATTGACTCAAATAGGACATGTGATGTCAATACCCCATTTCTATTTTAGGACAGTCCTCATTTATAGTTGATTTTAGTGTATCTTATTCAAAAATATATGCTGGGTGTTTGAATTATTGGTATTTCTTCACATACATCATCTCCATCTGCTCTCTTTTGTGCATGGAAACTAAATAATAGCCACAGGAATATAATGGTAAATTATGTTTAATAAATAATGCTCAATTATGGATGGTGAGGATTATGAACTTGCTTTAAAACGTTGAACTACGGACATTCTGCTGGTTATTTTCATTCTCACTTGTAGGATGTTCAAATAAAAATAAAAAAAAAACCCAATTATTAACACGTGTTATGTTAGCATCTGTGTACTGAGGGTGTGAGTTTGTTTATTTTTTATAAACCACTGTCACTGTATGATCGACAGTAGGGAGTGTTATGTTGCCTCAGAACTTAATGCATCCTGCTGCTGTGACTGAATAAGTCGCTTTGTTAAATGAGTCTTTAAAACGTGTAAGTACAGCATGAAATGCACACAATGAGACAAAAAGCAAGTGTGGACACGTACTTTGCAGAGTGCAAGGAGGGCAGCCCTGAAGTCTCCACTAGTGTCAGACTTGATGTCGTCCTCCAGATCCTTCTTATATTCTTGGGAAAGTAATCACAACATTAAAACCAAGAATGGAAAATTAAGGTCAAATTGTGAAAACAGAGTGAGCTTTTTAATGTTTTAAACTTTCTCCCAGAGGCTGCAATTTTCCAGTGTCACATGGTGCATCACTTCTATTTCCAAACACTAGCTTGATGCAACTTAAAATTTGTTGGCACACACCTTCCTTGTAGACTTTCTTTATATCCAGGATCTCTCTGTTGTTTCGGGAGGCCAAAATCTCTATGAGGGTTTCCTCGTCTGTGCCAAGACCCTGAGAAAGAAGATGAGCAGACAGACAGATTGATAGAGAAACGGAGCCCTTACTCTTCAGTGGTCCAATTCAAACAAAATACACCTTTTACCCTCCTGTTAAGAAAACAACACATGAATACGTGGAAGTGGGTGGATGTCATTATGCTCTAAAAATAACAGATGATGGTGAGGCCAAAACATTTGGCCTCAAATGTGTACTGAGCATTAGAGTCACTCGAGACTTTATATCAGTGGTCTTTTAAAGTGGGACTGTGTGTGCGTGTTTATTTTGTGTGTACCTTCATGGCCAGTTTCAGCTGCTGGGCATCGTACTGGGCGGGTGTTTTCAGCAGAGCCAGCACCACATCCTCCAGATCTCCCTTCAGAGCATTCTTCAGCGCTGTTTCCAGAGGCTACGAGGGAACAGCCGATGAGTAAATGAAACAGTGTTGAGAGCATGCTGTCGTGTGTGTGGGCTGTGTGTGTACTTTCTAAAGTGCGTCATTGCTCTGCACACCTCAGTTTGATTATAACTACCTTGCCACTGGTCTGCTGGTAAGCCTCTTTGATCTGCTGCCTCTGCTCGTTGCTCCTTTTCACCAGAATTTCAATGATGGTGTTCTCATCCACACCTGCACAAAGGAAATAATGTCAAGTAAAAACATAATTTCTATTACAATAATCTACTGTAAAATCCAGGAAACATTACATTATTATATCATTTAATGCAGATCGAAGGCCCAAACTACATAAACAGTAAAATCTCTAAATATCTTACGGAGATTAATAAATTATCATTCCCCTAAACCACAAATCTGTTGGTAGTAATGGTCCATGGTGGCCAGCAGAGGGTGATAACACTTTAACACCAAGTGCCACAGTGTCACACTTCCAGCACAGTCACATAGCAGAGCAAAGAGACATGTTCACACACGCTCCACAGCTTCCTCTGTGAGACCTGCATGTTCACCTTTCACTTTGATGGCCTTGTCCAAGACCGCTGCATCCCCACTGGGACTGAAATTGGGCGCTGCGGTCACAGTTCCCTCGTTCTTCAGGACCTGAAAGACGAAACACAGATTACTGTGTGTTTGGTAAATACATGGGCATGGTTGAAAATTTTCTCTTTAAAGAAAAAAAAAAAGACAAGAAAGACAGTAATTGTGGCAGATTTTTTATGTCCCTTGCCCAGATAGTCTCTGCCCCTGCACTTTCATGCCTCCAAGACCATGACGGTGCCCTTTAAAATGCCTGTGCACGCCTCTGTTGGACTGAACTGAACTACAAGAGGAGCGTCAGAGAGAGAGAAAGAGAGCAGGCTGAAGTCATGCTGGATGTTCTTGTGCAATTTTGCCTTGGTTCACTTCAAGAAATCAGGGAAAGCAGAAGTCGTGTTTTTTTTTCTATTTGCAGAGTTTATGAAGGGAGGGGCTCAAATTCCTGTAGTGAGTCACACATTTGCAGTCATCATCGCAGTCATGGTCATCCCCCTCACAGCATATAATCATTATAGCTCTCACTTCTCAGCTTATCTTTCTGCTCTGCCTCTCTCCTTTCTCCCTCACACACTCATTCATTCCTTCCCCTCACTATCCTCAACACTTCTCTCTCCCTTCGCCTTACTCCAAACTCTGTCTGATCCAAATTTTCCACCCCAACATACCACAGGAAGAGAAGAAAAAAAAAAAGAGAAAAACAGGGCGGTCGGCCTGAGCAACTGGAACAGAACCACAGAGTTACGTACTGACTCATCGGGCATGCCCAAATAGACCGTCTGCTGCAAGAAGGCTTGGATGAAAGACATGGTGGACTGCAGGAGTCTGTCTGTGGAGGGAGAAGAAAGCATTAGAGAGGAGGAGAGACATAAAAAAGATGGTAGCACTGATGTAATCCAACTGTTTAGAAAGTCATAAGAAGTGAGAAAGAGTGGAGGAACTTCAGATAAAATAGAATATAGTCCACTGACAAGATTATAGACAGATTATCAGTCTTTCATTGATTCAAACTCTTATCCACTCAACTTGTGGAAGAAAGAAAGAAAGAAAGAAAGAAAGAAAGAAAGAAAGAAAGAAAGAAAGAAAGAAAGAAAGAAAGAAAAAAAGTTTGTTCTTCCTCCATTCTCTCCTGAAGAGACTCTGCATATTTGCTGTAGGTTTATGTCAGTGGTAAGTATGTGGAAAGAAACTGGCCACACCCACGCTGAACTCTTGTTATGGATCCAGTATGTCACAGATTACAGATTATAGATTATAGATCCAGGCTCCTGTTAATGTTACTCAGAATCATCCCGTCATAAAACCCACTCTCTTTATTAGCGCCAAATCTGTAAATCCACAAACTGTCGCTGCACTTTTCCCAACCACACCCTCCTGGGTTGCATAAACACCTGGAAGCAGAGGCAGATTTAAAGCCCTCACACCTCGTGGCTGACTCCACCAGACTTTCAAACTAAAAGCATGAGTGCGGATCTTATTTATGTTTTTTCCTACAGAGTGGAAAGGACTTACCGTGCGGCCAAAGAAGGAAGAGGTTATGGTCTGACTGAGTTTCCAGGGGTGGTGTAGAGACGGACAGAATGTATTTATACACACGACAGACCCCACCTAGTAACGGGTCCACCCATTGCTGCCTCCGCAGCGCCGGTGGGCCGAGCCGAGCTGAGCCGAGCCGCGCAGTGCGGAGAAAAAGCAGGAAGATCTGAAACGTGCTTCACGTGAAAACGCGTGCTGACCAAGTTTCAGGTCGTAAGCTTTCATAAAAAAAGTTTAAATGTGGCTCTCATGGGAAATCACATACGTAGAATACATCTGGGAGTTTTGGGAGAAGTTTATGATGACTCATTTTATCGTGCTTTTATACTTAATGTGGTTTAGTCAAGTGTTCCTATCATCTTCCCACAGTGGAATTGTATTTATCCTACTATTTAGTTAAGTTTATTATGATCCACTCTACTGTCTCTGCGAGCTCAGTGTGTTATAGATAAACGTGTTTCTTCTAATTTTGCACGTTTTATGTTTACATTTAAAGGTTTAGATCATTAAGAATACAGCCACCCTGCAAGAGATCATTTTGCTAATAGAAGACCTTTATGGTATGTTTAAGTTAAATATTGCTCCATCTCCTCCTCCTCCTCTGTATATGTGACCCTTTGCTTCTGTTGATGTTTGGTGGAAGCCAATAAGTTTAACTTTAACTTTACTTTTTTTTTTTTTCATCTGTCTTCAGGCTCCACAGGCAGTAACTTTACAAAAGAACTAGTTTGTTGCTACTGCTGTGTGTTTTTTTCTTGGAATTTGCCAGGAGAAAGGACAAAGATTGAATCTGTCTTTTGACATCATCTACCATTATCTCTGCACAGAAAAAATGTTATCAGGAGGCCTCTTCACACAGAGCTTCACTGAATGAATCCCCACTGTGTATTGATCATCGTCTCCTCTGATTCACACACCTCAGCATTACAGCAGCTAGAGGAACAACTGGCTACACAGCATTCCTCAAAAGAGTCTGGCTTTAAAGCATGAGGTGATGTGTGTACTAAGGTGTGGCATGTTGTCATGACAGCACAGCTGGGGCCTGACGGTACCTGCTGGCTACATGCTTCAACAGGGGGTAAGAGCTGAGATTACCAGCCAGCATAATGACACATTTGACTGATGACTGCATCATCCGAGCCCAGTCATACATCCTCATCACCCTGAAAACAATTGATGACGTCCATAAAAAGTTTTGCAACGTACCTCTGCTCTACTGTGATGAGTATACACGTGCCTTGTTTTTCATGTGTTGAAGTTCCCGTAGTTGACAAAGTGACAGCGTGCTCATCCAACGTGGAATGTGGTGAGTGCAGCGTTTGGATTGTGATAAAGGATAGAGCTGGGCGAAGCTGTATTTTCATTAAAGTGGCATCATGGGTGGATTTATCTCTAAGTGAGGTGTGTTAAACAGATGCTCAAGCTGTGGTCCAAATGTTTCAAATGAGTATCTTGGTCTAAAAAAGAGAGAGGAAATCCATATAGGAGGGCACGGCCAGGAACAACAGGGCAAAAGATCATGACAGCTTTAATCTGCAGCAGCAGCAATGACCAGGAGGATTTTATTCAACCATTATTTCTTTAGGATGACGCAAATAAGTGTATTCCTTTAAAACAGAAAGTCTGATGTTGCATCAGTCCTGCATGAAGAAAGTTTCCTGATCCTCCTCAGCTCAATTCATCTGGATGTAGGTGACCTATTTCAGCCTTATAGTGGGGTCTCCAGCAAAACAAACAGAAACCAGAGAGAGTGTGTGTACGAACCATATATGTGTGTGTCTGTGAGTGTGAGAGAGCGTCTAGTTACAATCTCTATCTTACACACGGGAAACCTGAGGACTGTTTGGGGCATCTTTTTACCAGCAGGCTCTGTGGGGTTTAAGCCAGTACCTGGTGAAACTCCATCTCTGCAGGTTTAATATTTAAAGACTGTTGAGAGTTTGGTTCCCCTTAGAGATCAGGATCGACGCGTCCTTGCGCTCCTGGTCAGCATAGCAGCACACAAACTTCCCCGAGTCGCACTGAAGGGATCTGATCTGCTCCCACACCAGGTACTCCTTTTGTCATCAGTCTGCTTTTCTCTATTTGTTTCAATTTTGTTTTTAACTCTCTCAGAAATTATTGTGTGCTCTGATTAATTCTTATGTATATTTTAGATGCTATACATCAGTTTCTTGGCTGTGTATCTGTCTATTTTGTATTTTTAGTTTTAAGTCAATTCAAATAACTTTGTTTAGTAAAAGATCTGGCGTTGTGTAAATTCTTGCCAAGTGAGTTGTGAGATTTGTTCTTACAAACCACCATTAAATCTGGGGGAAAAAAACAGGCACACACTTAAACTTTGGGATTTTGAGTTTTTCCTGTTGAGAGGCTTGTAGCTTATTGTAGCTTGGAGAGGCTGACAGAATGATTACACTTCCTGAGTGAATCTGCTGTGTGAGCTTTCTGACATCTGCAGATCGTTTGAGGGTTGAACAAGAGTTCATAATGTAGATTATGTTTTTTTAAACGTTCAGTTGCATATAAATTAAAATATTTCAAGGATCTTTGTGGCTTAAAAATTGAACTCTTTTCTCTGCAGATTCTGGACTGATCCACACCAACAAAGACAGTAGTGACAGCCAACACACAGTTTTATACACAATGTATGTGAACTCTTCTGGAGCTGAGAATGGATCGTATTCGCTGACCTTCCTGGGAAAGAAAGTAGGGAGACATCACTCGGTGGCCCCCGCAGGCAAGCAACGTGAGTGTAAAACACACTAATGGCTCATAAATGCCTATACAGTTGCAATGGCTTACACCCATCTGCATGGAAGGAATGACAGTAAACACCCTGCTCATTTCTGTATCAGATATCAGATTATACGCTGTGAAAGAAGGGTGATAAATGTGTTGAAGTGATGTTAGACGAGGTTTAAATATTTCAGCTGCTTGGCTGCCTCCGTTGTTAAGCAGCCGAGCAGTCAGCGTATCAGAATCAACGTAACACATTGTTCCTGGCAAGGTCTGGTTGGAGGTCTGGGTATGAAGGCCAGCAGGGTCCACCAGAACCAGCCTGCGAGCCCACATGCTGATACCCCAGCACACACACACACACACACACACACACACACACACACACACACACACATCTTTACTGTCATTAACAAAGCAGCTGCTGTCACTCTGACTCCATGCAGAAATGGATGTCTAAATGTTTGTATGTGTGTGTGTGTGTGTGTGTGTGTGTGTGTGTGTGTGCGTGTGTGTGTGTGTGTGTGTGGTTTTTCAGTGTTACGTGAACTCACATGGCATGCATGCGGCGGTCTGTAGATATATAAAGACTGGCAACATGCCTGTATAATGTCACTGTAAGCTCCACCATCTTCTATCCAGATGTTTTCATTACCAAAAGCTGTCTGTTCTCCTGCTTCAGCCGGTTTTTAGCATTTCATCTTAACTCTTCATCTTTATTTACATATTTTGCTTTTAACAATAATTCATGTGTCAATGTTTTGTCTTTTTTAACCAAAGAGCAAAAATGTTACTTTGTCCTGTTCTTTGTAAGTCCCTGAATTTGCTTTTTACATTATGCACCACCTGCATGTCAAATGTTCCTCAGGCGCCTGGGAGACAACCAACAGGTCTACTTGTCCTGAGGACCCCGTGGTGTCCCTACGGCCTGGACGGGTCCCAGTGGCAGCGCAGGTGCTGGGGGATTTACCAGGCAGCGTGCCAGAGCTGATAGATGAGAGGCCACGTCCGATAATTCACAACACACAATTTGACCAGTACGAGGAGAGTTCAGCAGGTCAGACCAGGAGTACACACACACACACACACACACACACACACACACACACACACACACACACACACATATATAATCATGGAGGTGTAAAGTGAAATTTTCTAAATTTCTTGCACAATATAAATAATTAAGAAATCATAATCTTAGCTGCTTTGTTTTGAGTCTCCACACTCTGCCTGCTTTAAAGCTCAGATGGCAGATTTTTATCCCACCAACTTTTCTGTGTAATTCCTGACATGATTTCTGTTTCTCCACTAAAAGGTGTTTCTGGAAGGAAAGTTACAACATGACGACGCGCCCACATTCCTGTATGAGGAAACAAAGAGGGGAGAGGGTGGGATGAGAATGTCAGAGACAGAGAGTGATGAAATATTCGAGGGGAGAGCATTTCATGGATCAGTTAATGTTTTAGATTAGCCTAAATACACTGATGGATTAACTTGAAAATGACAATAAACAGGGACTAACTACGTAATTAAAGAAGAAAATCTATATGGTCATTGAAATAATCTACAATGTTATTTTCAGAAATGTAAATAGAAAATAAACTGCAAGATAATCATTCTTAATAAAGTTGTAAACGTGTTTTAAACCCAATAAACACAATTCTAGTGGTTCACTGACCTTAATGTGTTTCATTGCATTTTAAACTGCATCCATGAAAATACAATAAAATGATAAATTAACTATAAACAAATATACTGAATGTGAACGTGTTGAATTACTTTATTTTAAGTCTGTCCAGTCAGTGAATGATTTTTTTTCTTTGGTTTAATACTTGAGAACCTGTGTTTAAATATTATGATCATGTGATTGATTATTTGCAGTTCTGTTCATGTAAATGACTGAAATTACTGGAATACTTTTGTTTTTCTCAGGGGACTTTTTTCTTGTCAAATATGGCATGAAAATGAAAAGAACTATAACACCTTGTAAAATATACATTCTTAAATCACATAAGTTTCCGATAAAATCAGTCTGCAAAGAAAACCAGCTAAATCTAAATGTGATTTTGTTAAGATGATTTAAGATGCAACTGCTAATTAATTATGGCAGTGTAGTGCAAGTAAGACAAATAACGCAAGACAATAAAAGGATATGTTTGACAAGACAAGACTATTACTCTTCTCTTCTTTCCCTTGCCTGTCACTCCCCAAGCTGTTTCCAACTGTCTCCCAACATTTCCCTCATTGTTCAAGCTGTTATTCATCACAAAACTCTGTGGACGAGGTGGGCTGCGTTCAGACGCTGGATCGGTGCAGATCGCAGAAAACACCTTGGACAAGAGGCCAGCCGAGGTGCTGTAACGAGCAGAAACATGTGGAGGAGGAGTAAAGTGTGTGTGTGTGTGTGTGTGTGTGTGTGTGTGTGTGTGTGTGTGTGTGTGTGTGTGTGTGTAGAGGATAGGGAGAAGGTGGGACCTGAGAAGTAAAAAAAAAAACTGCAAGTAAGAACTGGAAAGTTCTGCGGTTGACATTACTACTAATCTCACCACATGACTGCTTTGATCTGAATGATGGTTTAATCGATAAAATTAAATGTTAAATACTTCTGCAGAGTTTGTTACAGAACACAATTGCTTCTTTTACTACAGCAAGAGATATGAGTGCTTCTTCCAGAAGTGCTTTTAGAGATGATTTCCAGCGTGTTATTTCTGCAGGCACATCAGAATCTCAGCTGTCAGACAGCACTGAAGCGGATCAGGCGGCAGAAGCTGAGACGTCACAAGATGTCAAGATATATATCCCGTACGAGTCAGCCGAACTCTGCGTCACACAGGTAAAGTCATGAGCATCATCACAGGGAAGCAACACAGAAGTACTGAAGAAAAACATTACATCATGTTTCTATCTAAAGCAGAATCAGCCTATAAACCAGCAGAGATAAAAGCTGAAACACATGTACGACTCTAAACTAAACCCGCACTGTAAAATAAACAGGGTCAGAGTCTTTCTTATCTTACGAAAAAGAGATTTTTTTAAGCATGTGATTCAGCGCTCTGTCCAGTCGTTCTGTGAGAGAAACACAATGAAGACAATGTCAGACACTGTGTTGTGCTCTTGCTCACCCTCACATGGCTGCCCTGGTGCTGTTGGTGGGACCCTTGAAGGCATCTGATTGTTAGAAGCTTCCAGGATGCTGTTTTTGTTTATGTGAGGTCTGTGCGTTTGTGTCATGTTCTGAACAGATAGCCGAGGACATGGAGGCAATGAAGAGAAGACACCTGGAGACGGTGCAGGAGCTGGAGGAGAACTTTCAGATCACAGCACGAGAGAACCAGGTGAGGAGGAGGAAGAAGGTGTGTGTGTGTGTGTGTGTGTGTGTGTGAGAGAGAGAGAGAGAGAGAGAGAGAGAGAGAGAGAGAGAGCCCTTACCTATAACACTGATACAAACCTTACTGTGTGATCAGGCGTGGACTGTGCAGAGGATCAGGTCTCATTACCAGAACAAGCTGAACACCCTGAGGAGAATCCTGGACCTTTACCAGGAGAAGGTGGAGAAGAAGAACGCTGACTGGGAGAGGAGAGTTGTGGTCGGTGATGTTCATTAGTCGACATATCTCCCCCTCAGCACCCTACCAACTCCTTGTCCTATTTTCTCCTTTGTTAGCAAATTATCTCACTCGTTCCCCTGCGACTCCTGCAGGCTCTCGTGGCACATTTTGTCCTCTCTAGTGATAAAGTTCTACTTCAAACTTTTGGCTTAATTCATTAGACATGTTGGCGCACACCATACAGCTGAATCATTAAATAGCTTTACGCATATCTTTTTATAACTCTCTCCCTGCCTGGTCCTGTCTCCTGCAGGCCTTGACTGCACAGAACGAGCAGCAGCTGGAGGAGCTGAGAGCTGAGAGGAGAAGGGGTAAAGAGGAGGCCTTGCAGTGGCAGAGGGAAAAGGTTGGAGAGGAATCTGGCAGGCTTCATAGACTCATGTTTTCCTCTGAACTGGAGCACACTCTTGTGGCCAAATTTGAGCATATCATGAGACTTTTCTTTACTGTTCTTACATAATAATTGGAACAACATTGTTCCTGTTTTTCATTTAGAGCAAAATGCTGGAAATGTTCTCCCACAGGCTGGACGTCCTGCACAGCCACCAGACCTCCAGTGAGTTGGCATGCATTCATCCATATGTATGCCTGCAAAAACTTAACCTTTGCTTATGGCATGTGTTTTAATGCCCATGTGACACTGACCAGCGATACAGGAGCTGCAAATGGCCAGACAGGAAGTAGGGAAAGTCCAAGAAATGTTGATGGTGTCATCACAGGAGCAGCAGGAAGCCACCGAGGAAGGTGAAAGCTCAGAGAACAAAGGACTTTCAGCAGAACAACACACTGTGGTGGGTTGGCTTTAGTTACCATGGCAGCCTGCTCTTATCTGAGGTAGAAGATCTAAGATTATAAACATAGCAACAAAGCAACCAGCAAAAACCTTCAGAGGGACAATATGTAAGAATGGTCACATTACAAAGACAGGGACAGACAACCACACAAACCATAAGACATTACCACATAAAACATTTTTCAACATTTGTATATTTGTAGCAGAAGTTGCAGAGGAGGCGATCACAAATATCAACTGCTAAGACAAAACACTGTGGGTGTACTGACCCTTTAAGGTGGTCCGCTCTTCCTCCAGGCCTGCAATGAGTCAGATCAGCCACTGGAGGGGGCTAAAGCCCGTCTGGAGGAGCTGAAAGTGAGCCTGTACCAGAGGGAGAGAGAGATCACTGAGCTGCTGGAGGCAGAGGGGAGCCCTGTCCCTCCCATCCCTCAGCCCCCCTGCAGCGTCCTGCTCCCCGTCATGATACACAAGGTGTTGCAGGGTGTTGAGTAAACCTAAACTAGCTCTAGTTGTCTTGGTATTCTATATCCTGCTGGTGCCAGGATATATTTTTATTTTCTTTGAGATCACCCTGGTTTTATGATTTTGTCGTGTTGATACTGTTAGACCACCTCGTTTTGTCCTCTAGGCTCATGCAGTCTTCAGTGCAGTGCCTGAGACCAGAGCTCTTCTAGACCAGATGATTGAGGAGAATCGCGTCGCTCTAGTTGAAGCCAGAGACAAACTACAGTGTCTTCAGACGACCAGAGACAACAGTGATGGCAGAGAAGAGAAGACCACCGACCATGACGGGTCAGAGATCATGGAAACAGTCTGCAGATATAAACAATGAATAAATGAATTGATTGAAAAGCCACAAGTACAGTATCAAAGGGACGTGTTAAATTGATTTTCATATTGCCATTGTTATATATTACATATAATTGTTATTCAAATGGTTTTCTTCTACTTTCAGGTTAGATGAGTATGAGTCAAGTTTGTCTTTATTACAAGACACAGTAAGAGGATATGAGGTCTCTCAGTTGGCTTTGGATTGCATCAAAACTGGAGAAAGCCCTGTAATTAATGGTATGGAAAATGAGGGCAAATCAATATTACATGTATTCAGTGGTCTTCTTACCATTAACTGTACTGCCCACATTTTCAAAAGCTGGTGGCTTATCTGTCCTGCCACAACCTGTATGCCTCTTATAGTAAGGTCCGTCAGGGTTTGTAATTTCTGTTTTGCTCAGGCTGCGATGCAGTCTCAGAATTGGAGGACATCTTGGGATGCGGGACGATCCAAACCACAGAGGGAGTGAAGAGTGTTGGTCAGCAACTTCTCCTGCTGCAGGATCAGGTTGAACAACAAAAAAACATATTGTGCTTTCAGCCATCCTCTAATGGTTTTGGTGCAAAGGTTCATTTAAGTTGTGGATTATTAAGGAATTAGTTAAGATAGCTAATCCAAGTAGCAGCCGTGTGTTATCATGCTCTTCTCTCAAGCTAAAGGAAGCTAAAGAAGAGAAAAAGAAAATAATTGACAACTACACTTCAGAACGGACCCTAAGGAAGAAGTACTACAACATGGTGGAGGACATGAAAGGTGCACATTTGTTAGCGTTAACTATATTACATGTATGTTTGAAATGAAACACCAGGTTTTAGGTTATTAATGTCTTATGTCTTATTTTGTCTAAAGGGAAAATCAGAGTGTTTTGTCGGATTCGACCAGTGAACCGGGCTGAGGTTGCACAGGGGGGAGCCGTCGTTGTGGAGAAAATAGATGATTACTCTGTCACTGTGGAAACCCCTCGCGGACCGAGGGAGTTTCAGTTTGACAAAGTGTTCAGTGCCGAAGTCTCCCAGGAAGAGTTGTTTCATGACACCAACAGGTAACTTTGGTTTCTAATCGGGAACCAATACAGAATCTTCACAAATGTAGCAACACACATATGATGACCTTAAATTTATAAAGAAGTTTCTGACAGTTTATAAGACAAATCTCTGTCATTTTGGCCAGAAGTTACTTAAGTCACATTAGTAATACGCACATATACAAAGTACAGATGTTTCAATTATGTCAGTTCAGTGTGTTTTATACTTTATATCCCTAACAGACTGATCCAGTCGGCTATTGATGGCTACAATGTCTGTATCTTTGCGTATGGTCAGACGGGTTCAGGAAAGACCTTCACCATGGTGGGGGACAAGGACCAGAAGAATCCAGGGATCATCCCGAGATCATTTAATGCCATATTTGATATGATACGAGAGAACAGCAACAAATTCAATTTCAAGGTAACAGACAGCGTATCACCAGTGTAATTAAATCTTATTCAGATGACAGGAAAGATTTTACATAAATGATGAGAACCTCACATCTGTCCCTCTCCTCCTGCATCTTCTCTCCTCAGGTTTCGGCCTACATGCTGGAGCTGTACAACGACAGGCTGCAGGACCTCTTTGTGAGCCTGGCTGGTGAGGCCCATGCGCAGCCCCAGTCCCATGGCCAGGCCAGGCGGGTGGAGATCAAGAGGAACAGAAAGGGGGTTGTGTTCGCGCAAGGAGCAGAGACAAAGGAGGCTTCCAGTGCCCAGGAGCTCTACGCTCTGTTCCAGCAGGCCTGTGCAAACCGACACATCTCTTCCACCAGTGAGTTCGCTATACCGTGCCATGCCACCCAGTTCAAAGAGGGCCCTGCTAAATGGTTTGGATTAATTGTGTTAGTTACAGTCAGTGTGAGGGGGCGGCAGCTCGGTACATCATTACTGGACTGGGCGGTGCGGCCAACCTGTGAATCAGCATACTTTAGGAAGACGAGCAACATTGTGTCACAGATGAACACAGGTCATCAGAGTCGTTACAAGATGGTCTTAATGTTTTAGAGGCAAGGAGCTGGAGCCATTGAGAACTACACAATTGTTTTTTTCCTTTTATAGATACAGTCAATTGACAGAGGATACTGACAACCTTGTAAAAAGCTCACACACACTGAGATTCTTTAAAGTAATATGGACAGAAGGGTAGTGCAGGATTGTTGATCGGTTTTTACTGTGGTATTTACTGGTATTTTCTTTCTTCTTCTTTTTTCTTAAAAAGTTTTTTCACTATTAATCATAAGCAATGTCAAGACCTTAAGTGAAACAGGTTCATAATTAAATGATTAGTCAATATAAGAAATCAAGAAAGACTGTCAAATACTCTCCTATTTTAGGATTTACAGTTGTTTTCTGTTCTGACATTTCATGAACAAAATGATTAGTCAGTTGTCTAAATGATGATCAGTATATTAATCAATACTGAAAATGAGTTGACTACAGGCAGCTATTATTTGACATAAATTAGGGTCTTTTTTGTGGTGCATGCTCCCCAAGAGATGAATGTGGAGAGTTCCCGCTCACATCTCATCGTTGGCATCATGGTGGAGAGCAGGAATCTGACCAATGGGAGTGTGAGCAGCGGGAAGCTGAGCCTCGTGGACCTGGCAGGAAGTGAGAGAGCAGCCAAGACTGGTGCCAAGGACCACCAGCTGAAGGTTTGCCCATACGCTATATTTTGATTTGCCCATTGGGTGACTGGATTTCTGACAGCTTCTTTAAATTCTCCTCATCTCTGCAGGAAGCGAACTCTATTAACAAGTCCCTGAGTGCCCTGGGTGATGTGATATCAGCCTTGTCTGCTGAACTGCCCCATGTCCCCTACAGGAATAGCAAGCTGACACAGGTAATGCTAAAAAGCAGAACACAGGACTTTTGAAATTATAGTACTGAACACTGAGTGATCATGAAATGTAACATAGACAAAATGCCGCCACATGTGACCAGTGCATTTTACCCCTCTCAGGTGATGCAGGACTCCCTGGGTGGAAATGCCAAAACCCTCATGATCGTCAACATCTCTCCTTCTGAATGCAACCTTGACGAGACGCTCACATCTCTCATGTAAGACGCATAAGAGAGAGAAATGAACTATTTTTAATTTATTTCACTTCTGACAAACTCCCACATGACACCTGAACTCCCCAAACCTTCCAGTTATGCAACAAGAGTGAAGGCCATAACCAACAATGCTCAGAGAAATGTGGACAGCAAGGAGATTGCCCAGCTTAAAGAGGTGTGTGCCATTAGTCCCAAAACATCCATCTGAATATCTAAAAACATGAATCTATATAAAAATACAATAAAGATCATTTCCCATGTCTTTTTCTGACAGATGATCATGAAGCTCAAGTCAGGACAGACAGTGGAAGAAGAGGACATTTGACCTTTTCTCTGCTGAAATTATGTGAAATTTCTGGTAAAAGTAGTAATACCTCATTGTAAAATACTACAAGCATTTAATTCCTCATTTAAGGAGTAGTTCATAAGTATTATCAGCAGACTTTAATTGAAGTACGAGAAGTAAAAGTACTCCTTGTAAGTAAAAGTAAAATTGTCTTTTAGTTTTAGATATGATGTTTTTGAATTTATTGTATTGCCAAATTAATGTGTGTTAAATTTTATGGCTGTATTTATTAAAGATTACACTAAACTCAACTGTTTATATAGTGTTGGTAATTTAATTTAAAGCTGTGCTTTATCTTCAGTATGTTTTTGATATTGCTTTTGATATTTCAACTTATCCATGGGGGGCTTAAATAGTTGAATAGTTTGTAATATGAAGGAAAGTAAAGTTATCGCACAAATGCAGCAGAGAAAAATTTGCCTTCTTGTATAAGCTAAAAAGTTGTATAAAATAGGATAGTTGAAATATAGAGTTTTGCACAACTACTCAAAATCTGTACTCCTACTCAAGTACAGTACATGAGTAAATGTACAATCCAGCACTGGGGATAGATGACATCACTATAGGGGCACTGAAAGTTGCATTCATGGGCTTGCGTGCAATTTGCTAATGGGTGCATCTCGCCAGTGTCTATAGAATGAGGCCCCCACAATACAGGGCCCCATATGTAACTGAACAGACAGACAGAAAGTCAGTTGGTCATTCAGTTTGCACTCCTGTTGTATGTGGGAGAAGGCAGCCCATTAGAGCTCGAGAGGTTAAGTCTCCAGGGCCTTTGACCTTTTCCTGTATTATTATGGGGTCCTATGGACACTCGCAAACACGCAATGGTTTCTTTTTTCAGAAGAGCGGGTTTACTAAAATTAGAGCTCTATGACTGAATGTATAGACAAACAAATGAGGGGTAAAACTGAAAAAAGTGCCAACGTTTGCAGAAGAAAAGAGCAGATTTTTATAATCTGTGGTTTGTCACATTTTTACTTTCAAAACTCTTCACACAGTCAGCACAGCAGAAGTCTGTGTGATCTAAAGTGCGGAACACTTTTCACAGCTTTGTCACTAAATTTTTTCATTGGTTTTGCATTTCACGCTATGCTTTGGCTCACATTACAGAGTTGAGGCTTCAAACAGAAACTGGCATCTCAGCGCTGACAGGGAATAACACTTACTATAAGTAGACCATCTTTTGTCTGCATTTGGGCCCAATCTTAATTGTTCAGCATTTTTAATCATGAGTGAGTCTCTTTGTTATGCCACATTAGAGCCGTGAGTCCTGGCTTTGCGTGCTGTGTTTTATTGACTGCTTTAGATCAGAGGCCACTCGGCACATGTTCGCGGTGATTTGTTATTCTTTAATGATGGCCATAGTTTAAATCATACTGTGAGCTCTGTGAACCAGAACAAAAACAGAGACAAAGGCACAGAGAATCACAGGGAGCCCATGGAGAAGGAACAAAGTTGATGAGGGGCCTCAGGTCTCATCCTCTGGGTGTGTTTTGTTAATTAATCAACACAACTCAATTTACCATTTACCGCTGTAAATTGTCTGTATACATGACCACACACAGGCAAACTGGAAATGATGCCTATACAGTTTTTCTTCACTTTGATGTAGTCATGAATAAGCTGTTCTCTGAACAGTGCATCTGCACAACAGCACACCATTAACTCAGTTGACCACAGCATATTTTCATTTCTCATTGCATTCACCCAAAATACGAATGCTAAAGCCCATTTTGCAAAACACTAAAAACAATAGATTCTGTTCAGACTCAACTATGACCTGACTGATTCTGTCAATCAGCGTTATACATTTGTCGACTGGGTAAAACAGTCCATGCAAAATACTGTTAGTAATGCAAGAGGAGGTAATTCTGATGTGCAATTGGAGTGAGTCAGTTCCCTTCCCACATTTTATGTGTGACTGAGAACGCATGATGTCAGGCACATCTCCTAGGCGCAAATTGCTCAACTACGAAAAACACTCAGTTGTGCATATCATATTAATAGTGCAGAGCGCTGCTGAACATGAAGGGAGAAGCAGGTGCTGCAAGAGGTGTATATCTGGCAGAGGAATGGGGAGGTAAGGGAGTTAGGGAAAGGATGCCCTTCACATTAACAAGATTTCAAGAATTTATTTATTCTCATGTTTTATTTTTAAATTAAGCATGACCTTAGATGTTACAACATCCACCATACAAAGATAAAAAGTTACTACTTGACAATATTTGAATTTTTTAGTACATTTATTGTTAGTGTGAGTGCAGATCTTTTAATTAAAGTTTCAAGAGGTAATTTCATGTTTACAGTACTGTTATAAATGGTTTCTAAATGCTGAACAAAATAAGAACACTTGACAGTAATGAGAGTACACAAAAGCCCTACAGTCCTATTAGTGGCACCATGAGTGAATGAGCTAAATGCTAACGTCAGTGTGCTAAAATGCTCACAAAACAACAAATCTGACATGCTAATGTCAATCAGATACTGTAATGTGTATATTCCGTTCACCATCTTGGTTCAACATGCAAACATTTGCGAATAAGCAATAAGCAAAGTTCTGCTGAGGATTATGGGATTGTCATCAGTTTTGCAGGTATTTGGT